>OZ024718.1:81456774-81872704 GCA_964016875.1 Fallopia convolvulus | reverse complement strand
CATATAGAAAACGCTCCCAAGCCCGAGAAACCCTCTCCTCCTCCTGCCACCTTTACAACACCCATGTTCATGTACAAGAAGTCCAAAAGCTCCGATCAAATCGAAAAAGGTGTGAAATAGAAAGGAATTTCTTTCCCATAATCGCTTCTTTGTGGCCAATTTCTTTCTTTGCTAGAGGTTAGTCTACACAATCAAGAAAGAAAAACGCTCTCTCATCTCTCTAGAAGAGATGAAGAGCAAATTAAGGCCGAGGAGGCACGTGATAAGATCGAAATTATTTGCCGAGAAGGCATAAAATTGGTTGTATCAAACAAGTTGAATTTATGATATTGAGTCTAAATTTGTAAAATTCTCGTTCCCTTTCTCTTCTTGGTGGCAAGTGGGGTTTAACCCCCTTTATATGTTGCCTTAGTTGAAGAATCTGCTGCTAATCTGGAAAGATATGGTCTTTTGATGTGTTTTGTGCTTTTATTTGTTTTGAAATTCCCTATTTTTGTCTGCTTATTTTCATAAGGTTTGGGCTTTGAAACCTTCTCTCTTCTTTGGTTTTTTGTCGATTTCTCCGGCGCCGGCCATTTCGCCTGGCCAGCCTTCAAGCAGACAAGAAGATAACCTCCCAGACAATTCCAGCGGCTCGATACTCATGGCCCCAACCAGATCTTTTCTGACGATTCGCAAATCCTCTGTCGGGTCTTTCGCCCCGCCCTCCTTCGTCATCATCGTCGGCGTGTGTTCGCTCGACCTCCGTCGTCGGTGCTACCCTTGTTTGTTTGTCTGGCAAGACTAAAGAAAAGAAGGGGAAAAAAAAGAATAAGTTACTGCTTGGGCTGCAAGCCTCGAGATGGAAAAAAAAGGGAAAAAGAATAAGAAAATAGAAAAGAAAGTTGAGTGCTTCTCCTGCAAGGGGAATTTAAAATCTTTTCTTTAAATAATTTTTTTTCTTTTTAAAATAATTTAAGTCCTTGTCTGGTAAGGCTTTTTTGCTTTTACTTGCTTCTACTTGCTTTGTTAGGTAAACACGCAAGTGTGACTTCTTGTCTTGCAGGATAGCTCGAGCTTTATTTATGTACTTTTTTCCGTGGAACTGGAGCTGAGTTTGGCATTGGACCGAGTTGTATTAGGCCAGGTCGCTTGGTGCTCAGAGGCTTCTGAAGATCTTGGGAACGTCAGTTGTCCATTTCGCATGCCCAGGAGGGGTTGACCTGCTGTCCACGACGCTTTTCTTTTAGTGTCTTACTTACCCCGGTCTCAAACTCTTTTTAGTTCTTATTTTAGGGAGATTTGTACTTTTCATATTTGTCCTGCTTGCTTTGTCTATCTTAGCCGTTGTCGGCTGCCGTTTTCTAACGGCCTCTCGATTTACCAAGTCTGTTTGGTATCCGAATTTTTACCTTATCAGAAAAAAGAAGGCATATATAGCTTGATCCATTAAAATAAGTGTGTGATTTCTTAAAACCCAATAAGAGATGTGTTCGTATATAGTCCAATAGGACAATTCAAAAAAAAAACACTAAGATTCATCTTTTGAATCTCTTCATTAAAACAAGATTGATTTCATTAATAAGAGATGTGTTCATATATAGTCAACAAAACTAGTTTCCTTGCATCAAGTTCCACACAAGACTCATCCATCTTTTGGGGCCAATCGATCACCACCACCTTAACACATCACCATCAAAGGACAAAGTGGTCCTTGTCCCACATCAATAATAAGCAATGCAATCAAGAAGGTTATGGTCTTCCACATCAACTCACCACATTAAAACCTAGAGTCCAAGCCACTATAAATAGAAAGAAGGTGTATTTGGCACTTGATGGGACAATCCTGCCAATTTAATTTAGTTTTTTCATACATGTTTATAGAGAGATTTGGATACGAATTTTTAGATAAAATACTTAAGGGAACCCAACGATCAATCGGTAATTGATGATGAAAAAAAGTCTTATTAAGATATATTTGTTGAATATTATATGTTCTTCGTCACATAACAAAGTGATGGTGGGTGGCAAAAAAAAGTTATCTGTCTATATAATGAGTCTAAACTAGATAAGAAGTCCACACCCATTACAAAAAAGCTCACCATCTTCACCACTAACAAAAGAAAGAAAAGATGAGAGAATCACTACAAAAGAGAGAAGAAGGAGAGAATGTCTCTTATTGTCTATTGATGCTCGAAATAGAATTTGTTGTAAGCTTATAAGCTTTCTAACATTTACACAAGATTCCTCTAAACCTAAATTTCACACAATATGCCCCAAACTATTACATTTAGTACATATTTCTTATAGGTTTTTGTAACCTATTTTTGTGGTATACATATTTCTTGTAGGGGTTAGTGGTTAAAGTGAGTAGTTTTTTGTACAAAATTTATCAAAAAAATAATTTTAACTCTTTTACATGGTGACAAGTGGCACAAATTTTTTTACACACTTGATTTCTACTTTATAATTGTACTAGCTAGATGCCTTTTGTTTTTTAAAATTAAAAAAAAGGGAATATCCACGTCATGGGGATGTGAGCACTCACTAGAAGAGTAGAAGACCGCGTAGAAATTTTGCGCCTCTATAAATGAGAGATAGCATCTCCCAAGAATTCCCGTACAGAAGAATAAACGATTTTTCGAGCGAAGATGAGTAACAAGATAAGCGTGATGGTAAGCAAGGAAAACGAGGACTGCTTCACCTCCTTCACAGTGCAAAACGAAGGCAAGTCGACCGTGGTCATCGAGACTGGAGTCTCCCAAGTGTCGACGACAGTAGGAAGAGACAATCTTCCGGTTCCGATTCCGGCACAGATTGAACGGTATGTAGTCGCCTCCGTGATTGCCTCCGTGATTCCGGCACAGATTCAACACCTCGGTTATAGCCTTCGTGATTGCCTCCGCTTGCTTTATAGGCACACCTTGTGATTCTAATCCTCTTCATTCACATCAGTAATCATAAACATCGCCTGGTTATAGTGAGCACGTGTCTTGTGATAGTACAACCTATTCTTTATTACCAACCTTAACCATTGTGGAGGTTTGTTCTCCAAAGGAACATGTCCATCTTCTAAGGCAACATTTCTAATCTCTGCAAAAATCAACAATACAACATCAGTGACATAATAATATATATTGGAAATAACTGAATGCACAATTAATTGTAAGCTTTTAACCATCGTAAAAAAGCTGCTTTTCTTGCTCGAATGCTTCAGCTGGGCTCTGTTCCTTCGTCGACTTAGTTGAGAATCCCTGAGCTATTGCATTAAACATAAATAAAGGGTAAGCTGAGTAAGAATCCATGGAATGCCCTAAAATTTTTTTGAACAACATCAGGAACAGACAGATGCTCACGATGGAAAGGAGATATGTTTTTCAAACTAACTGTTCCACTCCGGATTAATTGAAGCTTGCATTAAAGCTGCAAATAATAAACATAGTTTGCAACATGTAATAAATATTAGTAAGGTAAATTCAATAGTTTAATAATTAACATTACTATAAATGAAGAATAGTAAAGTAGTTTAAACAACCTTCATGCTATATTTCATCCTATTTTTTCTTTGTTTTAGTTCATATTTCAAAAGTTTGTAACCCTACATTATAGTAAATGAATGTTAGTATATTGAATCAAAAGTTTGTATATTTGATCAAGAGAAGAGAAGATATATATAACTCACCTATTTCAAATTCGACTCATACAAGACTCCGGTTGTTAGCCTCTTTGGGTATTCTCTCTCTAGTTTCGTTCTTCCTTCGTTGAAGTTTTGATTTCGTTTTATGATTCTCTAATTCCTCCTCTCTCAATTATTCTTATCTGATTTCTTTTTTTCTGGCTAACAACTGTTAGAGTTCAATTTTTCCGTTTGTTGGACAATTTGATTGTGAATTGAGTATCGGTCAAGATTTTGTTGCGTAATCTGTCCTTCTTGCATCTTCACGCTCAAATTGTGCAGAATTTGGGAGTTTGTACATTCTATTGGATTGGAAATATGACAATTTCTATGGTTATTAGGGATAACCTCCTCAGAATCCTCTTACCTTCCCTCTTTGTCAGAGAAATACTGAGTAGTGCGGCTGTCAATAGAGATTGGAGAGATGTTGTACATTCAAGAGAACTGATGGTCCGACATCAATCGCTCCAAAAACCAAAGCTTCTTTTGGATTACAACAACCATCACCACGTCGGGGTGGTTGATGGCTCACCAAGAACTAAGATCAATTCATCTTCTAGAACTCTACCATATCTTCTAGAACTTCTAGAACTCTACCATTTATATACGGAGGAGGCGGAGTCATATAAGAAGAAATTTTTATACTGAGGTATATTCTTATCAGAATTTTGTATACAAAGGAGATTGTAATATCTTGATATTTTATAAAAGAAATTTTTTAGAAATGTTTTAATATAAAGGGTTCTCAAAATTCAAAATTTGTATACGAAGGAAAAATAAGAAAAATTTGAAAACCAAATTATTTTATAAATAATTTGGCATTTTTTTAATATTTAATAAAGAGATTGTCAAGGAAGAATTTTACTTAATAAAATTATCAAATCCTAATCTTTTTTTGTCTAAGTTACAAATTAATAATAACATAAATAAAAGAAATAAAATGAGCTTTAATGGGAAGGAGGTGGGAGTCAAACTCCCGATGTCTCGTCCCAGCCCTAAGCGCGCACCCCTCCTCTCCCGTTATGCCAAGTCCATTTTCTAGTTTTATAAGGAACTCTTTTTTGCTTTTAACCCCTCATTGCCCAAAAGATTACCTAAAACCTCTATCATTAATGGAGGAGCAAGCCATAGTTGATGGCGTGTCCGAAATTTTCACGTCTAACATTCTACCGGCGCCGGACCATGTCATTTCACCCCCTTCAATCTTTTCAACCCCCCATTCCCCTCTTCCCCTTAGACTATAACCTTAGTTACTAGATACAATAATGGTAGATTTTTTAAATTGGTTTTCTTTCATATTTAAAGGGAGAGATACAATGAAATGTGGCACCACCAATCTTATTTAAACTTGATTTTATGTCCACAAGGCATCCAATTTCAGGTTTTCAAAACCTATAAAATTTGTTTTTACTCTTCCAAAAATCTTGTTCGTGTTTTCAGTACTGTTGTCGTCGGAAACAAGCACCCACCACCACTTTTAGGCTGCTATCGTCGCCGGAAGGAGGCGCCATCGTTGCTAGAGTCGTCGTTGCACGTTGATGTCCCTTGTTGTTGCTACGCTGAGTACTACTCTCGTGTGGCTGCTGCTCTAACGAAGAAGAAGCCAGGAGCAGATCATTAGGGAGTTGAGCCTGTATGTTTTGACAAAACAGGCCGAGGACTGATGGTGGGCTGAGGCAAAGGGGAAGTAGAGGCCCATTTCCATTTCTTTTAAATTGTTGTCAAGCCCATCAGTCTTGTGTTGAAAAAAGGAAGTGTTGAGCCCAACTTCGGTCAGCCCATTTCCGACCTCGTGTTCGTGCCCAAAATTCCATTCTGTCGCGTTTGGTATAAAATCCCGACCTATATTAATTATCATTATTTTTAAATTAATTTTTCACATAAAAAATAACTAATAAGAATATTTATCAAGCATTATAAGTAGACTTATTTTAAAGAATTTATGAAATAAAAACCCAATCATGCTCACTTGGAAAATTATAATTTTTATAAAAATTATAAAATTCCTTATAACAAAAAATGGGTTATTTTGGAATAAAGGATGAGAAAATATGAAAACAATAAATTATAATAAATTCCATTTTTATCGTGTGATATCCGACCTCGGATTAGGTCAAGCGCTCAAGTCGCTCTTCGCTTGAGGATAGGGATATCGACCTTGACAAGAATCTCTCTCTCGAAAAACAAGGCAAAGTGGATGGACCTCTTACCCTTCTTATTAAACGTGGATTCTTGCTCTGTTTAAGATGTGTTTGTTTGATAACGACTTGTGTTCTCAATGAAGGAACTTAGGTTTATTTATTGCTTAAAAATAACGACCTCGTTAAGCCTTATTATTATTCTCGTACTACACTAGTACTGGATGATTGCGGCCTTGTTTGTTTAAAGTTTCTTATTTAGAGACCTTGCTTGAAATAATATAGAATAAGGTGTTGGACTTAAGTCTTGAACCACCTTTTTACAACATTATATTACGTGTAAGTCATGACATTACTCTTACCCCGTTGACTAAAGTCTTAAGCAATGTCGAAATAGGAAGTTCGTCTAAAGTCTTAAGCAATGCCACATGAAATAGAAAAGTCGGCTAAAGTCTTTTGATATGTTGCATTTAAAATTCATGAATTAGGCTAATGCCGACATTCAGAATTTATGATACGGCTAAAGGTTTCGCCTTATTCAATCCATTAATCAAATTATACTATGTAGAATATTTTAAATAATAAAGTTCCTTATCTACGTTGTGATTAAACCACACTTCGATGGTGGTCTTCCTCTAAAGAAATCTCTTATTTCTTTTCTGCTCGATGACGGTGACAACCTACATTCTGATGGAAACCACCATCCTTATGGTGTCTTATTCTCTAAAGAAATTTCGTAATTGTACTTTCATGAGAAAGAGCATTAACCTTCTTCATAGTAAAAAACACATTCTTGAAGTATTACACCTTTCTCGCCATAGAAGTACTAATTGTTGGATATCGACCAAACACTACCATTTGGAGATCGATGCCAACAAGCTAGTTAGTACCTTTGCCGCCATTCACTTGTTAGTATTTCATTAGTCTAGTCCGTCCACCCTCTTTTCTTTTTCCCTTGCATGTTCGGACATTATGATGTAAATGCGTGTCTTTCAAGATTGAGGATTTGAAGATAGACGCGACTAAAGGTGTGGCTAACAAGGATTGAAGATCAAGCCAAGACAAAGACTAAAGGAAGGAAGAATTTTCCCCTAAGCAAGGCCCTCGAAAGGGGGTGTGTCCTCTCTTATATTTGTAAACCAAGGGACTCATCATCATATGAGTTCTCTGTTCTCCTTGAAAATATCATATATGTTCAATAAGCCCTTTGAATAACTCTTTTCTTGTGTGAGTCATACTTTCCGCTATTATATCTTATGTAAACGAGATTCTATTGTAATGAACTATAATTCTTTTTAAAGAATAAAACCTCTGCTTTAAATTCATTTTCCTTTATTTAAGTGTTTTAAAATCTTGGGTGGTTCTGGATAGACTAACTCGTTATCATTGTCGGTAACATCCCTTAGGATAAAAATAGGGATGTTACATAGATAAAGAAATTTATCTTGTACTATGGGTTCCGATTCTTACAGGAACCCACTAACATGTTTCATGTTCATTTTTTTGTTAGTAAAACAAGTTTCATATTCATATTCAACTATTTATATTCCAAGTGTCATGGAAATTTCTTGTGTTGGAAGTGGTTTTGCACTCTACACCTCTTTTTTTTTTTGATCTGGTAAGATTTAGGATAGCCCAAGTACCACTTGGACTAGCCTAGAGCACCCTTGAACGGGTGAGAACTGATACAGTTCTAGAGAAATTAAAGTTTTTGGTTTCGTCACCAGTGGGTGTCGAACCTGTGACCTCAAAGTTCTTCCCCCAAGGCCCAACCGGCCCGACTGGGCTCCTCACCCTCTCTACACCTCTTTTTTTTTGGTCGAACCTCTCTACACCTCTTTTGATCATTATAATATAGGGAAATTCCTTTCGGTATCCTTCTGTTTTTGACAAATTCCTAACCATAGCCTAAACTAACTCAAATTCAAGTTTTCATCCATTTTTTTATCAAAAAATTAAAAAAAAATAAAAATTATATATGGCCAATGTACTAAATTTGGGATTTGTTAAAGAATTCTGGAGAAAAAAATTAAAAAAAACTTTCCCAGAAACTCCTTCAACAAACTTCATCCTCTCTCCCATTTTCTCTCTCCTCGTTCATCTGGAATTACAATGGTATCAGTAATCTCTCTTTTCTCTTATTTTTGTATTAATTGGATGATTAATGCTAGAGAATGGAAGATTGAAGTTTCATGCTTAATGTCTTTCGTATGATCAATTCTCAATATTTTCAAATGAATTTGTTTGTGATAGGCTGATAGGTATTTAAAGAGATCACACGTGCAATATGCTGAGAATAATAAACTATTCCACATCTGAAATCCAAACATATCAAGCCTAGTATATATACCTTTGGGTTATTCCTCCTATTATCAATTGGTTTTAGGATAGAATCCCATGGGTTTGTGTGTTAGGCCTATCCGCGCATGTGCGCCTGTACCGACACGTCCCCAGTTTATCTACCTGTCGGGCCCACATACTTTCACATGGTATCAGAGCGGTTCGGTCCTGGGCCCCTTTATCTCCCTTGGGTTTATCTCCCTTGGCTTATATCAAGCATAAATTCAGTACCGACACGTCCCCAATTTATCTACCTGTCGGGCCCACGGACTTTCACACAACAGTGATAGCTTGATAGTTATCAACAGAAAGCTCCGACAAAAGGGTAAATATTATCAGACCAAAAAAAAAAAAAAAGGGTAAATATTACAAATGGTAGCTTTTTTTTCATTTTTTTCTCCAGGATTCTTTAAGAAAACATAAATTCAGTACATTGGCCATTTAGAAATTATTTTTTTTTAATTTTTTGATAAAAAATGGAAATAAACTTGAATTTGTGTGAGTTTAGGCTATGGTTAGGAATTTGTAAAAAATAGAAGGACACCAAAATAAATAAGTTTTTTTTGTGGGCATCAAAAGAAAAAGTCGAAACCCACCTACGAAAAATATGGATAATGAGTTATGAACCCACCTACGAAATCATGAATGTGGAGAACAAGAGGCACCAATTTCAAGAACAATTGAAGTATAAGACTTGGAAGATAACATGTAACTACTATCGATTTCCATGTTTCTTGGTTTTAATTTAACCTACAAGATTTGTACTTGAACAATAGGAACACAACCGATTTCCATGTTAACTTGGATTGAGAGCCTTAACCGCCCAAAACCCTCTTGCAACTCAAAGTCTATACAATAATACATAATACAATATACATACATTTGGTACACAAAGCGGCATAAACATTTAACCACTCAAAGTCTCAAACTCATGATTAATCTTGATCGAGCAAATCCCACAACATCAATATTAACATGGTATC
The DNA here is from genome assembly GCA_964016875.1 of Fallopia convolvulus. Taxonomy (NCBI): domain Eukaryota; kingdom Viridiplantae; phylum Streptophyta; class Magnoliopsida; order Caryophyllales; family Polygonaceae; genus Fallopia; species Fallopia convolvulus. The sequence goes on along the minus strand of OZ024718.1, from coordinate 81,863,588 downwards.
AATCTCTTAATTGAGATACTTGTTGAATTCTATGCAAGCATTGTCACGAGATTGTCTATCGACTTCAATGTTTTCTGATAGTACACGTATGATTCGAACACCTTTGGAGTACGCACATAATAATCAAACTACAAGAAAGAAATACAAACAAAAAGAGAAATGTTAGTTACTATAATATATCTTGAAAATTGCATAAATACAAATAGTCATGCATCCGAGTCTACTTGAATCGTGGAACCGAACCGAATCAGGAAAAATCGCCAGTTTTAAAACTGAAACCGGAACTGGCCAGTGCTCCTCCAATTCCGGTTTACGGTGACGGATTAGAACTCTCAATTCCACGGTTTATGTAATTATTTTAAAAAAATTGTTTAATGTTAGTGTTTTAAGTTTTTTTTTTGTTAAAGTTGAAATTTGGCTTTAGTTTCGATGTATGATTTAATTAAAATATGCGGTTTGATACGCTAATTTTACTTAATCTTAAAATTATAAGTTTTTTTTATGTGTTCTTTCTAAATACCCTAGAACCAATCAAAATAGGAACCGAACCAGGGTACGTTGGATGATTCAGGTTCCGATTCCACCATTCCGTGAAATCAAAATTGTCGATTTCGGAATCGGACATGTGACTAAATAGAAACACCAACAATCTTAACAACTAGCTGCGACATAAATGTCCCATCCTTTAAAATGTTCCATCTACAATTGGTTATTCATCTCCTTTTAAAGATTTTAAATTCCCTTTATTTCAAAATAAAATAAAATATAAAACATCACGCGTCATATAAAAAACATATAAAAGATACATTATTATTGTAATTCATTCAAATTTTCATTATATACTACATAAAAAACCTATGAAAGTAGTTTATATAGTACGATTTTTAACATTTTGTTTTGCTTTTGTACATAATTAATTGTTACACTTCATTATAAGTTATATAGTATGATTATCAAAGGTGAATATATATACCTAATTAATGATTATCAAAGGTGGCCAATATTAAGGAATTGCATAAAAAAATGAAATTGACAATGCTGAATATAAATATACCTCGGCCATGTTATCAATAAGTTCATTAGCGGTGTCAATATAATCCCTCCGGCGACCGGCCGCCACGGTGGAGAGAGCTGCCTTCATGTCCTGCTTAAGATACGCCGACTTCAACCGTATATAGAAAATCAAGTACCTCCAAGACATGGTCTCCACCATGTGTTTAAGCTCGTGCAAGCCCTCCGCCGTGTTCTTGATCCTCGCCGCCGCGTCCTCCGGCGACAGCCCGGCCTCGAAGAAGTGCTCCCACAAGAAGGACCGAGTCCCCCATTTTTGTTCATCCGCCGCCGCCGCCGCCCGGGCGCCGCCCACGAGCGCCGCCAGAGAGGTGGTGATGAGGAGTGTGGAGATGGCTTTTCTCCGGGTGGAGGTGGTGGTGGCGGGGGTGTGGTGGCGGGAGGGGGTTTGGGAGAGGGCGGCGCGGGGTTGGGTGTAGAGGCGGGAGGGGGTTTGGGAGAGGGCGGCGCGGGGTTGGGTGTAGAGGGCGGTGGTGAGGTTAGTGTGGAATAGGGTTGTGGGGTTGAGGAAGGTGCTCATGGTGGTGGTTGGGTGGTTGAGGTTGTGGTGGTGTGGTGGTTGGGTGCAATGTTTTAAAAAATGTTAGGTGGATTCTTGGCGGAAAGGGGTTGCTTAGCTCCTAGTAGACGGTCGGAACGGTTTCCTCGGTGATGTTAGACGGGGCTGGGCGGCTAGGCGGGCTATAACCTTCCAGCGTCTATGCAAAATCTAGACGGGACTTAGACAAGATCTTTAGGACAGTGGTTGGGTGGGAAGATTGAATTTGGAATATGAGCGGTTGGTTTTGGATAGAACACTCGAGTGAACTACGACATATATGGGAGATATTGGCTTCTGGGTTTTTGACACGTGGCAAGGTTATCACATTTTTGAGAAGCAAGACTGGGCCTTGTTTCAATAAATGGGCTGGGCTCACTTGTGTTGGTTGGGCTACAGAAGTTTGTTATGGACCTATGGCTCTCGATTGTCGTCGTTGTCGTTGTGATTGTCGTCGTCGTCGTCTCGATTGTTGTTGTTGTTGTCATCTCGATTGTTGTTGTTGTCGTCGTCGTCTCGATTGTTGTCGTCGTCGTCGAAGGGCAATGCCCATGAGAGGCAAACCGCAGACCTCTGGATACTACCTTTGAGGCTTAACCGCTTCACTTGATGTCCGAAGGCTCGATTGTTATGCTTAGGGATGTTGAATGTTAAGTTACATATATTGTCCAAACCCACCTATTTCACCGGGTAGCTGGCCGACCCGAAATATTTCAGTTCTTCTTAGGGTATGATGTATGTCATTTCATTTATCACAAACTAATTACACCTCGTCTAGAGTAGGGATGCACAAAAACCCCGTGGGGAGGGGGATTCCCCGACTTGGTGGATAACGGGGCTGGGACGGGGACCAATTTTGTATCCCCAATTTAAAACGAGGCGGAGACGGTGGATGTATTATCCGCCGAATCCCCGTTATATATATTCGATATGTTTTTTTATTTTTATTTTTAATTTATAAAATTTAAAATAAAATTATATTTTAAATATAATTGTAGTTTTTAATTTAAAAGCTTATATATATATATACAAATTATATAATGAGATTTAAAATTTATGTTATTAAATTTGATATTTGTAAACTTTTAAAAGTTTAAAATATTTTTTTATATTAAACGAGACCTGTTAACAACTCGATAACTGGTAGGATTCACCGCCCTGTTTTTCGCGGGGATCAGACGGAAATGGGACGCCCCGTTTGCCCCACCCCGTCCCATGTGTATCCTTTTTTTGAGTAGGTAAGAATTCGATTAATTAGACATACTCGGTATAATCGAGAGACCGTGAACACGACAAGCGGAAACGAGCGTGAACAAACAAAAACCAAAAGAAAACAATGTACAACTCACGAAACAAGGAAACTAGAACTAGAAGGGTAGTAGTGGAGTGTGAGGGGCTAATAGAGCGCCTATAGACTATAACATTCGGGTTAAAGCGGACAAATAGTTAAGATTAAGTAGACTAGTAACGTTATCTCCACCGAGATAGATCTTCCGCAGCCTCGAAAACGTCCTAACTAATCCGTCCCATGTGCATCCCTAATCTAGAGTAACATTGGAGTAACTTACCCGTTTCAACTGAAAAAACAAAACGCTTTAACATATAACCTAGTTATTTTCACGTGCTCTCCCCGTTCGTAAACGCTCTGACATTAGGGTTTATATCGCACTCTCTGATTTCTGCTACATGATTTGAAGTTCGTTCTGATACAGATAATCATTCAATTCGAGAATTTGTAGCTGAGACTTCTCAGGTAATCGCTCAATATTCGATATTTAGATCGTCCAATCGAAATTATCTCTCTCTTTTCGCGTTTTCGATCTTTGAAAATTGGAATCTTTGTGCCTTCTACTTGTCTATTCTTTGCATTGGATATCGATTTCAATCCCGAAATTTTGTTGTCCGTGAAACATTCAGGTATACACGTTTCAATTCTTTCTCATTGACGCCGAATTTGAATGATTGGATTAGAATAGGGGAATTGTAAGCTAATTGGATGATGTTTTTTAATCATCCAAGCTATTAGATCTTATGAAGCAGCGCTTCTCTTTGTTTTCATAGATTATTTGGGGGACTATACATGATGTTTGCATTACAGTTACGTTATCCTCAAAGTTTTTTAAGGTCCATTAGATAGATGTAAGATAGATAGGGAAACATGCTGTGTTGTTTAGGAAAGTATGATCAGAGCACGAACCTAGTTGAACCCTCAGTTGGGGATTGATCAAAGATTGATTTAGGAATGCTCCTAATAATAGGCTTATTATGTGACCTTTTTTTATGTTTCCTAAAGCATTGTTTTTCAAGTTCTACATTTTCCAATTTGCAGAATGTATTCCTCTAGAGGGGGAAATTCATATCAGCAGCAGGGCTATGGTGCTCAGTCTTCATATGGTCAAAATGTGAGTATTTTTGTGTTGGCATGATAATGTACCCTCCTTGTCTTTGGTATTTTTTATGTATAATGTTCATGCTATCTGATGCCTATCCCTCATCTCATGTTGGCAGTCAACGTCTGCATACCCTGGAAGCTCTTCTGCTGGAGCTGATTCTAGCTCACAACTCGGCATACATTCTCGGCATCCATCAATCTTAGCGGCCTCCCGTGAACAGGACATTGGGGGTTATAGATCTCATCCAAGTGTATCAGGTCCTTATGGAGGGCAGTATAGCTCGTTATATGGAGCTGCTTCCTTGAGCAGTAGTCAACAGGTAGAAAAGCATGTTTGCAATGACTTTTGAGCCAATTTTTTATTTATTATATTATCAGACATTCGGAACTCATTTTGGACCTGTCTGTCATAGAGGTTTGGCCATTTGTTGTGGCTAAAAAAGGTGCTAGTTTTAGAACAAGTTGTTTACTTATTTTAACTTGTCATCTGTAACAGTTAGATGTTATAATGATATCTTAACTTCACTTATCTAAATTTCAAGAAGATATTTCCATATGCATATATATTAATATAAGATAACCTTTTTTCCCTGTGGTAAATGGTAAGATGTGTCAGTAGGATCTTGTTTTTAACACACTTTTTGCTAAGATGCTCATACATAATCTTTAATTCTGATAGACCTTATATCATATGAGCCGAAAGGAGAATGCCCAATGTATATGAGAATTCCACCTCTCTATAACAAGCTGGGTCTTTTGACTGTGTTCTTAGATATCCATGTTATCTACTGTTTTGTCAGGTTGCTGCACTTACTGCCAAGGGCACTCAGTCAACAGCTGTGGAAGCTCGTGGTGCCTATGGTTCTTTGAGGCCGAATTCACCAAGATATGCTTCCGCTGAATATGTTCCATCCACAAGTCATGGTTATGCTCTCAAAACGGATCGTTTACTAGCTGAAAAGATCCCTGATTATGCTTCTATAGATAGAAGACAATACAGCGATAGGCAAAGTGCGTATATGGGACGCGATCCTACTGATGCAACGGGAAGATATTCTGATTCTGTTGGTTATGCTCCTCATCAGGTTTATATCTCATTGATCTATGTACACTATTTGTTCTTTTCTTATATATTTATCTTTGGTTGGGATTGAGACAATCAAGGTGCTTCTATGTTGACATGCCTTGTATGTTGACAGCCTGAGATCTATGACCGTATTGATCAAGCAGTACTGCGTGAACAAATGCTGAAATCTCAATCTATGCAATCTGCTTCCCATGATAGTGCTGCCAGGTAATAACATTGGTGGATAAGGTATTTTCATTATTTGCAAAATGACTTCATCCTGAATTCCTGGTGATTAGTGCAAACTTAATCGAGGATTCCAATTACATTGATAAGTAATTGTACTTATGGTAATGTTAGTTTTGCCTTGTAAGTGTTTGTGCAGTACAACTGCATAAATTTGTCAAAGTAAGATTGTACTTTTTACACTGAATAGCAAAACATTTCTGGCAGACAAGCTGATTATCTTGCAGCAAGAGCTGGTAATTTACGTCATCCACCTCAAGAGGTTGATCCATATGTGGGGAGAGTTGATGCTGATCCTCGTGCTATATCAGCCACCGGCCGCTCTTCATACAACACACAACATACTACATCAATTTTAGGAGCAGCACCACAGAGAAATATGGACAACCTCTTGTATTCACAAGGCTCTACAAATCCTGGATATGGAGTAAGCCTGCCCCCTGGCAGGGACTATAGCCTAGGAAAAGGGCTTCATGGAAGTGGTCTTGAATCAGATTTTGCTGGTGGTGTCTCTTTGCGCAGTGGACACCTAAGAATTGATGACCGCAAAGACGAGAGAGCTGAGGGTCGCCAACGGGAACGACTTTTAGAGAGGGAAAGAGAGAGGGAAAGGGAAAGGGAAAGAGAGAGGGAAAGGGAGAAGGAACGTGAACGGGAGCGACAACGGGAACGTGAGCGAGAACGAGAAAGGGAACGCGATAGGAAACGTGCTTTGGAGTTGCAAAGGGAGAGGGATCTACAACGAAGACGTGCTGTTGAAGTGAGGCGAGAGCGGACGCCAATGAGAGCATCTAAGGATCGTAATGCTTCTGTATTGATGAAGGATGCAGCACACCGAGAGTCTCCACGAGTTGGATCGTTGCATAGGTGGAGCTCGATGTTTTAGTTTGTCATGCTCAAGCTTTGTCTATACAGCTGTTTCATTTATTGAGCGGTTTTCGTTAACTAACCTGGTGCTCTACTATCCTGAAGGCTTCATTCACCTGTTAAAAGGAGGGAATATGTCTGCAAGGTAAAGAATCAATAAAGAGTTTAATCATTGCGTAAAATAGAAAAAAGTTGAATCACATAGAATGAGCTCCTTTCCCTTCAAATTTGGAGATGTCACAACCGTCTACTGAGCACTAGAGAACGTTTCTTCCAAATCAATTTCCTTTTGATTTGGGGCTTGCATGTCTTTTGATATCTTCTCTTTTCTAATGCGGGCCATCTATCTTGCTGAAATTCTTCTCCCCTGTGTACTGCCTGAGCTCTTGTTTTATCTGTTTTATTTTGAATTCCCAGCGGTAAACTCCCCATGAGAACTATTTTTTTTCTCTTTCTCGCGGTCTCCTGTACCTCTAGTTTTTCTCAGCTAATCATTCCTGGCACTCTTTTATTTCGTATATTTCTTCAGCTGGATATTCAGTGCCATTCTTGCTAATTCATGAAAGCTGAAGAAATCCATAAAATGCATGTTTATGCTCATTTGTTTCTGACATGGAAGGTATCTTCTGGTTATTGATAAGTTGTGATGACAGTGATTTGAGATTTCCTGTTGTTTCTAAGATAGAATAATATATGAACGAAGAAAAAACATACAAAGACATTGTATCTAAGATATATTTGTATAGATTATTAAAAGAAAAAGGAGAAGATAGATCTATAATGATTTTTGCTACCCTTGTCCATCTGTGTCTTCATAATAAATATTTGTGTCTAATTAAAATTCTCTTACCATTGTAGGTTTATTCTTCCAGCTTGGTGGACGTGGAGAGAGATTTTTTGTCTGTGGATAAGCGCTACTCAAAGTTGTATATATCTCCTGATTTCTGCAAGGTTCATTGTCAGCTCTGCTAGATTTATTTTTTGAAGTATACATATATTTTTCTCTACTTATGTGTGCTTCCCTCTGTAGCTTATTGTTAATTGGCCAAGAGAGGATTTGAAACTTTCTTTTCACACACCCGTCAGGTAATGCCTTTTGTGTTTTCTAAATTATTTCCTCTCTCTATTCCTGCTCCAGGTAGGTGCTTCATTTCTTATTGTTCTTCTTAATTCATAATAAATTTTCAAAGACCATTTGTTGCAATTTATTGTTGAATTATTGAAATTTTTTCATTTTCTTGTATTGCTATAGATTGTCAGAGAAGAAAAAACTTCAATAGAGTAACATATGATTTTAAAAGCCTGTTCTTTTGGTTAGTTTTGAGCATGATTTTGTCGAGGAAGGAAACATGGTGGATCAGAAAGAGCCTCTTCTCAAACAGTCAGATGTGCAAACCTTTATCTCGGGGTCAGGGCATAGAACTGTTTGGAATGCAAAGGTATGGAGTCTTTTTATATAATATTTTCTTTTTGCATCCAATGCTGATTAGAGGATCACATATAGTTTCAGTTTTATTAATTGAAGTGGCTCATTAATCGTTGATCACAACTCTTTATGCCGGTTTAGGTGATTTTGATGAGTGGCCTCAGCAGAAGTGCTTCTGAAGAGCTTTCTTCTGAGAAAATCTTAGATGACCGTGTACCCCATATATGCAATCTTCTGAGATTTGCTATTCTTAGAAAGGACCGTTCATTTATGGCAATTGGTGGTCCATGGGATCCTATTGATGGCCCTGATCCATCAGTTGATGGTTCTTCTCTGATCCAGACTGTTGTTAGGTTTGTAACACAAATCTCTGTTTCATCTTGCACATAAGGTGAATTTTCAGAATCTAACAGGATATTGACTGCTATGGTTCAGATATGCAAGAGATGTCACTCAACTTGATCTGAAAAATTGCAAGCGGTGGAATCGATTCCTTGAAGTAACAAATTTCTTATGGCCTTTTCTTAATCATTTCTTCTCACTGCGGCTTTGTACAGTTTTTATTAGTTTGTTTTTTATTGACTGTGGTTGAAATTTTTTAGATACACTATGATAGAGTTGGAAAGGACGGGCTCTTCAGCCACAAGGAGATCACTGTCCTCTATGTTCCAGATCTATCAGATTGTCTTCCCTTACTAGATGCATGGCGAAAACAATGGTTGGCCCATAAAAAGGCTGTTGCCGAGAGAGAAAGGCAGTTATCTGTGAAAAGAGAGAAAGAGGTTTGCTTCTTTTTGTTCGTTTCTTTCTTAGAGAAATTTCTTTACTCAAATGCGGTGTTGATTCTTGAAAGAAAGTTTAAGAAATGACGACCTTCATATGTAAAGAGTTTGCTTTGAGAATCTAACCAAACGTCCATACACCCTGAATTTCTCCAAAATCCTTTTGATTTTTGTTGGACTGTTTGAATGCTTGTTTGGATACTAAGTCTTTTTATTTACTAACGCAGAAGTCAAGGGAGAAGAAGGATGATTCGAGAGGTAACCTTATTAATGTTATATATTTTCTAATGGTACATCTTTTCCATTTGATTATGTCGGTTATTGATCTTTACTTCACCTGAAGTTCTGATCCTACATGGTAATGCAGACAAGGTAGTTTCAAATAAGGATGTCACAAGAACTGAAAAATCTGATAAAAAGGAGAGTGGGACTGGACAAGTGGTAGAGTCTATAAAAACAGAGCACACCGGTATCTCTGTTAAAGGAAAAGAAGCTGAGTTAGGAGCAGAAGGTGGTCTTAAGCAGCCAAATAAGGAAGGGAATGTTGATTTGGTTGAAGAAAGCAATGCCAAAACAGAAGAGGTAGCTAAGTTAAGCACTCAGAAAATTGTCAAGCCTGTAAAGAAGAAAATTGTGAAGAGAATTGTAAAACAGAAGATTGTCGCAAAGAAATCTATTGAAGGAAATGGAAGTAAGAATGTTGAGAAGGTGGAGGAGGCAGCTGTTAATAAGAATCTAAAACCAAAGGTATCTGGTGAAAAGGATGGCTCATCAGCTGAAACTAGTAAAGTTAAAACGTTCACCAGAAAGAAAGTTGCAAAGAAGCTTCCTGATGGCAATCCTGTTCAGACTGAAGAGAAGACTATTGAGTCTGCTGTGAACAATGAGAACCTTCAAGCTACTTCACAGGATAAGCCTGAAGCAAAATCTGATTCTGGTGTGTTGCGTGTCAAGAAGAAAATAATAAAAAAAATTATTAAGAGGGTACCTAAAAAGAAGAATGCTAATGTAGCTGCTGGCAATGAGATTGCTGAAAATAAGGAAGCTGACAAAGATGGGAAAGCAAATGTTATAAATGATGCCAAGAAAGCAACTGAGGTGAACAACTCAGCAGAAACAAAGGTCATCTCTGATGCACAACCAGAAACAAAAACTGAAAGCAAGGCTGATGGAGTTAAACAGGAAGACGGTGCAGTTGAGAAGAAAGCTTCTGATATAAAAATGCACTCAGATGCTGAGAAGCAAAGGGTTCCTCCGAAGGATAATAATGATGAAAAGGAGAGATCTAAAGAAAAGGAAAAGTCCATAGATCAGAAGGACAAAAAAAGTGCAGACGGAAAGGATGAACACAAGAGGAAGTCTAGCAAAGAAGTAGAGCGAAAGAAATCCGAGGAACCCCCTCGACATCCTGGACTCATTTTACAAACAAAAAGTTGTAAGGACTCTAAGGTGGGACTTCTCTGATTAGAGATAATCTTCATCCTGGCACATGCATGATATGTTGATATTGCTCAATGCAATAATAGTATTTCCTACATTCAATCTATTATGCAAGTGATTGACCGGATTATCCTTTCATATATGTTGGATATTGATTAGTATGGTGTTTGTTGCAGTTGCATTCTCTGTCACTTTCATTAGATTCACTCCTGGACTATACTGACAAGGATGTTGAAGAGTCAACATTCGAGGTTAGCATTCTTTCTATATGCAACCCTATGTTTTTTAGTACAATGTAAATCACAACTTACCAGCATTCTATACAATATATATCATTTATTGGAAGTTATGAAAAAATGACACTCCATCTTGTACTGACTGACAAATGCTCTCTTTCCACAGCTTTCTTTATTTGCCGAGTCAATGTACGAAATGCTTCAGTATCAGATGGGTTCTCGTATTTTTTCATTTTTAGAGGTAAGGATGTAGCATGATATGTAGTGTACATAATTTGTTTTTCAATTTGGTCTTTCTGAGACGCCTTCGTATTATTTTGTAGAAATTGAGGAAAAAGTTTGTTCTGAAGAGAAACCAGAGGAAGAGACAAAGAGACGAAGCTGATGCAAAAAAGAAAACTAAGGAGTCATTAAGTAAGCGTCTAAAAAAAGAGACTTCTCCTCGAGAAACCGACGACACCAAATCTGTGGTCAAGACTGAAGCTGGTCCTGATGATGGAAAACCGAGTGACAAAGTTGAGAAAATGGAAGTGGGTGAGAAGGTGGAAGCTGAAGATAGTAAAATTCCAAAACAAGAAAAAGAAGATAATGATGAAGCAGGAAATAATGAAGATGAAGTGATTGAGGAAGTTGATGAAGAAGAAGATCCAGAGGAAGACCCCGAGGAAGACCCTGAGGAAGACCCAGAGGAAGATGAAGAAATGCAGGAGAGAAGTCCTCAACAAGATACACCAGTGGAGGCAAGATTCTCCTTACTCTTCTAATACTCTTTGATTCTTGTTCATAACTTTTGAAGTTAGCCCCTTTTCTTCAATTGACAAAGGATTAACCTTTCTCTTAAGCTATTTTTCCTTTCCTTTCCTATTTTTCCTTTTGAAGTTAGATTCCTGATTCCTTGTTTGTGCTGCCTGCCATATACTATGCCATAATTCATGTAGTGCAAAAATTGAAATTAAAAAGTGCAGGTTTAAGACAAGTTTGGTCTTGGCTTACTGCAGAATCTCCATATTTTCAAGTTACAGACTTACAGTGTTCATGTCCTACATCTGTTTCCTTGTTGATGTGCTTAGCTGGTGTTTAGATTGTTTATTTCAGGTTTCTCAATTCTCTTACTGTTTGCTATTACTAATGCTGAAATAATGCCTCTCACATGTGATTGCATTATTTCTTGTCCTCCTTACTGTGTTCAGGAAATGAATGATACCAATGCTGAAGAGGAAAAGAATGCTGCTACAGCCAAAATAGAAAATAATGGTTCCAATGCTGTAGTAGAAAAGAATGAGACTGATGCTGAGAAAGCTAGTGGAAAGGAAAAGGATGCACAAAAAATCTCTGGTACCAGCAAAGAGAAGAATGTAAAGGAAAAGGCTCCAGCCCGAAAGGAAGTAAAAGTTGACAAGGAACTCTTGGAGGTTAGTGAAATGGCAAAAAAAAAAACGTGTGTTGATTTTTCCATCACACAATGCTCGCTAGTAATTCAGGCAGTTCATTTCTAATCACTATTATATTTTTTATTATTATCGAGCAGGCATTTAGGTTCTTTGATCGGAACCGAGCAGGCTACATAAGGGTAATAAACAGATCTTTTCCTCTGTGTAAATGATCACATTTCCTTTCTATTGAAATGATTTGTTATACATCTTGTTCTCTCTTTTCAGTTGGAAGATATGAGATTGATTCTGCACACTCTTGGCAAATTCCACTCACATAGAGACATCAAGGTTTGATTCATCTCTTTCTCACTTCATGTCTAGCCAATGAATAAAGAGGATTTGCATAAAACAACTCACTAATAAATCATTACCTATGAGGCTATGAATCTAAAATGACAAATATTTCTTAACAAAATTCGAAGACTATGGGGCGCATCCTCATGCTCATTGGCTTTTATACACTGCCTTTGAGATGGATTTAGTCCCTATATCAATTTTGGTGCATTCTAACTAAATTCAGTTATTATTGTCACATAGCTGAATTTCAATTTTTCTTGGGTCTATTGGGCGTACCCTCTTGCCCTTGGGCAGGGGTACCCCCATCTTGACCCCCCAGATTCCACTGTAGCGGAGCCTCACTGGGTCAATGATCATTGATGATTCGAAGACTAAAATGACAATCTTTTCTGAATAGCAACAATTGTCTAGGATATTCTTGGCTTATGTGTTCTATGATCCTGTTACAGGAACTTGCACAAAGCGCTCTGTTGGAAAGCAGCACAGGGAGAGATGACAGAATAATATATGAGAAGCTGGTGAGGATGACTGAACTTGGCAAGAACTAAGGCGTTGGAGGCTATTCAAAGTCTCCATTGGAGAGCTCTTTTTTTTCGTATTTTAATAGTTCTGTTGTTTGTTTAGCTCAAAGAAGAGGAAAGCCCCAACTGTTTTTTCTGAACCTCTTCTAAGAATAATGTTATCCTCTCTTAAGAATAATGTTATCCTTCTCTAAGAATAATGTTAGTTTGGTGATGTACTAATGTGCTCTCTGTTAAATGTAGTCTTCTTACTGTATCCTTTGTCTTTGCACATTTGGATTTGAATTCAGTGGAAATATTTTACTTCATTTAAGGCGATGGGAAGTATTTTGGAGTTTCTCTCTTCCTTAGTCAATTTTCTAGTAGAATTAAATTTGTTATTTTTAGTCATAAAAGATATTCTTTACAGTTTATTTATTGGGTTTTCCAATGGTAAAACACCTTTATTAGATACTGAGAGCCTGTTTGGCAAATTGTTTTTGGTAGATTATGGAGCTTATAATGCTTATCGAGAAATAACCTCTATTTTACGTGTTCGGTAATATCAAGCTTATAAAAAAGCTTATCTTTGTTATCGGATTTATCAGACTTATCTTTGTTAACAGAAAATTTTAACTTTACAATGGAAGTTTTTTGTTTTGAGGTCTTAAGATTTTATTACAAAAAATTGTTGTTTGTCTTGGTTCAACTTACGGTCTACTAGGTTGAGAATATGATTTCATAAACTAAAACTTTAAAATGAAAATAATAAAATCTATTAAAAAAATTAAATAGCCCTAAATGTCACAATGAAAAAATTCTTACTATTTCAAGATGTGTTATATTTTCGTTAGGGATTTTCCTTTTGATATCCTTGAGGTTTCGACTTTTCCTTTTGGTGCCTAAAAAAATTTCTTATTCCTTTTGATACTCTTGTAGTTTTTACAAATTCCTTTCTGTAAACTAAAGTTAGTGAAATGCTAATTCCATCCAATTTCCGTCAAAAAAAGAAAATACTAACCATTCTCACTATTCCTTGGGACCATATCTCCCTTTTACCCTTTACCCACAAACTTTACACCGACGTGAACAGCAACCCAACAGCCAGAGAAGTGTACGCCGGAGAAGAGGCTCGCTACGACCACCAAGATGAAAATGAGGGGCAAAAACGCCAAGCAACTCACTTGGGTTCTCCTCCTCAAAGTCCATCGTGCCGCCAGATGCTTGTCCTCCATCGCCGCCGCCGTCCACCGCCGCGTCAAGTCCAGCCACACCGACGTCGGAATCCGGCGCGCCTGGGCCTAGTAACCCTGGTTCTACTCCATCAGAGCGATCCTCACGCTCTCGTTTTTCCGGTTGTGTTTCGAATTCGAGGCCTTTTTCAAAATCTGGCATTTCGGCGCTCCCAATTTGCAACTCCATTACATAATTTCGGCCCCATTAGGTTTCCGAGACCTCTTTCATTTGGTTAATTCGAAATGGGTTTCCGAGTACCTCGCTCCCCCGCTTCAATTGCTGGCCAATTTCTGTGCAGTCCTCTTCCTAATTAATGACGTTACTGTTGCATAATTATAGGAATTAAGTTAGTCATCTGAGAATTGGTCAAATTGTAATCTATTATTTTGCCCTGTTAGTTCCTAGGATAGTGTAGGTTAGTGTCGTGAAGATTGGATTCAGTAGTTAGCTTTCCTCCTTTTGATTTGTATATAAATAGTTGTAATCCACTTCAGTAATCATCAATCAAAATATACTTCAGTATTTTCATTGTTCATACTAATTAAGAGCTTGGATAGGCTTATTTGTGCTTGGGCTGCCTTGGATTCGGCTTAAGAAGATCAAGCCGGTAGCGAATGTCTCCCTAGATCTTGAATCCGGCGACGACGAGGGTTACTTCTCCACTTTAGGAGCAGCGAGAGAGAAAGTAAGAGGTCTTTTGGGTTTTTGTTCACGCGTAACATATACTGAATATTGAGAATTGTGGATATTTTATTTTTATTTAATTTATTAGACAGAAAATGACAGGAAAGTAGATGGAATTAACATTTCACTAACTTTAGTTCATGGAAAGGAATTTGTCAAAACTATAAGGGTAATAAAAGGAATAATAATTTTTTTTGACACCAAAAGGAAAAGTCGAAACATCAGGACACCAAAAGGAAAATCCCTTTTCATTATTTTGCAAGGATTCAATCATAATAAATAGTGGTAGTTTTTACAATTTTGTGTTTTAAGGGGCGCTTTTTGTAATTTCTCGTATTTTAAGTCGCGCCGTTTATATATGCCACCTGAGCCTGATCGACAAGCGAGAAATCAAGTTTCACATCTCTCCGAACTGCCATGAAACCAGGCACAGGCCATGAACCAACCCACACCAAGATCCTGCTGACGTCACTCTCCGCCATGGCTGCCGAAACCTCCACCTTCCCCATCGATCTCACCAAGACCAGGCTCCAGCTCCACGGCCCCTCCGCCGCCTCCGCCACCAACGCATTCCGCGTCGCCGGCGACATCCTCCGCCACCAAGGCCTGATCGGACTCTACCAAGGCCTTTCCCCGGCCCTCATTCGCCACCTTTTCTACACTCCCATTCGCATCGTTGGATACGAGCATTTGCGGAGCCTCGTGATGGATTCCTCCGGTGGCGATGGAGGATCTCTTTCTCTCCCCACCAAGGCTCTTGTTGGAGGCTTCTCCGGCGCCATTGCTCAGGTGAATTCTGTTTTCCATGATTTCGAATTCGATTTTGATTTCGATTGATCGCATTTCGTTGTGATTGATAATTTGATTTCGGTATTTGATGATTATGCATTGAGAATTGACAGAACCGTGGGATGGAGCCCTAAACGTAGATTCTTACAAAATTTGGGGATTGATGATGTCTTCTTTGTGTTAGCAATTCAAATTAGAAGCTTGCTTTTGGTGTGATATACTGAGTGTAAAAGAGGCAATTTGGTTGCAATTTTTGATGTGTCAAACTATGGCTACAGATTAAATGTTTGGATCTTGTCATTCCTGCTAATGTTTCTTCTTGCTTTTATGCGTTGCTACGGGCTTGATTTGAATCACTTAGGATGATCAAAACTAGTTTAGAAGTAAGTATTCATTTCAGCATTCCTGCTATGATGTGGTAGTAAAGAAAGAACATTGTAATCTGAACCTGGCTGTAGATCAATCCACTTTGGGTTTGGAAATCAGCTATTACGTGCTGTCCTTAAATGAAATTCTTCATGGATATACATTACCAGCTCTAAAAGGCATCAGCATTGAAGGTTTTATAGCTATAAATCTTGCATAACACTTCATAGCTACATGCCTTTGCAAATTAAATGCTTTATGGGATTGGGAAGTTATGACAGATTAGATTGCAGTTTCTATAGCTACAAATTTAAGGACAGCACGTAATTGCTTTTATGTGCTGCTATCGGCTTGATTTGAATCATTTAGGATGATCAAAACTAATGTGGAAATAACTATCATTCCTGCTATGGTGCACTATTTCCAGTGGTAGTAGTAGCAATTAGCAAGCACTAATTTGAGTAATTTCTGGGTGTTCTAGCAAAGAAAGAATATTGTAATATGAACTTGGCTGTATAGATCAATCCACTTTGGGTTTGGAAATCAGCTATTACTTGCTGTCCTTAAATGAAATTCTTCATGTATATATACTAGCAATATTACCAGCTCTAAAATGCATCAGGATTGCAGGTTTTAAAGCTGTAAATTTTGCATAAACATTTCATAGCTACACACCTTTGCAAATTGAATGCTTAATGGGATTGGGAAGTTATGACAGATGAGATTGCCGTGTTATGAAAACTTGATTCTGTTGGTGTTTTTGCTGACATCTTATCAATTTATCATCTAAATCACACTGGTGTTGTTGTCCTTAGGACTACAGATAGTGGCCAGCCCAGCTGATCTTGTAAAGGTCAGAATGCAAGCAGATGGACGTTTACTGAGGCAAGGTCTCCAACCTCGTTACTCTGGCCCTATCGACGCTCTAACCAAGATCATACATAATGAGGGCTTTAAAGGTCTCTGGAAAGGCGTCTTTCCAAATATTCAAAGAGCGTTTTTAGTCAACATGGGTGAATTGGCCTGTTATGACCATGCAAAGTGCTTTGTGATCCAAAACCAGATAGCTGATGACAATATCTATGCTCACACGTTAGCCTCTGTTATGTCTGGGCTTTCGGCCACAACACTCAGTTGCCCGGCTGATGTGGTCAAGACGAGGATGATGAACCAAGCTGCAAAGAAAGAAGGTGAGGTTGTTATGTACAGAAACTCTTATGAGTGTTTGGTGAAGACTGTTAAGCTTGAAGGAGTTAGGGCTCTTTGGAAGGGCTTTTTCCCCACTTGGGCTCGGCTTGGTCCTTGGCAATTCGTGTTTTGGGTCTCGTATGAGAGGTTTCGGCAGCTTGCAGGTCTCTCCTCTTTCTGATGGCATTTGGATTGTGCTAAGTTTGAGGAATCCAGTTTGCCCATATTGGAAAAGATTTCAATTTTCCTTGTTTTGGTTGATTATATTAGCAAGCCTTCCTTGCCTATTTAACTAAAAATGTGCCTAAAATGTCTGAAACCAGCCCTGTTTATCTAACCAAAATGCTAGATGAAGATGGTAGAAAATGTGTTTGTTTAAGATTCAATCAGCTAAAAGAAACGTTTCAAAAATAGTGAAATGATCAAGGTGTATTTGGGTTATGGGATTCTTACTTCTATGTGACCAATTTACAAGAGCATGGATAATAATTTACCTTGTTTGGGCTTGAACTCTCTAGTCTCTACTTCTATGTGACCAGTTTAGAAGAACATGGATAATAATTACCATCCAATTGTTTTACTCACATCTACCCCATAAAGCCATTGGATATGCAAAAATCAACACCTTGCTAAAAATCCTATAAGATCAAATATGGAGTAAAATGACTAACAAAATAAACCCACCCAGCTTGAACAATATCTTTCTTGGAAGGTTTCCAATCTTAAATGAATGGTTCGGCTTTCTTTATTGGAAGTTTGGTGTTAAATTAGAAAAATCAGGTTTATTAATCATGAAATCAGTATTGTCCTACTAGACAAATACGTTCAAGTAATATGATCTCTAGTACTTAATCATGAGAATCTTCCGAAATACTAGTGGTAACTTAGGTCTTCAAAATTTGGTCAGATTAACATTGGACACTTGGATGCCAATGGTGTCTAAACTGGGTGATTTTTCTCTGGCTTTGTTTGAGTTCAGGTATTAATCTATACTAATTTTCAGTGAAAGAACTTGTAATTTTAGTAAAACAAGTAATCAAAGGGATCTGATGTTAGGCTGGAAACCAGAGGAAGATGAGGGTCTCTTGGCTCTCCAACACTTCGAAAGATCAAGTGCAAACCCATGTTCGAAGGCCATGAGACCCCTGATTTAAAGGTTTCTCGCAACAACTTAGTTAAGTAATTGATCAGGCATATCTTTCAAATAATGTGTGCTTCTGTTTATCATTCTCCTCCACTTGTTTTCATGATTTGCTTGCAATCTAACTTTGATGTGAAAACCAGAAAATAGTGTATGATTTTGTCTCTAGCCTACTAGAGTGAACTAGACACCTTTTGGTAAAGTAAACCTGAAGGTTGTGCCAGAAGTTGAATGCCATATATTGAAGCAATGCATACACTATCCCCATCGCCTCATCATAACCCGAAGAAAGGCCATCAATGGCACAGAGAAAGCTCAATCTACTAGAAGAAAAGGCATCATCTCAAATTTCAAGCCAAAATGCTAAACGAAGACGGTTATAATGCCAAAATGCTAAATGAAGACGGTTATAATGAAATGCACAAATGTATGTCAATAGAATATGACCTCTACATTGAACAAGTCCATGTTCAAAATCCTAATCTCTGAAGAGAAAATTTGACCTTGCAATGCAAGATTAAGAAAATGCACAAATGCATCTCAAGCACTCGTCATGCGAATATCCGGGCAGGGATAGGATTGAAGCTAGTAAACCTTTTCAATTGTTCATAGAAGAAGGATGATATAATGATAAGACAGATTTCATAACTCAACATACCAACTCCTATTTCTATTGGCCTTCTCACTAAGTTTATATGCTGTAAAAATGTTAAAAAGCTAAGTGTTTTGGGGTTAGAACTTAGGGAAGAGTTAAACATAATGTTTTATGTAGTTTCAAAGGAATGTAAATTGACATTACAAAAAGATTATACATCTCTCTGCAGCACATGACAGTAATTGTCTTAGACATTGATTGATGAGTATTGGATTGACACTTTTTTACCTATCTTACTTGCTTTACATCTCACTTGGAGCAGGTGTCTATTTGGTTGATAATATGTTACATATTTTGCCTAAAAATTTTCATCCAAGATGTACTCAAAGCACAATTAACTGATCTACTGAGCTATCAACTATGCCAAATCTTCAAAATCTATTAGAGCACAATTTATTTAGAATAAAAACTGTAAGCACCATTACACTTTCATGTATGTTTCTTGGCTTTTCATGCACAAAAAATAAACCAGACCCAAAAAAATACTCCATTGATAACACTCAAATCCCTAAACTGAAGATAAAAGAACAATCAGATCAGAAACTTAGCCATTTGTTATAGTACTCACAGGTTAAGGGAGAAATGGCGCCATCAGGAGTGCACTGGTTAATCCTAGGACACGCGCCACAAGGTATCGACACCATAGCAGGCGTGCTAGCAAGTCCTGCATCAGTCTGCGCTTTCCTAATTCTATAACAAACTGTTCCAACAGGAATAGACGCATACTCCCCAGAACCGCTGCTCTTCACTTCCATAATCTCGCTATCCAGCACCAACGTCTTCAAAATCTCCTTAATCTGCCCAACTGATACCTCAACATTAAAAGCATTAGACTTTTTCACTCCCTCATACACTTTCTCCATGGTTGTCACCTTTTGCTTACGTATCTCACTAAGACAAAACTTCATGAGATATTCTATGAACGCCGTATCAAGGCTTCCTTCACTGTACCACGCGCCTCCACTGAGGTCCACTGACGGCGTGAACTCTTTGCCCATGAAATAGCTTTTCTTGTTTTGAACACTTTTCACCTCTTTTATCTTTTGCTTTTCTATGAGGCTCTTGATGCTGTTGTTCATAGCCTTGTCTTTCATGGTTTTCAGCTCTCTTTTGAGCTCGGTTTTCAGTATACCCATGTTTGTTTTGCTCTGAATCACGTCGTATACAGCTTGCTCGTCCTCTGTCAGTTCCTTCCTCGTGCTTGCCAAAGGCCGTTTCCGCTTTAGTAGACTACCCATTGCTGGTGCACCTTTAAATACAAGAATCAATGATAGAATATGTATCAGGGAAACAAACAACAGTTTAAGACAGACAGTTTTCCAATTAATCTCATCCAAAAGCTACTGAAATCAGAGTACCTAAGGAATATAATCTCCAATCTTACAAGTTATGAACAAGTTCATACTCTTTTTAGTAGTCTCAACTCTTAAGTAGTATTTCCAACTCTTCATATTTTTGAAAGAAGCAAAAACAAGGATACAAAGTTACAAACTCTAGTTCTAACTAATTAGCAAATTCAGACTCAAGCTTCAAATTAACAAAAGTCCAATAATTTTTTTTTTCCAGCAATCTAGTCCGCCACAATCAATCAAACTAAAGTACAGAAATTTTATGTCTCATTCAAATGAACAAACATACACTTTCATTCTTTCAAAACGTAGTCCTATCAACATTACAATCAACAGTGCGGAGGCAAGTTACATGGCGGCGTTACAAAAACAATGAAAATTTGGATCTTTCTCAATTGAGAAATAAACATAAAAACATTAAAAACAAAATTCAATTGAGAAAGACATGTTCAAACCGATCAATTTTGGAGACGAATTTGCAGACTTCGACGATATGGCGGCGGCGGCGGTGAAGAATTCGGATTCTTTCTCCCGAGTCCGTCGTTCCGTCCTGATGAATCCTCAGATGATGAATGAACTTTCCTAAAACGAATTAACAAATCAGTTGAATGAACTTGGGCCTGTTTTCAGACAGGCCCGCTGGACAAACTTCTAATCGGCCCAAGTTAAGTCTAGTTTTAATTGCTCAAGCTTGGCTCAATTAATATTTTCCGTGAAACAAGTTTGCCAATAGCTAGTTTACCTAGCTAATTAATTTTCTATACAAGTAACTAAATAGTGGAGCTTATTCATAATGTATAATTTAGTTTGTTATGAATATATAATCAAGTTTGCTCATGAACAAACAAGCCGAGTTATTGTGTGCTCAAGTTCATTGAAATATCTTTCGAGCCTAAAAAGTGTACTCAAGCTTGACTCATTTACAAATTGAGCCGAACACAAATAAGACTAATCAAGTCAAACACTGAATTTTTCACGAACAGCTTTGTTCATTTACGGCCCTAAGTACCCCAGTTTAATTATGAACCGTTTTGCATCATTTATATGTCATAATGTTATAATAGTTACTAGTTAGTAGTTATACCTTAATCTATTGTATGTGATTATGGCACATATAAAGCTAATAATATCCAGAGTGTAGTGCATATGCTCATGTTTCACACTTGTAAGTTGGCATGATATAATATATTTTCATGGTAACTTATATTTCTTATATATAGAGATAGAAACTTGTAGATTTTGGTCTCACTTCTTGAAGAAAAAAACAAGCAAAATAATCAATGAATTAAGAACTACAAAAATACAGTATTTCCAGACAATAGAAAATCACAATGTTTATTTATTGAATGAAACATTTGCCCCATTGTTGTATCTATTCAATTCAACTCCATTGAAGGATGAAAAGAAGCTATAAAAGATCAAAAACATAAAGAAACCAAAAAATTATGTCACACTTTGCCCTCCATCACTTGCTCCATACACAAAGACACATGAACTCATTGGAACCATCTTGCACATTTACAACATGATGTGATCCTCATTCACAGATCTGCAGAACCCAACAAACCTCAGCCATGCCAGCAACAAAACACTATGACAACCACCATTTTCAACCTTGCTAGCTCGCACAATTCGTGTTCTCACAGAAGCATTCTTGAGGATTTGCATAAAAGTAGTCCTCTTCTTTCGGCTTTTCAGGGACGATCTTGCGTGGAACCGGTTGTCCAGTTTTATTCACATGAGCTTCTTTCACTGCATCAACAAAGTTGTCCCAAGAAAGGGTCTCATTTTGATGCAAATCTATCAACTCCACGATCCTTTTCCGGTTTAGTAAGAAGGTTGTTTTGAAACCAAAATTTCTGCAGAAAGTGACAAGAATTAACATTTGTAATCTAGAACAAAGTAAGTGGCAACAATACTCCATCTGTTTAGAAATACATGTCGTTTTAGGATTTGTTTCAAAAATTAAGCTATATGATTTGACATAAATACACACAATCAGGCTAAAACGACAAGTATTTTCCAAACGGAGGGAGTACATAACAAGTAAACGTACCTTCGGTGGCCTTCAACTATTTTTGCCATGTTCCCATCATATGTAGGTACAAAAATGTCACTTGCTACTGACACCATAAAGTCCAGAGCTGCCATTTGAGATGAATGATTACGGAAATGCCACAAATCATCGGGATCCAGCAGCATTTCTTTCTTCATCTGGAATCATGGTATAGGCCAATGTGACTAAACTACAGTTTTATTCAAGTAAAAAAAAAGAAGCTAATTCTGTAATTGGACAGCATTACTCACAGTGTGAGGAAAAGCCTCGCGAAGAGCTTTAAGACGCCGTTCACTACCATATATTTCCCCAGCAGCAATATATATATGGGTGCTATTATCCAAACCAAGTGCTTGTAGCACCATGGATGCCTCCTCTGGTGTAAGAGGGCATAAGCCTTCTGATCTCCTGGCCTCAGAATTGATTTCCTTTTCCCTCCACCAAGGAAAAGCATACCTGCATATATATTAGAATGCAACCTCATTTTAGATGAATTAATATAGATATGCAATGCTTACAACACGAATCAAAGAAAAAGTGGTCAATTTCGACAGCACATGGTGAATACTAGATGACTTCCTAAAGCTGCATGTCATCCTGCTTTACAATGATGGGATGTATAGAGAAGTGAAGGCCAAGGTGAAAAGGTCCAGTCTGTCAAGCTTATGCTAAAAAAATGACCACTTAATTAGCAAAAGACGGGAATTTCTTGATCATAAGGAATGGTATATAGCATAGGAGGGCATAAAGCAGCTATTATGACAAGTTTTCTACATACAATCGCAGCAAGCAGCAGCAACAACATTGAAATTCCAGCACTCGAAGCAGGACCTTCATCTAAGGGTCCGTTTGGATGGCACTTTAAGGTGCATTATCTTGCAATATAATGCAGGATTCAATGCAAAATTTAAAGTGCGATTCAAAGTGACCCTAATTTTGTGAAAAGAATATGAGAGAGTTAAGAAACGAACCTCATCCTTTTTAACTCCTCTGCCTCCTCTTCAGTGCAGCCATGGGTACAGCCTGAGAAAGCCAACATGTCCATCTCGTATCTCAGATGCAGAGCAATGAACGGTCCTTTTTCTTGAAGAATATGAACCAGCTTATTTCCCGAAGCTTCAATCTTTGAATTAAATTTCAGTGCCTGGGTATTTACACGGCATCTGAGTTTTTGAATATCCAATGGCAGCCCATTATTTGCTAAACGTGCATCGGTTTTGTTAAAATGGATAACTTTATGCTTACTGAAAAGGGGAAGGACCTGCATATGGAAGTTTGCAAATCATATTAGAATTTCTTGAGAAACATGTTATGATATTAAGAACTAAGAAAAAAATGAGCATTACTGATAATATGCAAGGAAAGGTTGTATTTCTTGGCACCCTAGAACTATCCTATTGCTAATGGATGGCTAATAATGAATAGTTTCACACAAATTAAAAGAAGAAGTGTGATTTAAAGTAGAAGAAATTAGCTTTCCTAAAGGCACCCACATCATATGCTAAGGAGTAGAGCTATTTTCCTATAAGAAAATGAACTTGTCTTCAGAAAAATTAATGCCACTCAAGACAAGCCTGGGTCATAACACTAGAGCATCTGAATTCTGAAACCTGTATTCATCACATCATGTCTTGTGAAGGCACATGGCCCTTAACATTAAAGTAAATATAGATAACAAAAACTAGTTGGTATCTGTTTTTGTGCATTTAGACTGCATTTTTCTCTTGTACATTTTTTGCTGTGTGACCTGCTCTGAATTTGCTCAATGGACATTTAAAAAGGGAACCTTATTTGACTAACACTCTCACAAGTCACAATATGAAGCTCTCCACCAACCTGTTGAAGGTAATAGTTTTCATTAGACCAGCTGACTGGCTGCATCACCAGAGGCTGGAATCCGTATTTCCTGCTAAATCTCTTTGGTAGCCTTTTGATTATTCTGACTTCGTCTCTTAGGGAATTAATGAAATGACCCACATCAAATATATCATCAAAGTCACTGCCAGAAGATTCACAGATTTCTCAATGCCGCTGTTGAAAAGAGACTAAAACAATACTCCGAACTTTCTCTCTCGCTTTTTTTCTTCTTCAAAATGAACAACACTGAGAATTTGAGCAATAAAAAAAATACCTTGTATCAGCCCAGAATGATGTTTTGTCAAGCTCTGGAACTACCAAAGTGAGATTTAAGAGCCGAGCCACAGTAACCATGTCACAGATCTGAAACAAGGTGTCAAGCCCACAACTCAATACAGTACATTCAAGGAAAATGAACAACAGAACAAAGGAAGTAACATCGGACAAGTGGCCAACACTAACCGCTGCTCGCATCTGATTCAAGCCTCCATTGCAAGTCACCTTAAGAAAGCCATTACTTGTATAGTTTCCTGGAAATTTACATCCAACAATTTTAATCCCTTATTTACCACATCAGCAACTGAAACATAATTCACCTTAATTGATTATATATTAATGCGTCTATCGAACAGAGTTAGCCCTGATCATATATTCTTGAGTCTTGACCTGTCTAAGAGGATCTAACCAACTGTATAATTTATCCACCCTTTGGCCTCATACTAAATAATTGGTATTTATTTTTGAAATGACATTCAATGCTGCATTAACTTGAGCGGTTGTCAATTGTCATCATACAAAACAAAATCCAACCCTGGACAAATTGTTGTTATATGAACATTAAATAAACAAATTTTGATTTGGCAAGTTAAATAATGTGGCTTGTAATCCACCATTTCATTAAATCTATCAATCCACTATGAAACAAAAGAGAGTGACATGGTAGTATATCTAATCCAATGATTCATATATCACACACACAGGCACTTGCATAATCCAAATTCCATATGACAAAAAACAGCTTTGCATTGGCCAATCAACGCCTCTTAAATACCAACTGTACATTCATTAGTTTTTGATTCACAATGAAGTCCATTCCATGCAAATCAGAAACCCTAAACCCCATAGCAGCAAATCAGCAAATCTCAGAAACAAGTATGGAAACACTCACTAGGAGGAAGAGGCGGTGGAGATGGCGGGTGCTGCAAAACAGCGCTATGGACGCGCAGAGGAGGCGCGTGACCTACACGGAGGAACCTATTAGAGAAGAAGTCGGCGATGAGAGGCGGACGCCATAGCTCTCCGACGGCGACAAGCTGAAACAAACACGTCCAAAGCAAAATGCTGGAGCAAATACTCAAGAACCAAACTTTAATCCTCGTTCTCGGAATCTTGTCAAACCTAACCTTGGAGCCCAAAGATCTAATCTCCATGGCTTCCTCACCCCATGTCATTACAGAAAAATCTCACCTTTTTCACTCCCCCGATACCCTAACGAAGAAAATCTTCACCTTCCGCCATCAACAATGCAAATTGCACTTGTAAAATCTTCGAAATCGACTCAATTTCCCTGAGCACCCTCGATTGAGATTCGTTGAAGACCGAATTCAAATGAGGAGATTGAAGAACACGCACGCTGAGAGTGTATATAGAAAGGGATAAAATGAAAAGAGAACAGTTAAAAGATGAAATTTTGGCACCAACCGGCCACCGGAAACAGCCGTCAAAAAGCCTGGAAATCCATTTTCGAAATTTCCGCACCAACTTTCAAATTGATTGAGAAATGTAGTATGAGCGAATTAAAAATCAGCCCTAAAATAACTTTTTTAGGTTTAGAGGGGACCAAAAACGGGCAGAAGATCCCAAATTTTGACAAATGCCTGATGATGATATTCAGATCCGGTATTGATTTTGGTAACACTCATACCAATATCACTGACTCGTTTAAGTCCAAATGTCAAATTATTAGGGTCTAGTAACTGTAGACCTCAACCGGGTAGGATTGGGTCGGATTCAGGTTCGGTCATTTCGGGTTTGGATTGAATCGGGTTTGCGTTGTTACAGGTCACGAGTCGATCAAGTCGGGTTATTGCGGATTTTCGGACGGTTCGGATTGACCACCAGGCAGCAGGTCAAAGATATCGAACTTTTATGATTATTAAAATCAATTTTAATTATATAATACGGAGTAATATTTAATTACAATATGTTAATTTTTTTTAATTTAATAATAAAATCTACTATGAGTTTCAAAATAATTTTTATACATTATATAAATATTTAAATCGGTCAATTCAACGGATAAATGTTTATCGGGTTTGATTTATTTAAGTTTCAGTGTAAATTTTCGGATCTTGACCCTAAAATTTTCTTACAATTCAAATCAGGTTTGCGGATCGAACCAACTGTGCGATTCAAGTCAGCTTTTTAGGGTTTAGAATCTACCATTTCAAAATAATTTTTGTTTTGTTTTGTTTCGATTTTGCGCTTGGTTGCCTTGTTTTTTGTCATGTTCTGTGGTCTCGTCGGGTCTCTTGGTCGTTCCTCTGTCGCTTTAAGTTTGGGGCGACTCCATCTTGACCCTCCAGATTTCTCGTTAGGGAAGCTCCACTGGGTAATTGTTGTTGTGGTCGTCGTCGTCGTAGTAGTTTGAAGTAGGTAAACAGTAAACTGATTATTGATTAATAACGAATTTGTTTTGTCTGGTCAGATAATAATGATCTTGATAATTAAATTTGACCCAGTAAAATCATGTGAGAAGAGTAGATAAACAAATTCCATTTTAACATCATTAACAACGAATCTAAAACCAATTAGTCATATGATATGAATGTGATCATAAAGAAAGGTCAGAGCACAGACATGGATCATGTAACGTGCCCTACACTACTGTTGTGACCATTAATTAGTGCATTTACTTCCACATGCTAATCTACTTTAATTGCTATAATTATCACCCAAAAACATAGTTTAATGAGTTGTGAAAATCATTGAAGTTGGCAATATTAAAAACTCCAAATTTTTTTTGGAAAATTCTTTTGTGTCTTAAGATTTTGCCTTTTTTTTTAGTGCCCAAAAAAAAAAACTTACTCCTCTTGATACTCCTAAGGTTTTGGCTTTTCCCGTTGATGTCTCTCTCGGGTTCAAATTAGCTAATTTCAAGCTTACCATTATGTTCATCACCCTTAAATTAGTAGGATTCAACTCTTAAAACACTTAAATTCATAACCAAACTACATCAATTTGAATTTTAAAACAATCATCTATTTTAAAGGGTTGTTTACAAAAATGTTTAAAAATTCAAATTGATGTAGTTTGGTTATGAATTTTGATGTTTTAATAGTCAAATGCTACTAATTTAAGGGTGATGAACATAATGGTAAGCTTGAAATTGGCTAATTTGAACCGGAGAGGGGCGTCAACGAGAAAAGCCAAAACTTTAAGGCTACTAAAAAAAATAAGTTTTTTCTTGAGCACCAAAAAAAAGACAAAAACTTAGGGGCGCTAAAATAATTTTTTTTTTTTTAGTAAAAATACAGAAAAAAGTATATTTGGAATGCAGATGTTATACAGAAAAATGCTTATTTTAGTAATTATGGGCCATGATTAGTAGGGACCAACATGGAATAGACTTAGAGAATAAGTTGACATCATGACTTTGTATGCCAAATTGTCTTTCTGCACAACTTTATAAGTACATCTGTACTGTCTATCTACATAAAAGGTAAAAATGGACATTAAATTTGGATTTCTTGATAATCTGTTTTGGGTTATACCATAGTATGAACGTTGGCCAATGTTCTTAATACAATTTACCTCAAACATTGATTTTTAGGTACGAGTTGTAATCAAATTGAGCTGAACCATGTTTTGAGTTGTTTAAGCTCGTTTCGGTTAAAAAATATGTGAGCACCAACATGAGCTTCGAGCTTATATTAAAATCTAGTATGAGTTCGGTTCATTTAAATATTTATCGAGTTCGAGCTTAACCCTTATTTAGTTACGTTGAGTGACACAAATCCATGAACAACTCGTTTACTTCATCAATTTTTACAAGCAAATGAAACGGAATTTAAATTATGTAATTTGAGAAAGACCGCTAAAATTATGCAATTTAACACTAACTGTATATTATACTCATGAACGCATAACGTAGTTTTTAATGAGTATGTAATCAAGATTGCTCATGAGCATACGATCGAGTTTTCCCACGAACATACAAGTCGAGTTATCTTGTGCGCAAACTCAGTTCATTTTATCTTTCGAGACTTAAAATTGTGCTCAAGTTCGACTCGTTTATAAATCGATCCGAACACAAACAAAATTTAACCAAGTCGAATACCAAATTTATCACGACAGGCTTCGTTTATTTAGAACCCTAATAGGTTCTAAGCTTGATTTAATTCTTTTAAATTTATGCATGTGTCTGAAAATTGAAGTATTCCAAGTTGAAAGCAAAGGCCCGATATATGATCGGACTATACGGCCCATTTACTTGGGCCCATAAAAGGGCGCAAACTACACGTTGCTTCAACCAATGATATATCGCCACGTCATAAACCCCTCGTCACAGCCAATCCTGGGTTCATCGAAGGCTTTGAAACACGAAAAGTTCGGTGACCCGCTGGTGACACTAGTCTTTCTCTTCTTGCACCAATCTTCCATTGTTAAGCGAAGACCGAGAGCCTTCTTCTATATCTCCATCCGATATCAACGCAAGCTCATCGGCGTATCTTCGGAAGTATTTATCGCTCTCACTATGTTCCAGATTCCTCGAGCTCTCGTTGTTGTCGTAATTCTAGGGTTTTTGTTTCAAACTTCTCACTCTCTGAGATTCGATCTGCAATCAGGCCACACAAAATGCATATCCGAAGATATTAAGAGCAATTCCATGACCGTGGGGAAGTACCACGTCGTTAATCCCCATGAAGGCGCCCCCTTGCCGGACAATCATAAGATCACCGTTCGGGTAAGCTATGGCGATTTTGTCAAAATTTATAAAATTTCGTAGCTTTCCGGTGTGTAGGTGGGGGAAAGAGTAGAAATTGTTGATTTTGGTGTTCTAGGTTTATGATCGTTTGATTGATTTGTGAAAATTGTGGGGATTTGAAGGCGACATCGGCATCTGGGGGTAGCTACCACTATTCAGAGCATGTGGAATCGGGGCAGTTCGCTTTCACCACAGCAGAGCCCGGAGATTACATGGCATGTTTCTGGACGGACGATCATAAGCCTCCGACGACCTTGACTGTGGATTTTGAGTGGAAGAGTGGGGTTGCTTCCAAGGATTGGGGCAACGTTGCTAAGAAAGGCTCGGTTGATGTAAGTTTGGTTTCAATAATGCTGAATTTCTCAAATATTGCATGAGAGGGTTTTGTATAGGATTGCTGAACAATCTGCAATGCGTTCAAAATCTTGTTGTTACAGCATTATGCAACTAACTTAGGACAAATGTTGAATGATTAAATGCATTAAAGAGATTATAGCCTTATAGGCACCTAGGAGTGCTAATTGCTTTTTTGAAATATATAGTCTTGATGTAATGCCAATGTTACAATGTATGTAACCTTACTCACACTTAACTAAATGAAGATTAGGAAAAAGATTCAAATTGATACTAATGAAGGGTTAGAATTGAACTCCACAGAATCAATTGTATAATGTAATTCAGTTTGTCTTTGGACATCTTCTGTCATGCGTAATGGTTAAAGTCCTCGAGCAAATGTTTCACTTTCATTACTGGTGGATTAGAAGGAAATGTTTTACCTTCATGACAATTGGATTTTACTAATAATATTGGTACTTTTTTCATGTTTCTTATACTCTGAAATCTTTTGAGAATAAAAGTAGAATCTTTAGTGTGAATTGGTACTCGTGTGCTTGTACATTCTATGATTGTAGCAAAATTTAATGTCTGGATAACTGAATAAGGCTTTTAAGGGTGTGTTTGGGATTGGATCACACAAAATATCTTGCAGCAAGTTGCAATGCAAGATAATACATTATTTGGTCCAATAAAAATGCACATCCTAAGCTTGGTTAATTTTGAAAATCAGGATGCTAATGTTTGAAAATTATTGAAAAGTTGTCATTAGGATTAAGTGACTGTTAAATCCCCATAGAATGCTCATTTAGATTAGAAAAATGGTTGTACATCTTTTCACATTTCAATCTATTTTTGAAACTGCCTTTCCTTCTAAATAGTACCGACTTCTGTTATATGTATGCTCACTTGCTAGACTATGGAAATTGAGCTGAAGAAGTTGATGGATACTGTCAACTCCATTCATGAGGAAATGTTTTACCTTCGTGACAGGTAAAAATTAAAAATTCGCTTTCTTGACCAAATTTTTTGTTTTCTGTACTATTTTTGCAATCATTTTCTCATCAATGAATGACATCCTTATAGGGAAGACGAGATGCAAGCGCTTAACAGATCAACCAACTCAAAAATGTTCTGGTTGAGCTTTCTTTCCTTGTTCATCTGCTTGTTGGTTGCTGGCTTACAATTTTGGCACCTGAAAACCTTCTTTGAGAGGAAGAAGCTTCTTTAATCAATCAAATGAGAAATTCTCCAAGGTCAGCATATAACTGAACACTTAAAAGAGAATTCCAGCTTGCAAAGGTCAGATTTTCAGACAGAAGAGGGCTTCTTGCAGTTCAATTTTATTTTATTTTTGAAAATTTTTCTCCAGACCATCTTCCCCATTTAGCATCTCGTTTTGATTTTTAGGGTCTCCTTTCCTTTTTACCTTGTGCTCTTATATGTAGTGTGATTAGGAAGCTAGACAATCTTGTGATTGCTCTCAATGACATGTGAAACTTTTTGTTGTACACTTGAATTAATGGAGTATATGTTTGCAGGGTTTCAGAATTGTAACAATTTTGAACTAGTTTCATTCTCTCTTTAACTGTGTCATGTAAAAGTTTTTTCCCCTTCTCTGTATAATCTCAAATTATTGAAATGGATATAGGTCCAAAAAAATCACAGGATATGGTACTTTAAAGTACCCTACAATCACTGAATGTGTAATCATTTTGTGGTCCAGGAATAAAGTTGCGGCCTCCTTTTTATCAATTTGTACAGAAGCACAATCCAAATCACTTGCCTTATTAGGTCTTGTGCTGGAGTCAGCTAAAACAAAATGCTCCTGGTTTACATCCACACAATTTTTATTTTTTGTTTTGTCTATCAAGATATTAAAAGTGCAATACAAACAAATGTCTCACATGGTCATCTACTTTGCTTGCCTGATAAATTCCAATTACAAGATCCCTTGCTTAAGCTTTTTGGGTTCGAAAGTGTAAGGTTATGCATGGGTCGGTTTAAATTGA
The DNA here is from genome assembly GCA_964016875.1 of Fallopia convolvulus. Lineage (NCBI taxonomy): Eukaryota > Viridiplantae > Streptophyta > Magnoliopsida > Caryophyllales > Polygonaceae > Fallopia > Fallopia convolvulus. The sequence continues at coordinate 81,832,641 of OZ024718.1, read as the reverse complement.
AAATTTAAGTCGAAGTTGTCTAATTGAACTGAAATTATTCGGTTTAGAAATTTCCTAAATTTCGGTTCGGTGTCGGTTAAATTTTGGTTCGGTTTGAATTTTTCAAATGATAATCTTTTATCCATTTTCTGTTCACTTTAATCCAAAATTCGATTTTCGATTTATTTCGATTTTTGTCAGTTTGGTTCGATTTTGAACCGATGCTCGGCCAATGAAAGAGTAATTACTAATTAAACACTAATGAATTGCCTCGCATTAAATCTTGTTTTGTGATCCAAGCAAGCCACAGATCATCATAAACAAGCAAAACTAATAAAGCTAGCCATGCACATGTCGGCAAGATCAAGTCTTTTGACTTACCGTTAGAGATTTGATGACACGTACACTACTACGTGTTCTAGAGAAGCCTTAGCCGTTGACTAGCTTATGAATTTTACCAACCAGTCTATCTTCTCCCCACCCTTTATAGCTATCCTTCCATCTTCCACAGAAAATTTGATGCCCATATCCATCCAACTCCTCCTAATCAAGCATTAATCCTCAAACTCGCCTCTAAATCATTTCAATTCCCCTCTTTTGTCATTTTCTTTCTTATAACTCTGAACCCAGTTCGAAAATGGAAGAGCTTTTCTTTTCCCTTTGACCCAAACCTTCGATAAAGAAAAAAGATCAAACCTTTATGCTAGTTTGGCTAATCTGAACTTCAAATTTTGCTGAAACTTGGCGATTACATTCGCATTGAACAGCCACATTGTGTGGTAATCTTCCACTTGAGTTTGAACCAGGTGATGTCTCTACTTTCAATTTTTTATTTCTTTCTGAAGAAATCATCTTTTTATTTGGTGATCTGATGAGTTCTTCTTCTCTGGTTTAAGTTGCATGTAAAACCTCAAATTACTTTGCTTATGATTGCATCAAAAAAGTTCAGTATCTGGAATTGCATCAAAAAGTTCAAATAACTTTGCTTATGATTGGATTGCTTTACAATATTTGGTTAATTGAAGTGATTGAATGAGAAATTGTTCAGTATATGAAATTACCCAAATCAGAAATCATGTAGATTTTGCCAGATTCTGATTCAATTTTGCTGATTGTGAGTTCTTGGATGTGCAGGGTTTTAAAAACATCAGTAAATCATGTTAGTTTCTGCTCTTCTGACGTCTGTTGGCATAAATTCTGGCCTTTGTATATTATTCTTTACACTGTACTCCATTTTAAGAAGACAACCCACAAACTTTGAAGTCTATGAGCCAAGACAATTGGCTGAAAAAGGAATTCAGCAAAGTAGTTTCTTCCATATTGAATGGCTTCTGCCTTCTCCTGGTTGGGTTAGAAGAGCATGGAACCTTACAGAAGACGAATTGCTTGCGCTTTCGGGTTTGGATGGTGTCGTTTTTATCAGGATTATTATCTTCAGGTAATTTCTGGAAATTTTACTGCATAATGGAGGCATAACTCTTTTCCTGTTTATGCCTGAATTTTCACTTGCTTGCTATGCAGCTTGAAGTTGTTTTCTTTTGCTGGTGTTATTGGTTTCTTTGTTCTTCTACCAATAAATTGCACTGGTGATCAGCTTGAAGAGTTCAACATTGCGAATATCTCGAGTGATTCCTTGGATATCTTCACAATCTCTAATGTAGAGAGTGGCTCAAAGAAGTAATTCCATTTTCCTATTACTTCAAATTTAGCCTAAACTTATAGAAAATGTGATACTAAGATCTCTCATTTGGCTCTTTTGACAGGCTATGGGTTCACTTTTGTGCTGTGTATTTGGTCACGGTTTTCGTTTGTTATCTTCTTTATTGTGTAAGTTAATTCTTTTCTATCCCGTATCGTTTGATTGGATCCATTGGTATTTTAGTTGGTTACTGAGCAAAAAAAAACTAATTGATTCCGCAGGAATACAATTATGTGTCTTCAAAAAGGGTTGAATATTTCCTAACTTCCAAACCTCAGCAACACCAATTTACAATACTAGTTCGCGGTATCCCTGTGCCTCCTGGAGGCAGTGTGAGTGAAAGTGTGGATACTTTCTTTGGCGAGTATCATCCTTCTACATATTTATCTCATACAGTAATTCATCGAACAAGTAAAATACGGTCCCTCATGGTAAGTTTCATAAAGTAATAAATTGTATACAACTCTTGTATCTTCTAAGATTTTCTTACTTTCTTGCTTTATGTTGATGTTCTTCATTTTCCCATTTTCCCTAGAATGATGCTAATAAGTTGTATGGAAAATTGACCCACTTACAAGCTGAGCCTGGTCAACCGAAAGTCAAACGTACTGGTCTCTTTGGACTCTTTGGCAAAAAAGTTGATCTTGTGGATCACTATGAAAAGAAACTCGAGGGCATAGAGGAGAATGTGAGAGCACAACAACAAGCTTCTTTCTCTGCAGAAGTATGTTGTTCTTTATCGAATTTTCCTTCCTTTTGTTTGAACACCCATATAAGTGAAATGTAACAATAACTGTTTTTCTTAGCAAGTACGCGCTGCCTTTGTATTCTTCAAAACCCGGTATGCTGCTGCTGTCGCGTCACATTTGCAACAGTCGACAAATCCAACACAATGGGTTTCTGAAAAAGTTCCTGAACCGAATGACGTCTACTGGCCCTTTTTCCAGACTTCATTTCTGCAGAGATGGCTCTCTAAAGTGTTTGTATTAGTGGTTTTCATTTCTGTTACTATTCTATTCCTTATCCCTGTCGTGATCGTTCAAGGTCTAACTAATCTGGATCAGTTGGAGGCACTGTTTCCTTTCCTTGAAAGCATCCTATCATTGTAAGCTAATTTTCATGTTTCTTGGTTATTATATCATCATCATAGATTGATCTTGCATTTGCTGACAAATAAATCCCTATGTTTTTGAACATGCAGATCAGTTGTGAGTGAAGTGGTTACAGGTTATCTCCCCAGTCTTATACTTCAACTGTTCTTGAAATTGGTGCCTCCTGTCATGCTGTTCTTATCATCCATTCAAGGATACATCTCCTTCAGCGAGATACAAAAGAGTGCTTGTAACAAGTTTCTCTGGTTCACAATATGGAACATCTTTTTCGCTAACGTGCTTTCTGGGTCAATTCTAAATGAGCTTTCACTCCTGCTTGATCTCAAGAATATCCCTGCAAAGCTAGCTGTTGCTGTCCCTGGACAAGTGAGGATTTATACAAGTAATGAAATATGATTGACTATCAGTTTCAAATTTAACTTTTAAAAAATTTTGCAGGCGTCGTTTTTCATTGCTTATGTTGTCACATCCGGATGGACCAGTACCTCATCTGAACTCTTTCGGATTATTCCTTTCCTTGGCATGTTAATACAAAAGTGTTGTTGTTGTTGCTGTAAGAAAAGCGATGACTCAAGTGATGAGTTTGAAGCTCCAGGCATACCATTTCACGTTGACATAGCTAAAATTCTGTTCTTTGGACTCCTTGGTATCACTTACTTCTTCTTGGCTCCTCTCATCTTGCCCTTCTTGTTGATCTACTTTTGTCTCGCTTACATCGTCTTCAAGAATCAGGTAAACTTTAGTTACCCTTTTGAGTAAAATCATACTTTTGTTTATGCATAAAGCTCAAAGATTCTGAATTTGTGAATGCAGTTTATAAAAGTGTACATGCCTAAGTATGACACAGCGGGGAGATTCTGGCCAATCGTGCATAACTCAATGATATTTTCACTTGTACTCATGCACGCGATTGCTATTGGTATCTTCACTCTGAAGAAACTTCCTGTGGTATCCACATTGGTTTTCCCTCTTCCAGTTTTGACACTTCTGTTCAATGAGTATTGTCGAAAACGCTTCTTGCCCAACTTCATGGGCTATGCTGCTGAGGTAAAGCTGAAATAAAAACAGACATATGACTATACATTTCTTTTTAACATTTGGCTTTTATACAATGCCTTTGAGATGAATATGACCCGTATATCAATTTTGGTGCATTTTAACTAAATTTAGTTGTGGGGCGCATCCTCTTTCATACACTGCCTTTGAGATGGATTTAGTCCATATATCAATTTTGGTGCATTCTAACTAAATTCAGTTATTATTGTCACATAGCTGAATTTCAGTTTTTCTTGGATCTATTGGGCGTAACCCCTTTCCCTTGGGCAAGGTTACCCTCATCTTGACCCCCTAGATTCCGCTACAACGGAACCTCACTGGGTCGATGATGATGATTTATTGGTTATCTTGTTGTCTGGACACATCCTCGTGCTCATTGGCTTTTATACGATGCCTTTGAGATGAATTATGATTATGACCCGTATATCAATTTTGGTGCATTTTAACTGAATTCGGTTATTATTGTTATTTTGTTATCAGAGTCTAATAAAGAAGGACAGAGAAGATAGCAATGATCCTGCCATGGATGAATTCCTTGATAAGCTGGTGACGGCGTACCAGGATCCAGCTTTGAGTCCGCTCCAGTTGTCGAACAGTCCTGATAGTCGCACGACTCCCTTGCTCTCAAATGAGATTTCTTGATACAAGTTTTGTGTGTTTGAAATTTGTGTAGAGCTTGATTTGCTTGCTTGATGGATAGAGTTGTTTTTGTAATGTATGTTTTGATGTATTTCTCTGGTGAGATCAACTAGGAAAGTTATAGTTTTGGCCTATGCAGAAATCTGGGTTTTTCTTATAGCAAAGAAACACAAAAATTCTGTGAAGAGATTATTAGATTGTCAAGATTTCTGCATCATGCCCTCAAGTACTCTTATCTAAGATTCACAAAATAGAGCCATCAACATTATTTCTAGTGTGTTTGCGATCGCACTCGAGTACTTTTCAATTTTCACAAATAGGCCAAAATTATTCCATAAGTCACAATTGATTTTCATCTTGTTGTAAACTTGGATGTTAGTGAGCACAGCCACATATAAGTAAGCATAATAAGTAAGCAATTCATTTCCAAAAAACATAAGCATTCATTTAGAATTTCTAAATTCATTTATTTTTCTATAATTCTATAATTATTTGTTGCATTTTTTCTTCTTTTCGTCTATGCCTTTTTATTTTGTATAAGAATTCTCCATGTAGTGTTTTGCAAATCCAAAAAATGGCTATTCATATAATTCTATTTTTAAAATAGTGTATTTATTCAATTCAGTGTTTGGCAAATACTTTTCCTTTACATTGTCCATATCATAAAGTATTTGGTCATGAAAATCAATGTAAAAGACAAACGAGAAATGGAATCCTTCAACCTCACGGATGATCAATCAATGAGCATTTTTCCCTTGTCCAATACCCTATATCGTCCATTATAATAGTCGGTGTTTGATACGACACAATTAGAGCCTACAGTTAGGGACGCAAGGACCCATGCGAGAACGTCGTCGCCCGGTGCGATTAAGAGATTATTATTAGTATTTCTTTAATTAATGTAAACTTTTTAAATAGAGTTTATAGACTCCTTCATGGATTTACTTTTCGGTTCTTCATGGGTTTTCCCATTTCATCACAAATGAAGTATGGTAGTCCATAATGATATCATTATGGACAATGTAAACGGAAAGTATTTGGTCATGAAAATCAATGTAAAAGACAAAGGAGAAATGGAATCCTTCAACCTCATGGATGGATCAATCTATGAGCATTTCCCTCCCTTGTCCAATACCCTATATGGCTATATCGTCCATTATAATGACAGTGTCTGCATGAACTTGAAAGAAAAATGTTGTAATTTAATATTTTGACCTGGCTCAATGGAAATGGCATCGAGATTCCACATTCTAATAATATAATTGTAAACAAATTATCCATTTAGTCGAAAGGGCAAATTCTCATCGAATTTGCACGAAACCAACAAGAAATCTTCTTTTGCGGGATTCATCCAAAATCTAGCCAAGTTTGATCCTGCCGTTGGTAGTTGTATGTGAAGGAAAGGGCTCCAAATCAATGGATTACAAAGAAAAAAAATCAATTTAGCTTACGAGCAATAGCTAGTTTCTTGACTAAGTAACAAGACCAGGGTTGGGCAAAATCCGGTCCGGACCGGATTTTTGGACCGGACCGGGGTGGACCGGACTGGGACCGAACCGGGGGTATCCGGTCCGATCCTCGGTCCACAAAAACTATAAGCCGGTCTCCGGTCCGGTCCGGTCCAAATCCGGTCCGGTCCGGATCGACTTTTTGTATTAGTGGTAAAAAAAATTATTTTGTGTAAAAAAATATGCATAGATATATTATAAAATTTATGTTAAAAATATAAATTAAATTTTTATATGATATAATATATATTTTTTATTAAAAATATTATTTTTTATTTATAAATAAAACTTTTTTATTAAAAATAATACATTTTATTGACAAATTAATAGCTCGGTCCAAACCCGGACCGGACCGGGACCGAGACCGGACCGGACCGGGAAAATCCAGTCCGGTCCTCGGTCCCATATTTTTAGAAAATCCGGTCCCGGTCCGGTCTTGGACCGTTGCCCAGCCCTAAACAAGACCCTATCAATCACTAAGGTGGAGGAGGTGGCAGTCTGACTAATATTTGTCCAATCTATTTGTTGGGCGGAAGGTGGAGGAGGAGGTGGGGGTTCTGAGGGGGTGGAGGTGGGGATCATACATACTCTGTTCTCTAAATGATATTTTATGAAATATTAGAAACTAAGCTAACTAGAAATCAAGCAGGGGATAAATCTTCCCCTAACATCATTAGAAAGTATAAAAATAACACTCGGACACGGGTCAGGCAATACATGAAAAACTAAGCTAAAAGAAAAGAAAAGGTATAAGAGGCAAGATATTCCGCAACACAGTTTGCTTCTCTAAAAATATGTCGAAATTGAACAAACCAATGCCTTAATAAGTAAGCCTTGTCATCTAGAAACGAGGTTAAAGAGGAGGTGATATAATCCACGGATTGGTTTAATGGAAATGACACCACCAAAAGGGAGTCAACTTCTAAAATAATCCTCTTCTATCCCTTATCCCAAGCAAATTAAAATCATTGGAGAACTCCCCACAATTCCGGTACTGGAACCGTGCACACACCAATATTTTGAATAAAAACACCTTGCCACTAACCGTCACTATTGAAAATTACACGTCTTGTCCGCCAAGCCATCACTCTATGCAGAGCCATCAATATTAAATTTTACCCATCACTTCGGAGGTCTCTCCCACATGACACAATGTTCTACCTTATTTTCTGTACTACTCAATCCTAGTGTTGACAAAGCATGAGCATAATCCAACTTTTTCGAATAAAGATGATACATTTTCTACAAAAGGCTTTTGTCCAAGTAATCATTCTCCCCAAGGTTCATGCAAAATCCAACTAGGTTTAATACTCTCACAAGTAGTGGTATCAAGCAGATTTGGCCCCGGGTAATGGGTTATATAGCATAAACTCATCCTTATTAATAAGGCAAACAACTCTATTGCAAGTTCCCATCAAATAAAATTGCGGCATGTTGTTTCGAGAGCTCGACGTAGGAGCTTTGTCTCTAAAAGCTCCTAGGGATTGAACACATGAAGACGTTTCTCTAAGTTGATGATTATCCTTGGTTTCTACAAGAGTTGATGCTTCTTCCTCAATTCTTTTGAGTAAACATTTCGCTTCTTCCATTCGGTATCAGCTACCGCAAGCCTAAGAAGAGATCTGATTGGAAGGTGAGGTAGGATGTGGAGAAGGTTGTGTCTAAGCACCATTGAAATATCTGATGGCATCGGATGTGGAGAAGAAATTCGGAACGGCATTCGAATTCGGAGAGAAGAAATTGGGAATGATTGTCGAATGCAATTTAGGTTTCATTTGTAAAAGGGGTGGTGACACTGTCGATTGAGGTTTCTAATTTGTATTAGCCAAAAGACTTGAAAGAAATGATAGGTCGGTGATCCGATGCACCTTAAATAAAAAAACACTTTTTTTATTTGCTAAAAAATATTGTGATGAATTGATAAAATTTCATTTTTATTTAGAGAAATTTTGTTTGGTACCCTCGAGTTTTTTACTTTTTCGGATGATACCCTAAAAAAAATTCACTCCGAAAGGTACTTCGGAACTTTTACAAAAGTTCAACATTTACCGTTACTTGTGAATTGTCGTTATATTATAACAAAATTCATTTATTTTCTAATTAAAAAATTATATTTTATTAATTATACCCAATTATAATTTAGAAATAATTAAGATAAACTTAAAAATATGTATTTTTTTAAATATATCTATTAGATTTTATGTTATAAAGTAGTCAAACCTTCTATTCCCAAAATCAAATGATAATTCAGCAAGAGCAAAATTCGGTCCATCTTCTACTTCTTGAACCACTACTTCCACCATCCAATAGCCTATACATTAATTGTAATGACAAACCTGACTTAATTCTTCTTCTGCAGCTTGATTCAAAACTAATAACCAGAGTTGTTGATTTTGTTGTGCAGTCATATATACTCAACCGCATAAACAGTAAACATGATTTCTGGGTGCAATGGAAATGTACGTTTTACACTCCAGTAGTTACAATAAACAAAGCCAAGACCTTCTCCCCATCTCAGAAGAAATGAAACTCTGTAGTTGCGATCTTCTCTAACTCCATCAGGTAGATTAAAGCAATCCAACCTTCTATTTTCAAAATCAAACGATAAACCAGCAAGAAAAACTTCTTGAACTGCTTCAACCATCCAAAATCCTATCCCATTGATTGTAATTGCAGGCCTTGGATTAATCTTGAAAGCAAAATTTTGTAGTCTAACATTCTGCTTTAGTTGATCAATAATAGCAACTGGATTCCAACTACTAATCATAGAATCATACAAGAAACATGCATTCAAATATGCCTGATCCACACATTGAACATACATGCCGTTCAATGAACATACATGCCACCAATATGCCTAATCCACAGCTCAGCTCGGATTTTTTTCGGTTGTTATAAGATTTTAAATTTTAAACGTATTTATATAGGGCATACATAATGGATTAGCCAAAAAATAGATTTAATTATAAAGCTCGTCTCTTTGGTTAGCCTTCAAACACTTAACTCACTTGTCATCTCCTTCCCCTTTTTATAAGTTCCTCTTCTCCTCTCCTTCTACGAATTTTTTGAATCCTTCTACTAATTTTTCGATGTGGGACAAAAAACCGGGTGATCGGGTTGGGTGAACGGGTCGGGTCGGGTCGGGTGAGGTCGTACCCGAAACCGTACCCGAAACCGTACCCGAAATCGGATGATCGGGTTGGGTGAACGGGTCGGGTGAGGTCGGGTGAGCAATCTTGATTATATGCTCATAAAAACTAGATTATACATTCATGAATAAGATTTACTATATATATATTATATACAACATATAGTTTATGTTAAACTATATGGTTTTGGCGGTAAACGAGTTGTTCGCGGATTTGTCTCACGAAAAAACTAAATGAGAGATTCACAAGCTAAGCTCGAGCTCGGTGAACATTTAATAAACCAAACTCAAACAGCTCGAGCTCGCCTATTTTTAACCGAGCCGAGTTTGAGCAACTCAAAACTCGACTCGAATAAGTTCGATTACAACCCTAATAGCCCATCACAATAAATTAAAAAAAAAAATCAAATTCCACATCATAATTATTTTTGAATCATTACTAAGAAACGTAGCAGATACCCATCATAATACCAAAATCAATCGAAGGCCCAGCTATACTCCCTACGGAGTTCATCCTCTTCCTCTCGGCTATAACCATTCTCTATACCAAGCATGGCACGAATCTCCTCAGGAGTCTTATCTTTCATCAACTCAGCCACGCCCCGGCCAGCAAGAACCTTGAGACTCTCAATCTGTAGATACTCCGCTGCCTGTAATTGAAACAAAAATCCAAACAAAATCAACTGTTATTTCAAAAAGATTCGGTCTTGTTAGATGTACTTACGCATAGTAGATCGAGAATTTCAGCCCTGTGGATTTCAAGGAATTCATCTTCCCATGATTTATCGAGTCCAGGCGTGGCGGCGTTCTTCTTACAGAAATCAATTACTCCGATCAGAATCTTTTGCGTGATCTGCGAAAGGCGGATCTCGTTGCGATCATCCTCCAACAGCAGCTTCTGGATCATCGCAGATGATGCGACCAGTTCCTCCTCCAGATTGATTGTCTCATTGTCTGAAGTGATGATCTTCTTTGGATTCGGCGGGTTAATCGCGCTGTTTCCTTCCATTTATGTTTGTTCGTTCGTTCCACGACCGCTGAAACCCTAAATTGCAATCTGATTGAGCGCAATTGGGGATTTTATATCTTCTAGGAGATCTTTTATCTATTTATTTTCCTTATAAAGGGTTTTATATCTTCTAGGAGATCTTTTATCTATTTATAAAGGAATATTTAGGTAACTTTTTTTCAGAATTAATCATAAATCATCAACCAAATTCAATTGTTTTGAGCGGTTGAAAGCTTCCTCCTTTTCCCTGTTTTGCTCCTTGTTTTGCTTCTGCATATTAGGTAAGATCAATTCTGCTCTCAAGTTCAGCTTATTGTTTTGGAGAAGATCTTTGGGATACTGATTCAATCATAAACTGATTTGATGATGCTGGTGAATTGAATTATAGTTAGTTGGTTGATCGTGTTTGTTTTTGTTACAAATGACAGATAGCTCCAATGTCAGAAGACTCCATTTGCAAGAGGGTAACCGCTAAAACAATTTGCCAAGACTGGTTTCGATTTTCAAGAGGTTGCCCATCAAAACCCTATTGCGAATCCGATGCGTGTGCAAATCATGGAAAGAAATCATCACCTCTAAGTGCTTCGTCCTAGACCACTTGGCCATCCAAAGGCCCTGTCTCATTGCACAAAACCATAGAGCTAAGTATCTTCTCCTTGATCCGCGCACCCTCCCTTGGTGCGACAGTTTAACATGCCCGGATGAGTTTGTGTGTCCATCCTCGCGCCAATTGTTTGTAGTCGTTGGAGGCGTTCATGGTGTAATGTGCCTCTATAACAACGAAGATGGGCTCTTGTTGTGGAACCCTTCGACCCATCAGTCCTTGAGGATTCCTCTCCGTGCTGGACTCTGGCTTTGTCATGCGAAAATCGGTTACAAGTATTGTGGATTCTGGATTGACCCTTCAAACAACGATTTCAAAATCGTGATATTTCATCTCGGAGCCTGCCCGAGGGCTGCTCTTTTCTCGTCTAGGAAACCGGGTGTGTGGAAGTGGAACGAAGTTGATCCATGCGGAATCATACCTGGCTGCATTACCTGCGTATCCACCCAGGTCCTGATGGGCGAAGTGGCTTACTGGATAGCATATGCTCCTACCGAGGATTCCAAAGCCAGAGTTATCCTTTTCTTTGATTTTGACAAGGACAAGTTTGGCATAATTGAGCTGCCGGAGCCAGTACGACATTCACAGCCAAGGTGTCGATGCGTAAATGCCTGCAAATGGCATGGCTCTCTTTCCTTTGTGCACTGGCAGTTCAAGAGTCCTTATGTATGTGATCTGTGGGTAATGCAAAACGAAACATGGAGTAAGATGTTGAGTTTTAACCTTATCAGGGGAATAGCAGAAGTCCATTGTGTGCTGGAAGATTGTGGCAGGCTAATAGTTTCAGAGCATGATTTTTTTTCCAAGAAGATGTTCTGTTATGATCCCAAAGACAGGTGCATGACCCCTCTAGAATATGATTTTTTGGATTGTGGTATGCCTATTGTTGCTCGTGACTTTGTGGAGAGCCTAGTTTTTCCAGACCCAAAATGTATTTCTAGAGATTAATCATGTTATGTACAAGTTCTTTGATTTGATTGATACTTGTACAAGTTCCTCTTATTGCAAAGAAGCACAGAAAGAAATTCTGAGTAAAAGGTTGTGAGAATTTCTAGAGATGTTCAAAACTTATGCAGCATGTAATACAATTGAAGTTGATTAAAAAGTTGTGCTAAATTTTCCTTTTCTCACTTCTAATCTTCTGATAAGATTCTCTTTCTCCTTTGTATACAAAATTTCAAGATTCTAAACAGAACCCAGTATTTGATCAACTTACAACACTACAATAGCATCAAATTTTGCTGGTTAAACTGGTATACAAGAAGATATTTTCTGATTACATGGATAAAAAAGACAACAAAGCAGAATCTTCAAAATCAACAACCACAAGCCCTTATCTGCTCATCAACCTATTTACCAGTGTCTTTAAAAGTGATTCAGCAATTCTAAAATGCAACAGCAATTCTGTGTCATTCAGCACCAGATGAATGATGATGATGAGGGGAAGAAACAGTCCCCATCTCCAAAATCAATTCCTTTTCCTCTTCATCCTCCTCCTCCTCCTCCTCATCATCCAATGTCGATTCTGTCCTCAACCACCTGCAACTAAAGTAGAACACAACAGTCATCATGGAGTCAATCAGCATCACAAACGAATACATAAGGACCAAAAGCGGCCCTTCCCACAACCTCGAAGAGCCATCACCATAACTCACTTTCTTCACCCTATGATCATACAAGCCCTGCACAAAAGCCATCCCCATCGAAGACACAAGATACAACAACAAACCCACTTGCACCTGACCTTTTACCAACACACCAGACCTCATCAACGCCTCGGGACCCGAAGCCTCCTCCAAAACCGATACCACAATAGCAACATTGCAAATAATGATGGCATTGGCAAACACAACCGAAAACGCAAGCCCACCAATGGCTCCGGGATATACGATCAGATCAGGCGATAACAAACCAGACATTAGAAATACACTGCAGATGCCTACAATTAGGGCAATGAAAAGTGTCACCAATCCAGCAAGCACCATACAAGCCCAAAAGTAAGTGGATACCACTCTCTTCCAAAGCTTCCTCAAAATCCCCCAAAACTTAAGTGCATCAAATTGCTTATTTGAGTAGCTACAATCAACTGAATACACCACAGCAGCTTTTGAAAGCAACAACAGTGTCATGTACAAAGGGAAGCACATGGCTGCAGAGACAGCCATTTCAGAAAACCTTTGGAATGACTGATTTACAATAGTGTTGAGTGGCAAGCCAGCAGTTTTGGCAATCAATAGAAGCCTTGTAGTGAGTCTTTTCACCATGGATTGATTAACCAAGACGTTTGACATGGCGACAGCTGAAACTGGACAGATGAGAAGAGCTAAAATTGACATGAAAGCAGTTGAGTTGATTCTCAAGACTCTTACTGTTTCCCTCATTATCTCAAGAGCACTTGTGGAGTGGAATTCATGAACACGCAATGTAGGCTCCTTGGATCCCTCGATTCCCAATTCCTCCGAAGCACTCATTGCGATTGAACTCGAAACGAATTCCGCCGCTAAATCTACAAAATACAAAATCAGTAACGATTGAGTTCAAGATGACGAATTCCGGATCTAGCGGCGCAATTGCGATGCTAAAACGAAATCGATTGCAGCTGAACTTACCACTTACCAGATAATTAATGCGAGGTTTCTGAATTGAGGCAGAAGAAGGTGGGGAGAGAGAAAGGTGTTCAATTGATGGGAACAGAGCACGTGTGGTTTGCTGCCATTGTTACGGCCATTGACAAGTTGATCTAAGTTCACTCCATCAAAATTACAAACAAAATTGGGGAATTTAGGTATGAGAGATACAGGATTTGACCCGAATTAAGCAGTCAAAATCTCAGAGAGGAGAGATTGGATGACACGAATCTTCCGATTTGCTTTTCTACTTAGGTCTAGGGCACATGAAATTGAAAGAAATTCACTTCCGAAAAACAAAATGAATTGATACAATACAAATCTAGACACGTGGGGTTTACAGGCGTCAGCTGGTTGTATTGCATCTCCAGTTCTCCACCGACACGCTGATGGGCCGTTTTAAGACAAATAGGCCCATTAGAAGAAGGTTGGACTAAATCATCAGGCCCAATAATATGAGTCGGACTAATTAATCACCAATTAATATGCGGTAGGGATGGAAATGAATCGGGTAATGGATGGATGACTCAATACCATCACCCGATCCACGAGGTAAATGTTCCACCCAACCTGTCCGTTACTCGCGAAAGTCTTCATCTGTCGACCGTACGTTCATCATCCGTCGAGTTTTCGGGTGGGTCGAGTGAAATAATCGAGTGTTCTATTTTATGTATTTTTTGTCTAGTCCATCAAAACATGTATAAAAGTTATAGTAAATCAAAAAAATGTTTTTGTAATGCATAAAATTACATAATCAAGTATAAAGATAAATCATTATATAAAATCCAACCCTGATTAAATATAATAAATAGTTTAAATTTATAATAAATAGTTTAAATTTATAATAAATAGTTTTAATATAATAAATAGTTTAAATTTATAAAGATAAACCATTATCTAGAATCCAACCTTGATTAAATATAATAAATAGTCTAAATTTATAAAATATGCTATACAAATTCAATGCATTAAAGCGAAATAAAGAGTAAACTCAAGTGTATATACAACTAATAAGCGGATGAAACGGATCGGGTGGTTGCATGAGTGATGGATTGGATGGTGGGTCAGATAACTCTTCACCGGCCCGCATCCAACCTACCAATTTGGTTTTTAGTCCATCTGTTACCCATCCATGTATCACCTGTATTAAATCAGGTTTTTATCCATATATTTAGATCAGATATTATTCAGATAGATCAGTTATCCATGGATGATTTCCATTACTATACTTGCTCTTTTGTTGTAAAGCACCTATTATTGATCATAACCTATACAAAAATAATTATAAATACAACTATACAAGATCTACGTACTTATATAATTCCTCTCCTATGCAATTATTCTTTGATCTATGTACCAAGTTAGCTTCAACCCGTGTTCTCAAATTTCATTCTTTGATCAATAAATTCGATCAATCGTGTCCAAAATAACTTTTGGGTTAGTTACGTGGACCCAAATTACACGTACATCTAGTCTTTCCAATCAAAAAGTTCAACCATGTCCAAAAACATTTGTTGGGTCACGTCACGTATGACTACTCAAACTAGACTATTAAATTTATGTATTGAAACTTATTGGCAATCTCTTACGAGCTAAAACGAGTGTGCCAAAAAAAAAAAAAGAAAATCTTGTAAAAGATAAGCGTATGTTAGAATGTTCATATCACATCTGAAAGTTGAGACTTAACTAGACTTGTATATAACTCAGCGGATTACTCCTCTATTCCAAAATCTTGTTCCACTTTAGTGTTCCAATTAGCTATATAAATATTAAATTAATATTCAAAATTTTTTAAAAATTATATTTGTATTTAAAACAACTATATGTATATGTGTTCAAATTTTTAACTTAAAAATCATATTATACAATTTTTTAAAATTAAAAGGGTAATATTTTGTACGAAAATCATTCTCTTAATTATTAAAAAATTTATAATAATATTTTTAAGATAAAAATTTGTACGCATATGCATATAGATGTTTATAGTAGAAATATAGTTTTTAAAATTTTTTTAACATTAATTTAATATTTATATAGCTAATTGTAACATGGAAGTGGAACACAATTATGGAATAGAGGATTAGCGCTGCTTATTGTCAACTAACAGAGTAACAGCGTAAAGCGTCTACGTTTAGTAAATTGCTAATTTTTTTATGTGTTAGGCAGCGTGTAACATCCCCGAACAAAATGCATACGTCATTCGGCGTTCATATAAGATTAAGAGCATATGCAGAGCATAGTGGCATGATATATAGTGCATTTTTAAAAGTATTATTTATTTTCTAATTAAGTTTATTATATTTTAAAAAGTTTTTAAGTAAAAATTAATTATTAATTATTTTAGGATAAGTTTGTAGTAAACGAGATTTGAGGGTGGAAATCGCAATTTTAGAAAGTTTTTTTTTAGCCGACCTTCACTTTGATATATATACACGTGTGGTTCATTTGTGAACTACCTTTACAAAACTTACGTACATGGCAAAACACAAAAGAGAGATCAGAGAAAATTTGAGAGAAGAAAATGGTTGATTTTGTTGGTTTTGAGTTTATTTGTTAGATTTGGTACGAGATCTCTTCTATCGGGTTTTAATCTCAAAATACAAGTTTCATTTGGTAAGTTTTTAATTAGTTAATGGTTTATCTGGATTTTCCTAATTTTTCCAGATCTAGATCTACAGTTGCTTTTGATTTGAAAATCGGTTGATCTATAGTTCTCAGAGGGTGTTTTTGATATCTGATTTATATTCGGAAAAAGATTTCAGAGTAATCTTAGGGTTTTTCTTTGTAAGGATATTAGGGAGCCATTTTATCAAGTTTTTCAGAAAGGTTTGAATTAGAAAAATGTTCTTCTATATATATAGTTTATTGTTGTCAAGTTTTAAAGGATTTGGAAAGATGCACAAGAAGTTATAATGCATTCTGAAATTTCATTGCATTTGGGGTTAGAGTTTGTAAGAGTGAATAGCCTAATTTGCATTGGGCTATATACATGAGCACAAGTCATAGATCGTGGTCAAAGAGAAAGGGAAGAGAAATAGTATCTGTATTAAACAGGTGAGTATAGACCGGAGATTCAACCCTATGTGCTATATGTGAAATATGAATATATGAATATATGTGCTATATGTGGTATATGTGCTATATGCACTATATGGGTATATGTTCTATATGATTTATATGGATAGATGTGATAACTCTGAAATTTCCAAAGCTGTTTGCACAGAAAGTATGTTAACAGATGGCATATGATATATGGTTACATGATACACTTGATTGCATAGCATATTGCAATGAGATTAAAAGGACCTGTGACTGTCTTGCCCTGAACTATAATTCAGAAAATCTTCGGATTTCTTTGTTAAAGCGACTTACGGGTCATACAGGATCTACGGATCATACAGGACCATAAGAGTCAATATTCAGGAAATCTTCGGATTTCTTTGCTAAAGGGACCATAAGAGTCCATATACAGTAAACCCGGGGCAGATTCAGGCTTGAACAGTTCACAGAATAATAAATCGGATACATCAACATTTGCATTTGCATAGTAAATTCATATATGACTTATATAATATGTATGGATATATATATTGACCAATTGTTTGGCATTGTGTGAAATATTGATGATGGTTTGTATTCACTGAGTATGCGACTCATGTAAATCGCAAATTAATTTTTCAGGTTCAGCTAGTTCTTACTGACGTGTGTCCGTTTAGAGGTCACATTCATACAGGTCGGCCGGCTAAAGTTCAATGCAACCTTCTCCTCCTCATTTTGCATCTTAGACTTTTGTGTTGTATCAAAGTTAGAGTAATAGACGTATTAGCATAAGAAGTAACGACATAGAATTTCGTGTATGTGTATTTGCAACCTTTTATGGTTGTTAATGTCTGTTATGGGCTTACATGAATCGTCAATATATGTCTCTTATCTATGTATATAAGAGATATGTTTTACAAAGTATACGTCATATGGTATAGGGGTGTCACAGTTAGTTTTTGGTATCAGAGCAGGGATATGATTCTTTAAGGACGTGCATTTGTAACACCCCCTCCCTATTGTACTTGAGGTGTTACCGCCAGTAACCCTAATTAGTCCTAATCCAAGGTTACCCAAGGCTTTAAAACTTATAATCACAACAAGTATTACAACACTTTATTACAAACCATAGTATGACTTCCTTCCATACACAAAATCCTAACCACAACTTAGGCAAAAGTAAAATATTTACAACAGACTTGTTCTTCTTCAAGCGACCACTTTCAAAACCTTTTTACATTCTAAACTCCTTGGCTAGCCTTCTCTTCGCGGATTATATTCTTTAGTAGCTGATGCGTCGTATACAGACGGTGGGCACCAGTCGGCCATGCAATTGAATAAGGTGGTCGGATTAGTCTAATGAAAGACTAAGCAAGTGGAGAAAATGACTAGTTCCTATGGTAGTGACTAAACATATTGGCATCGAAATCCGAATGACAACCGGTCGATGATCCAACAGTTAGCAGTCCCATAGTCTTGCTACCTTCAATTTTTAAGGCTTCCGTTTTGTGTTTTACATTCCTTCCGGTACATAATTAAAAGGACGGTTTATCCAATAAAAATTCTTTTTCCACTGAAAAATCCTAAAATTCACATCGTTCCATAAAATCATTTCCTTATGATTTTAGGATATCACCAACAATTTTCTAGGATTTAATCTCCAACAAAAATATTGGATTAAGCGTTAAAACGGACAAAAAGGTTAAAAAGATATCCAAGAAAAATTCAAAAATATCCTTAAAAACCGCAGCTATTACAACATTCATAAGCATATGTAATTGACTATAGATTGCATTCATGAGCATGATGCATAAAGGAGAGAAGGTTCAGCCGTGCCAGTCAGTCTATAAGAGCATATCATACAACACTATATGAACATACATTTCATATACATGAACCAATAGAAGAGGAACTACAGAGGAAATGGTAAAGGTACAAATGATATATCGGAATTGTATAGTAGAGTTACTAGTTGATCTGATCTTGTTATTCCTATATGAGTTTGATGTTATTTGGGTAAGGACTGGTTGTCAAGACATCATGCTAAAGTGGATTGTTATACCTAAGAAGTGATAGACTCGTTTCGGAAATCTAGAGTGGTTTTCTATACTGATAGACAAATGGTTCTCACTTGCTTAATATCTGCAACAATGGCTTTTCGCATGATCAGAGAGGGATGTGAGGCATATCTGACACATGTTATAGATCATACAGTTGAATGTGATGAAGTTGGAAAGATTCCAGTTGCTAAATATTTTCCGGATGTGTTTCCAAATGATCTTCCTCGATTATCATCTGATAGAGAGATAGAGTTTACAATGAAATTAATGTCAGGTACTGCACTGATTTCTATTCTTCCATATTGGATGGCTCTTCTAGAGTTACAGGAACTAAAGAAATAGTTTCAAGAGTTGTTAGACAATGTATTCATTAGTGCTAGTTTATCTCATGAGTGTGCATAGATTACAGAAAGTTGAATCAGGTGACAATGAAGAACAAATATATATTTCCAAGAATAGATGATTTATTTGATCAACTTCAATGTGCAAAGGTATTTTCGAAGATAGACATCCGATCAGGATATCATCAGATAAAGATAGTTAAAGATGACATTATCAAGACAACATTCAGAACTCGATATGGGCATTATGAGTTTCTGATAATTCTATTTAATTTGACTAATGCACCAACAACATTTATGGCTTTGATGAACAAGGTATTTCAATCTTTTCTAGACAGATTTGTGATCATCATTATTCATGATATATTGGTATATTCGTGGAGTACAACTGAGCATGTTGATCATTTGCGTACTGTGCTACAAGTCTTGATGGAAAAACAGTTATATGCTAAACTGAGTAAGTGTGAATTCTGGTTGGATCATATGGTATTTTTAGGACATGTAGTATCTGGAAGAGGTATAGAGGATTGATTCTAAAAAGTTTGAAGCAGTGGTAAACTGGAAAACATCAACTACATTTACAGAAGTTCGTATCTTTCTAAGTATGGCTGGATACTACAGACTATTAGTGGAAGGATTCTCTATCATAGATGCACCACTTACTAAATTGCTAAGAAAGAATGCTTCATTCCATTGGTATTCCGTGTGCCGACAAAGCTCTGATAAGTTAAAGCACCGACAGACTACAACAACAGTACTGAGAATTCTTATAGGTACAAGAGGATTTGGTATTTACAGTGATGTTTCATATCAGGGTCATGGCTATGTCTTTATGCTAGATGAAAAGTAATTGCCTATGCATCACGAAAGTTGCGGCCACATGAAATTTCTTATCTTGTACATGATTTAGAGTTGGCATCAGTAGTATTTACCCTAAAGATTTGGAAGACATTATCTATATGGAGAAACATTATATATATTTACAGATCATAAGAGTTTGATTTATTTGATAAGCCAAAAGCAGTTGAACATGTGACAGAGGCGCTAGATGGAATTACTGAAAGATTATGATTGTACAATCGAGTATCATCCGAAAAAGGCTAATGTTGTAGCAGATGCTTTGAGTCGAAAGTCCAGTGGTATGATGACATACATGAACATGACTTCATTGTCAGATTTGATTGCTTTGCGAGGTCTAAATGCTAGACTACAGTTTGGTATAGACGAAGTACTGATTGCTACTTTTGAGATTCGGCCAGTGCTGAGACAGAAAGTTAAAGATGCACAAGTAAGAGATGAGAAGTTGATAGAAATTATAGGACATGTTCGACAAGGCAGAGATACGCCATTTGATAATCAGGATGGCATATTGATGTTTGGCATACAGATTAGCATTTTCTTCAGAATTATCTCAGATTCATGATATTTTACATGTCAGTATGTTGCTATAGTATTGATCTGATCCATCACATGTGTTAAAGGATTCAGAAGTACAACTTGCAGAAAATCTGAACTACATAGAGGAACCGATCATGATAGTAGATTACAGTATCAAACAGTTAGAAATGGAGATTCTGAAAGTATTTCAAAAGAATAATGATATAGAGGAGACAACTTGGAAAACTGAGGATAAGATGAGAAAGTCATATGAAGAGATAGCGAATTTTGAGGACAAAATTGTTATAGAGGGGGAGAAATGTAACATCCCCGAACAAAATGCATACGTCATTCGGCGTTCATATAAGATTAAGAGCATATGCAGAGCATAGTGGCATGATATATAGTGCATTTTTAAAAGTATTATTTATTTTCTAATTAAGTTTATTATATTTTAAAAAGTTTTTAAGTAAAAGTTAATTATTAATTATTTCAGGATAAGTTTGTAGTAAACGAGATTTGAGGGTGGAAATCGCAATTTTGAAAAGTTTTTTTTAGCCGACCTTCACTTTGATATATATACACGTGTGGTTCATTTGTGAACTACCTTTACAAAACTTACGTACATGGCAAAGCACAAAAGAGAGATCAGAGAAAATTCGAGAGAAGAAAATGGTTGATTTTGTTGGTTTTGAGTTTATTTGTTGGATTTGGTACGAGATCTCTTCTATCGGGTTTTAATCTCGAAGTACAAGCTTGATTTGGTAAGTTTTTAATTAGTTAATGGTTTATCTGGATTTTCCTAATTTTTCCAGATCTAGATCTACAATTGCTTTTGATTTGAAAATCGGTTGATCTATAGTTCCTCAGAGGGTGTTTTTGATATCGGATTTATATTCGGAAAAATATTTCAGAATAATCTTAGGGTTTTTCTTTGTAAGGATATTAGGGAGCCCTTTTATCAAGTTTTTCAGAAAGGTTTGAATTAGAAAAATGTTCTTCTATATATATAGTTTATTGTTGTCAAGTTTTAAAGGATTTGGAAAGATGCACAAGAAGTTATAATGCATTCTGGCATTTCATTGCATTTGAGGTTAGAGTTTGTAAGAGTAAATAGCCTAATTTGCATTGGGCTATATATAGGAGCACAAGTCAAAGATCGTGGTCAAAGAGAAAGGGAAGAGAAATAGTATCTGTATTAAACATGTGAGTATAGACCGGAGATTCAACCCTATGTGCTACATGTGAAATATGAATATATGGATATATGTGTTATATGTGGTATATGTGCTATATGCGCTATATGGGTATATGTTCTATATGATTTATATGGATAGATGTGATAACTCTGAAATTTCCAAAGTTGTTTGCACAGAAAGTATGTTAACAGATGGCATATGATATATGGTTACATGATGCACTTGATTGCATAGCATATTGCAATGAGATTAAAAGGACCTGTGACTGTCTTGCCCTGAACTATAATTCAGGAAATCTTCGGATTTCTTTGTTAAAGCGACCTACGGGTCATACAGGATCTACGGATCATACAGGACCATAAGAGTCAATATTCAGGAAATCTTCGGATTTCTTTGCTAAAGGGATCATAAGAGTCCATATACAGTAAACCCGGGGCAGATTCAGGCTTGAACAGTTCACAGAATAATGAATCGGATACATCAACATTTGCATTTGCATAGTAAATTCATATATGACTTATATAATATGTATGGATATGTATATTGACCAATTGTTTGGCATTGCGTGAAATATTGATGATGGTTTGTATTCACTGAGTATGCGACTCATGTAAATCGCAAATTAATTTTTCAGGTTCAGCTAGTTCTTACTGACGTGTGTCCGTTTAGAGGTCACATTCATACAGGTCGGCCGGCTGAAGCTCAATGCAACCTTCTCCTCCTCATTTTGCATCTTAGACTTTTGTGTTGTATCAAAGTTAGAGTAATAGACGTATTAGCATAAGAAGTAACGACATAGAATTTCGTGTATGTGTGTGTGTATGTGTGTTTGCAACCTTTTATGGTTGTTAATGTCTGCTATGGGCTTACGTGAATCGTTAATATATGTCTCTTATCTATGTATATAAGAGATATGTTTTACAAAGTATACGTCATAGGGTATAGAGGTGTCACACAGCGTGCTTTAAGATTCGTTGCGTGATTGTCCGGACAAAGTATAAAGCCAAAACAAGTTTGAATTCCCCGCTATCATCTCGCCTAGATCTGGATCCTAAAGTTTAAAAAGAAGCTTTGGCGGATCATTTAGGCCGTTCATCTTCGGCGCAAGAGCGCTCGATCACTTAGTCACTAAATTCTACTAATTAAATGCACACGTGTGAAAGCAATGTTTTCATTTGGTGATTTAATTTATATGAGGACTCGTTCCTAAGTAGGTAGAGAGAGCTAGAATGAGCGGGAAAGAAAGCTACAACGACCTTTTGTACAACAGTAACTGATTCACTAGAGGAGCACGTGACCTCACTAACACGCAAAGCCTGCAAAACGCAGCGTATTACAAAGACATTAGGTAATATAGTTTAGACATTTAGGTACAGATCTTTCAAGAACGCATAGCTGCTGAATTTTAATTTTTCTTTGATCTTTCAAACAATAATAATACTTGGGATTTTTTTCATACACCCTCTCAATTATATTGGAATAAGAGTGTGTATTTTATGATATTCCAGATCCGGTGTAAAATGAATTAACACTGGATTACTTTTTTTTTTGCTCTCGCGCCTGGTTCACCTGTACGGACTACGTCCAGACCGGGGTACTGAATGGGATTACGGCAGACCCCTCCCAACGACATTGCGGGGAATCGAACACACAATTCGTCCTACCAAGCGTAGCCCCAACGCCACTACGCCAATGCACCGTTGGTATTAACACTGGATTACTGCTGTATCTTCAATGAATGATATATATGGTGTTAGATAAATTCAATTATGCTTAAGCCACCAGTCTAACTAATAGGTAATGTCTTCTAGAAATCAAAAAAATCAATCTCGATCGTATAGAATGGAAAATATAGCCCAAGAGGGAAAGGAAATCAAATAATAATGTATAATTAGTGAAAAAAAAATATGTTTCCATAAAATACAAGATCGAATAATAATATATAAGAATCATTACCAAAATTACCAAATTAATATGCTTTGATTGTGTGCATACTTTGATTGCGCAGAGGGTGTTAATATTTTATGTAGATTAATTTCTTGTTATCTTTTCTCTCCATATTTGTCTTGTAATTACTTGGAAAACAAGTACGTACTAGGGTTTGTTATGCTTTGATTCTCATTATCCTATAGCATTGTTTTTTCATACTTTCACATACCGAATACTTGATATCAGGATATTAGATATTCCCATATACCAAACAGTAGATATCAGTTTTATATCGATATCAGAATATACCAAGATATCATTCATGTTCACACGAACTCATATCTAATATCCTGATATGGATGTATAACGGGCCTTAAGCATAGGGCCATTCACTTGTTATAATTAGATAAAAGTGGGTACTTATTGTAAAAATAGGAAATTGTGGGTACTTATTGTAATTAGACCCCAAAAGTAAGTTTAAAAGGGAGAAAAGTGGAAAACGGAAGGTGACAAACTCATGATCATTTGCAACATTTTCATCCTCAAGAGTGAGAAGAAGAGGAGAGACATATATAAGTCGTCCTTGCATTGTGAGTTATTTTAATTAAGTAGTGTCAATTTTGTGATTTCAAGATGTAATTATTTTATATTTTTGACTACTTATCTTAATTTATTTTTCTTTTATCCCTCGTGTTCATTTTATATAATTAAAATGTAGAAGAACAACATGAAATATATATAAAATATATATCTCATTTTATATAATCTATTCTGTTGTGTGATACTTTTTAATAATTTATAAAAAAAACATATTTTCTTTTGATAAACATATCCAAAATTTTCCGAAATAGCACCAAGTGAAATTTACTTATTATTTTATTTCAATTTTATTTTTTGTGAGCTTCTTTTCCATTTTTTTTTACATTGAGGACAACATATTTGTAATTTTTTTAATATTTATTGTCTTCAATTGCCTTGTAGTTAATTTCATAATCAAACAATTCCTTAGAAAATTTGTCTTAACACTCAAAAGAATTGATATGATATTTTGTTGTTTCACTTTAGGCCTTGTCAAACAATTCCTAAAGCAACAAACAATATGCATATGGGAGTTGCTTACGGTGGGGAGCTGTTGGTTTTCGTGGCGGTTGTTTTTTCCATTGTTATGGTCTCCGTCGTCGTGCTTGCGTGCGCTGACGACGGAAAGAAGAAGAGTAAGGAGCACGGTGGACCTGGTGGCAGCGGCTTTGGCGGCGGTTGTGGAGGAGGTTGTTAGCGTCCTATATTACTAATCCATTGTATCCAATCTAATTTCCAAAATCATTGTATCATTTATAGGTGTTTGAAATAAGAGGCTCACGTTAAACAAACCAAATCTTCTATTCCACAATGTATCAAAATCAAAAGTAAGAGCAAAAACATGGCAAGATTTATACTTGTTGGTGCCAAGGATGATGGTTATGCTTGTTAATTAGTTGTCAATTGTCATATGTGTATAATCAACTACTCCAAAATGAGGTTGTGTTCTATAATTAAGGGTTTGACAACACAATTTTTTCCCCATTTGTTATAGTAGTTTTTTGATTCGATGGAGTTGTGTTAAAAATTCTACAAATATATTTATAAACCCTCTGACGGAAATAATAAACCCTTTAAAAATGTAAAAAAAAAAAAATGGAAAGAGAAGGAATCAATTTCAACTTTTTATTTGTTAATTAATGACCAAGATACTACCAAAAAAAAATTAATGACCCAGATTTGTTAAAATCTATCTAGTGTAATGTTACGAATGGAAATATAGGATTACAATTGTAATTAGAAGAATTTTGGGTCATGTTTGTAAATGTGAGAAAAGGCCTATAAGAGGCTAATCCGAAAGCATGTACGGTTATCCAGATATTGAATACAACTTTTCTTTTCTATCTCTCTCGTTCCAATCTTCTTCTTCCTCTATTCCTGCAACTCTCTTCTCCTTCTCAAATTTCTTTATTCTCCCTAATTCCTCTTTCTTTTCTATCAATTGTTGTTGTTTATGTCCTTGGGACATAACACGTAACTCCATCTTAACTAAATCCGTTTACTTTTGGGGTTAGTTTGAAAAAATTGGGTGATAGAGCTTTTTGATGATTTTGTTGCATTTTATATAAAAATGACAAATTCAATGCATATATAAATATCATGAATTATATTCCCACAAGTTTTCATAAACCCTATAATGTGGAACACGAATACAAGATAGTGAAAGAGGTGAAAGGGCATGCAAGAATAATTTTATGATGTTACAATGTTACATACTATATAATATATATACACAAACTTACTCCAACTTAGCACTATCCATTTCTTTTGTGCGTGTAATTAAAATAAGCCCTCTTTGAACTTTTTAGAAAGTTTTGGTATTTTCCTTAGGAGCAAGATTTGGTTTTTAATTTTTTACCATTCAACCTAAGAGATTTGGTCTCTCATATGATCATTGATCATTATGAATCCGTTACATTAATAGAAGATAAAACTTAAGTCTCAATACCCATTTTTTCCTTTTATGATAGATTGACTTAACTAAGAAAAAAATGTTTTTACATGCGCATGATACTTTAGAACTTAATATTTTGATCAGTGACACATACATGTACGTATACATAAACGATTCATTTTGCTTAATTTCCCACTCATTCATGTATCTATTAATCTATGTCCTTGCATACCATTCGATTGCATATATGTTGATACGCACTAAAAAAACAAGCATGGTTTAATTGAAAGTTTGACACTTAAAATAATTTTCATTTTGAACACGTGTATCATCAAAATGATACACTCAATTCACGCTCTAAACAAGTAATAAGACAAAGTAGATAATCCCTCATTTACCTTTTTGTTTTGTAATTTTTTAGCCAGATTCATATTGTTGTTGCATTCTCTCTCTCTCTCTTTTTTTTTATCTCTCGCTCGGTTCGATTGTTCGGGATCAATCTACGTCCGAACCGGATACTGCAAAGGCCCATTGTTGGGGGCGACCCTCCCAATTCAATTTTTTCCGTTGTTGTATTCTCTTTTTCTCTATTGTATTCAAACTTTAAAGTAATCTCATTCCGATTTATCTAATTATAAATTACGGGTGTTCAACCTGTTCGGACCACAATGTATGGTCCCGGTCCAAATCAATGAATCGGATCGTGCCGAATTAATACGGTCTGGTCCGGTTTGAAACCGTAAGGTCCGGGCGTACATATTTTACAATAAAAT
This sequence comes from Fallopia convolvulus, assembly GCA_964016875.1. Classification (NCBI taxonomy): domain Eukaryota; kingdom Viridiplantae; phylum Streptophyta; class Magnoliopsida; order Caryophyllales; family Polygonaceae; genus Fallopia; species Fallopia convolvulus. Next base: position 81,806,069 of record OZ024718.1, on the reverse strand, counting down.
TTTAATATTTTATGAAAAAAATGGTTAAATTATGATGTGATTTGATTTTCTAGTATGAATGAACCGTGAAAATTAAAATTTTATGTCAAATATAACTACTAAAAATTTATATTATGGCAAATATATATAAATATTAAATTATTTTAAATATACAAGTTTTAAAAATATATTACGATTCAATTCAATCTGGACCGTAAATTTATGGTCTTGGACCAAACTATAACCCGTAATTATAAAATATAGTGGATCATAAATCAGACCGTCTCGATTCCGGCCTTAAACCAGACCATAATATTCCAGTCCGATCCGGTCCATGTTTTAAGTCAGTAAAAAAAACGAGAAAACGAATCCCTCTACCATCAAACTCACAACGGTTGTGTGAACGCAACAACAAAATTCCTTTCTCTATATAAGCTAAAAATTTCCCAAAATCAGCCCACAACTCATTTCAAGTAACAACACGGCAGCCCCACTCTCCACCATTTTCCCTTTCTCCATCCTCCCCACAATTTCTGCAACTTTTCAACAACCCATTTTCCCACTCCATTCCCCATCTTATCCATCACTAATCCACTAATCAACACCTTCATTCATCCACCTGTAATCAATCGATCTCTACATCCACCGAATCGAATGCCTTCTAATCAGTTCACACACTACACCGAACAATCATATCGCAGATCGATCGATTCGTAATTTGAATCTCAAAAATGGCGAAATCGAAATCTAAATCCGCTTGTGTTCTGTTGTGCAATCTGTTGCTTGTTCTTCATCTCGAGGCGTGCTTCGCTCAATCGGATTTCAGTAGAAAGGATTTCCCCCATGGATTCGTCTTCGGCACCGCTTCTTCTGCGTATCAGGTACGATTCAACTTTTTTCCATTTCTCCGATTTTTTTCCCGACGAAAAGCAAGATTAAAAATAATTAATGTGAGAATAAATTTGCCTTGATTCGCAAGAAAATTAAATCCAAAACCAAAAAAAGAAAAACTCATTTTTTCTTATTTTGTAGAGATTCCTCGTCCCTACTAGTTTTGTCTGATTTAATTATTTTTTTTGGCATTTTCTGTAATTTATTCGTGTTAATTTGTCTATTTATTCTGTTATAATCATTTTTCCCCTTAATAATGCTCGTAAATCATGAATTTTAAAAATTTTCCGAAATTATAAACTTTGATTTAAGTATAATTTTATTTTTTTGGTATTATTTAGGACGGGTAGTTTGGTCATTAAAAAAATGCTATGTTCTAGATTATGGCGGGTAAACATACCCGTGACTTGCAGAACGCGGGTGATTTCTCACACGTGTCAACACCTTACTGGCCTCCTGGAAAACCGCCCGTTACATTTTAGACAATCCTTTTAATTCAAAAGACCTCCCTCGTTCTCCATTATTTTCAAATTGATGCCACAATTTCTTAGAATTTGCACTCAGCACCCTGCACAAGTGCACAATCCACACTTTCACACCTAAGACTGGGCAAAATCCGGTCCGGACCGGATTTTTTGGACCGGGTCCGATTCGAAAGTGGACTGAACCGAGAAATTCCGGTCCTCAGTCCATAGATTTTGGGAAATCGATCCCAGTTCAATTTTGGACCGCTGCCCACCCCTATTCACACCAACCCAAAAAAATAACTGACCAATAAATTGATAAGAGGAAAAGAAAAGTCCAATTGTCATGTATGAACACAAAGAATTAGCTACAAAAGTTCAATATTTCCAGCTCATATGCTTGAATTTTAGTGGTGAACGCTATGATTCTTTTTGTTCTTTTTCCATGATTATATTCCAATTTTTATTATTTTTTTGTAGTTTTATTCTCATAAATTTTAATTTCATCAATCTAACTTTTTTGTGTCCCCATTTTTTTAATGACAGTATGAAGGAGCAGTGAAGGAAGATGGACGAGGTCCCTCTATATGGGACAAATTTGCTCACACCTTTGGTAATTATCTACCCTAATATATTATAAAGCAGAACCCAAGTCTGTTGTAAAATTTGTGCCACGTGGTATTTTTGAATAAATTAATTTAAATTTATATTTTAATAAATTTTGTAACAACTTATAGTATTCTTGCTATATATACTAAATAGATAACAAGTTTATATATTTTTTTATGTATAAGATTTTCTATCTATGGATTATGTATTAGTTTACTACAATAGATAACATAATTATATAATTTTTATATACTAAAATTCCTTGAGATGATATTTTTCATATTAATTTAATATTTTTTATCTCTTAACAAGATTTAGGGTCTTAATATATATATTTTTTTATCTTTTAACAAGGCTTGAGCTCCAAGTATAAAATTTATATCTATGTAGTGATATAATTTTAAATAATAAATTTTGTTATGTTGATGTATTTTTATTTTGAGAAAAAGATATAATTTTATGTTGATGACTAAGATTATATGTAAATGTCAAAAAAAATCGAATTTTAATTTAATTAATAAAAATAGATTTTCTTTATCTTTTTATGCATTTATATTAAAGATTTTTTCTTAAATCAAAGTTTGATAAAAAAAAATAGAAAATTTTACAAATCTTGATGAATGCTTGCTTAAATTGAATTTTGATAAAAAAAAATTAAATTACATTTTTCTTAATTTTATTTTTATTTTATTTATGTAAATATAGAATATTTATATCTTATCTCTTAAATCGAGGACAATGTTCTCTTATATACTAATCTCTTATATACTAATCTATATAGTGTATTTTTCATATTTACAAACATTCTTATTATTATAGAGTAAAAGATAAGAACCCTAATATATAATTTAAATAAATTAACTTAAAAAATATTTTAATAAATTATATTATGCTTTGTAGATAACCTATCCTAATTATTATTATCTTTATAAAAAAACCAAGTATTTTATACATATTAGTGTCTAAAAAAATAAGAATATATTATTTAAGAATATTCAATAAAAAGTAAAATCAATATTTTAATAATTTCAATCTAAATTTGGACAAGATCTCCACAAATAATGGAAAAATATTTAAAAATATATTCAATTAAAATATGGAGTACAATCTAAAAAAATAATTTGTCTATTGCATAATTTATTATGATATTATATAAATATATTTAGTATTTTAAATTAATATCGTAGAATTGTATAGTTTTTTAGTAAAATTATCCCGTGAATATCACGGGACTTCAACTAGTTTCATGTTTAATGCAAAATCAATGAAGTTAATTGCTTAATAAATGATTTAATGCAATCTGTGTAAACAGGAAAGGTGCTGGATTTCAGCAATGCAGACATGGCAGTGGATGAATATCACCGTTATAAGGTACTTAAAATTTTTAACTTATGTCAAAAATTCATTTTATAACTTAAGTTATTTCCTGAATAAACAGGAAGATATAGATTTGATGAAGAAAATGGGAATGGATGCCTACAGATTCTCCATCTCTTGGTCGCGGATTTTCCCTAGTAAGTTCACCGATTGCAAACTCATCTCTCTTTGTTCGAATCCTTTCCATTGATACATAATCTAGCAACGTCGAATTATCACATTTTCAGATGGAACCGGAGCAATCAACCAAGCCGGAATTGACCATTACAACAATCTGATCAATGCTTTGCTAGCCAAGGGTAAAAATCTTGGACAGTCACAGAATGTGATCAATTAATGCTTTACTTTTCTTTACCATTAGTCAGTAAATTTTTTTGGGTAATTTAAGGGATCAAACCATATGTGACAATGTACCATTGGGACTTACCACAAGCTCTTGAGGACAGATACAACGGTTGGCTCAGCCCACAGATCATGTAACTCAAGATTCTAAACAAATTTTGTTTTCCAAATTCAAGTGTTTTTTTGCTTCTTGATATAAGTTTGTTAATTTGAACAGAGATGATTATGCAATGTATGCTGAGACCTTGTTCAAGAACTTCGGAGACAGGGTAAAGTATTGGATCACATTCAATGAGCCACACACGGTGACAATACAAGGATACGACGTGGGTCTATATCCACCAGCCCGTTGTTCTATCCTCCTCCATCTCTACTGTCGAGAAGGAAACTCTGCCACCGAGCCTTATGTTGTTGCTCGTAACATGCTCTTGTCTCATGCCACCGTCGTTGATATCTACAGGAAAAAATACAAGGTAGGTAACCAATGATACTAAGGGCCTGTTTGGATTACACATGATCCTGCATTATCCCGTGTAATCTAAACAGGACCTAACTTTGTTCTGAAAAGATTGTCATTTTAGCTCTCAAGTCTTGTTAGGAAATAGTTGTCATTTTAGAGCAATTGAGCCTTTGATGCTTATGAATCTTTATGGTGCAGTCACAACAACGCGGATTGATTGGAGCGTCGTTTGATGTGATGTGGTACGAGCCAGCGATGAACACTACAGAAGACATAGATGCAACTCAGAGGGCTCAAGACTTTCAACTTGGATGGTAATCAAACAAACTTTTTTGTAACAAAATTCTTTAAAAAAAAATTCACAGTGCCCAAGATTAGCTAAAGATGATATTGGTGCACAGGTTTCTTGATCCATTGATTTTCGGGGACTATCCTAGCTCAATGAAGACGAGGGTAGGAGATCGATTGCCTAGATTTACGCCTTCTGAATCTAATCTGCTCAAGGGATCTTTGGATTTTGTGGGAATAAATCATTACACTACTTGGTATGCAAGGAACAACAAAACAGATTTAATAGGCACTTTGCTAAGAGATACTATCTCTGATTCTGGGGCTGTCACACTTCGTAAGTTGATCCCAAAAATTCATTCTTAGATCCATCATATGAATCATATATGTTGAACCCTATTTGTGAATTGTGATTGTTTTGTTTGAAGATAGCAAATTTATGTTGAATTTATGAATTTCAGCATTTGGGCATGATGGGAAACCAATTGGAGACAAGGTATGTAAAATGAAAGAAAAACCATCTTGTTATGTTACTTAATTTTTCTGTTTTCAGTTAAATCTAGGGCTGAGCATCGGTTCAAAACAGAACCGAACCGAAATATGGTTTAAGGTAAACCAAAAACTGAATTGGTTCGGTTTCAGTTTTGTTGGTTTGAGATGGATAGAAGTTATCCTTTGAGAAATTCGAACCAAACCGAATTTAACCAAAACCTAACCAAACCGAATTTTGAGAAATTCCTAAACCAGAAACTGAATCGAATAATATCGGTTTTGGTTTCGGTTCGGTCGGTTTGGCTTAACATTTCAGTTTGAACTTATCCATGTTGAGCCCTAGTTAAATCTCTCTTAGAGGATTAATGATTTAGCTTTATTTTGATTAATCCTGATGGGTTTTTTTTGTGTGTGTGAATGTTGAAGGCTAATGCTATATGGTTATACATTGTACCTCGAGGAATGAGAAGCTTGATGAATTACATAAAGAACAAATACGGAAATCCACCTGTGATCATCACTGAAAATGGTAATTGCTCGTTTTCACTAAAGATTATTGTATTATAATTCTAAGAGATCAGAAAATGATGTACTTTTAATATATTTTCAGGAATGGATGATGGAAATAACCCATTGAAGCCAATAAAGGATGCTCTTACAGATGAGAAGAGGATCAAGTATCACCATGACTATCTCCAAAGCTTGCTAGCTGCAATCAAGTATAAATAAAACCAATTCCAATCCTTAATTTGCTCTGTTCTTTTGGGTTGAGCATGGGTCGGTAAAAACCGAAATTTTAAGCTGATCCGAACTGAAATTGATATTATTCGGTTTTCAGTTTTCGGCTTAAGAAATTTTCAAATTTCGGTTTCGATTCGAATTTTCCAAAAAATAACCTTCTATCTATCCTAAACCGACAAAACCGAAATCGAATCGAACCAAACCAATCTGGTTCTGTTTTCAGTTCACCTTAAACCAAATTTCGATTTTCGGTTCTATTTTTTCTGGTTGGGTTTGAATTTTCCAAAGAACAACCTTCTATCCATCCCAAATTGAGAAAATCGAACCAAACCAATTCAGTTCAGTTAACGGTTCACCTTAAACCGAATTTTGATTTTCGGTTTGGTTTTTAACTGTTCGGTTCAGTTTTGAACCGATGCTCAACCCTACTTTTCTTTGTAAATTTTAACATTTTTAAATACATTTTTGTTCATTAATTTATAGGGAAGATGGGTGTAATGTGAAGGGATATTTTGCATGGTCGTTGCTTGATAATTGGGAGTGGGCAGCTGGATACACATCAAGATTTGGGCTTTACTTTGTGGACTACAAAGACAATCTCAAGAGATATCCTAAGGACTCTGTTACATGGTTCACAAAATTCCTTAATTCCACATCTTGAACTTACATTAATGATCAAACCAATATAGTTGTTTTGCACGCGTAAATTCAAATTTTGGTCACAAACACATACATATCCGGACGCGCCTCTTTTGAGTCAAGCCAAGGGGTGACCCCATCCTGACCCCTCAATTCCGCTGAAGCGGAGCTACACTGGGTCAATGTTATTGTTGTGGTCACAACAAACACATACATGGATAAGTGTTGATGAAATGATCTTAGGGTTTGTTTGCAAGGACTCGAAATTAGTAAACCTATCTTTCGGATCGCATATATGTCGATTATTACTTTGATCTACATTTGATGAAGAAGAAAGGATGTACGTGCTTTCGATCTCTTTACCGAAGTCTTTTGTTTAGTTGGTAGGAACTCAGTTTCATATAGGCAAGTAAAATTATTAGATCAGACAATGTAGTGGAGTTAGACTTATTCATGAGGGTGTTCAGTTTCTTACTGAAAAGGCATTGTTATATGTTTACACAGTTTCTTACTCAAAAGGCGCTATTATAGGTTTACACCAGGCTGTCCAACGGATCGACTTGTTACCCGGTTTATAGGTTACGGGTTACGATCCGTAAAAGAAAAACATGACCAATGAGTCAATGACCCGATCTGTAAGACTATAACACGGTTTACGGGTTTTGCGGCTTAGCTCATGGAGTCATGGCTCCTAATTAATCAATCTTACGGGTATTTTTTGAATTAAAAATCGAAAAAAATAAAGAATATAATGTTATATGTGTGGTATTTTTTTAGGAAAAGTAGTACGTGTCGACGTGTAACTCGGTGGGTCAATCCGTAACCCGTAAAGTAAAAAACTCCGTCTAGTTACTTAACCCATAAATTTATGAGTGGGTCGGGTTACAAGTCAAGTGGATAGTGAGTTTCGTTTGGGATACTGAAACCCAACCTTTCACTTTTCGAAACCACTTTAAAAGTCCCATCTAGGCCTCGGGTCCCAACCCATGCACCTAAGCGACTATCCGGAACTGCCTATGCAACCGCTCAAACCGCCTAGGCGGTCCTTCTCCGCCCAGAATCCGCTTTTTAGAATATTCAACAATTACCTTAATTAAGGAAACAAGTACTAATCGAGGTAATTAAACAAAGCCACACTAGCTACTTAAGTACTTGCCATCGATCCATCCATACAACATGCACATGCACATGCAAATTCAAAATGAGCCACTTAATCACGTACTTACCATCCATAGTACTCCTAGTACTTAACAAACTAAATAGCTAGTTAATACAGGCCAGTGTTAAGCACAAACTTGCACATGTAAATTCCATAAATCAACCTCTTCAAAAGGACAATAATGTAGGACAGATTCAAGATCGTGTCAGCAAGATGAGCCTGCCCTCTGAAGGTCAAGTCAACCGCTGCAGAGAAGCCTGAGAAGATCAGCACAGATGGGAGCCCATAAGCAAGAAAGCCATGTCCTTTGAAAATGAGGTCATTGGGCATAAGCGAGGAACACATAGCATCAAGAAATAAAATGGCGAACATCTTCAGTTTTGTTGTGAGTCTAAGGCCCAATAGCATGCAAATTATGTCTGGATAATAGTCCACAAAAAGAGGAAGCAACAAGTAGTCTAACATGGTAGGTCCTGAAAATAATAAAAGTAAAAGTAAGTATGTGATGTACAATGAGTTTCAAATACTATACAACAAAGATAGTGATATTGTTGTAACGACAACGATAAAAGCGTAAAAAAAGACAGGTTTATTAACAATGCATTAACTGTGTTTATGGGCAGAGAAACTGAATTCTTTATTATTGAGGCTAAGATATATAACAGATTATAAAAAATAAATATATTTAGTGACTCATGAAACCCTAATCAAATACTGGACCGTCCAAAGCAGATCACGATAGGCTCCATAATGAAAAACATAGCATACTATTTTAGCGGGTGGGCACTGCCCCCCAACCCCTACAAGGAGGCTCCGCTCTCAAACCTTGACGAGTACTGATCATCAATAAATTTAAGACATGTTAAAATAGTGATAGTGTTGTAACGAGATTGATAAAAGCGTAAAGAAAGACACGAAAATTTAACAAGGAGGCTCCAATCCTCGCAATACACCAATGCCAAAGAACCCTTTTTTCTAGAACCCTACTTTGAACCCAACCCATCAATAAATTACTAGAACAGCCCCAATCTTTCCAACTTTTACTAAATCGCACAAATACTCAAAACTTGAAACCTACCCATCCAAATCGATCGAGATCCGTAAAATTTCCCTTACTCCTAGATAAATTCCTCACCTCATAACGACAACCACAATTTCCAAATAATTACAAAATATTCCCATATTTTTCATAAATGCACAAAAATGCCCTAAATTTCTAACTACTGACCAAAATCTCACAAATCACCCGCCTATTAGCGTTCACTTTTAACACTTGATATAAAACAACTCCAATTTTTCTATTAAGCGCCAAGAACACGATTTAGAGGTTGAAATTGGGGAAGAAAACTCACCAAATTAAAGGGTTCAAGAACGAAATTTCCCAAATTGGAGTTTCCCTACTCCTAGATAAATTCCTCCTCACCCCATAACCATAACAACCACAATTTCCAAAAAAATCCCAAATTTTTCAGAAAACTACCCTAAATCTCTAACTATTGACCCAAATCTCACAAATCGATCACCCGCCTATTAGCGTTCACTTTTAACACTTATTATAAAAACAACTCCAATTTTTCTATCAAGAGTCAAGAACACAATTTAGGGGTTGAAATTGGGGGAGAAAACTCACCAAAGGGTTCAAGAGCGAAATTGCCCAAGTTGGAGGGAACAATGGGACGTGGAGAGGGTCGCCGGAAAACGAGAGAGCTCGGCAAGATGGCAACGGTGGCAAGCTCCAACCTTGAGAACATGAAGGTGAGAAAGGAGGAGAAGGAGTGAATTTAAGTAGGAAAAATTGAGAAGCTAGCCATTAAAGTGAATTCAATTATCTCGGACTATATATGGATACTTCATACTTCCCATGCAGCAATTGTATATATTATGACTTTGTGAGCTAATCATTCATTCATATATATTACCTCCGTTTTAAAAATACATGTATAAAAATTAAGAAGTCGTATGATTTTAATTAAATCAATTTTATGAAAACCTTTCCTTCTAGACCTGTTAAATGGGTCGGGCGGGTCGGGTTCGGGTTTGGGTCAATCGGGTTCGGGTCAAAATGGGTCACGGGTCGTCGGGTCGTAAAATTTCTGGGTTCATATGGACCGGGTTGTTACGGGTTTGGTACGGGTTCGGGTTGATCCAACGGGTCATGATCGTCAATTTTGTTAACCTTTATCTTTATATTTATTAAAATAATTAATATTATAGTATATAAAATATTATTTAATAATAATAAAATAATAATTTTATACAAAATTTATAATAAAATATTGAATTTTTAATTGAAATAATATTTTATCGGGTTGGCCGGGTCAACCCAACCCAGTTTTTTCCGGGTCGACCAGGTTCGGGTTACACTTGACCCATTGATTTTCGGGTCGGATTTAAACCCAAAAAAACTTCGGGCGAGTCGGGTCGGTTTTTCAGGTCGGGTCAAGTTTTGACAGGTCTATTTCCTTCTATTATATAATATTTATGTAATTATTTGTAATTAATGAGAATAATATCGGAAAAAATGTCATAAAATATGTCAAATAACAAATATTATTGAAAAAAATCAGGGAAAATGACAAGTGTTTATGAAAGGAGGGAGTAGTATAGTGTTCTTATCAAACTCTTTTTTAGTTAGAATATTAAACTCTAGTAATATAATATATCTTTATTCTCATCACTTATGTTGTTGTAGGGTAGTCCTAAACTAAGGTTTTATTCCAACTTTGTGATGTACTATAGCTTGTTAATTAGTAACATTTGGCTACTTAAAGAAATATATATGAAGTAACCATGGTGTACAATGAGTTTAATTTCAAAGATTATAAGTAGAAGTTGTGATTGAAAATAAGATAGTGAAAGTGATGGATGGGCACGTGAAGTGATTCATATATAGGAAGAGTTACTATTATGATATTACTTAATATACACACTTACTCTTTAACTTTTTCAATTTTCCAACTATTAACTCCTTTTTTAAGGTGTAAAAAGATGGCCTTGTCTATTTTTTTTATTGTTTTAGTCTGATTTTAAGAGGTAAGGATTGATTAATATGTTATATAAATGTATTATTCATAATATTTTTTATTATAAAAATTATATTATTGTAATGGTATTGTTGTCACGTTTTATTTGAGTCTAATATTTAATATGTAAATAATTTTGTGCTTTATTTTGTACTTAAATAAACTAAATCATTAATAGTCTCATTAAAAATCATTCTTGAAAATAAATTTAAAATTGGGAAAAAAGAATAGTACGAAGTGAAATACAAGAACATAAACAACAACATAAGATAAATTCAAATTTAACCTAAGCATAAACTAATATTCCGGAAGATTAGCATCATTTTCGTCATAACCATCATTTCTCCTTGATCGACCACTTTGATTGGGCTCATGGGCAGGTTCACCACTATTGTTTCCAAATTGATTACTTCCTCTGACATATGAAGATCCTCTATACCCACCACTTCCTTCAAATTCAAATGGTGGAAATGTACTACAGAAATTTCCATAAAATTATTCAAATTAGTCATTTGTAGTCGTTATTTTGGAATATATTACAGCGAAAAATACATAATAAAAGAGTAAAACTAGCATTTAGAATTAAAATTTTATAAATTTTAGCATATAAATTTTGACTTATGGTGGGAGTACTTTTTTTTAGTAGGCTAAAAATGAATCTAATGAGAAATATGCTCATTTTAGTAGGCTAAAAAAATGGCCTTTATCCTATCATGGAAGATGCTCTAATACAATTGCACTTAAATTGTTTGCTTGCAAAGACTTGAAATTGTGTAGCCAACTTCTTAGGAGTGTCAAACTTCTGGCAAATGAATTAGGGTTTGGTCATTTTTTTGTCAATTTGTGAGTTTTAGACCTTGTTGAGTAAAGGGAAGTTTTGGACTTTGTCTTTATTACATAAATAAAATGACCCGAATCAAATATATTGTTTCTTAAAACTAGGTCGGGTAAAGAGATCATTTTACATTACATATGACATATATTTTTTTCAAACTCGTGATCTAATGGTCACAAACGAAATTATCTATCAACTAGACTAATGAGACTTGACATTTTATACTATTAACGTAGCAAATTAAACTTGACATGAAAGTGCTCCACGTACAAGCGGTAGTGGCTTAGTGGTAAAATACGCAGAGAATATTAGGAGGTCCCAAATTTGATTTTTACCTCCGTCTTTTTATTTGGATAAAAAATTAAATCTCAACATTTTTTTTCTATTAAATCAAATTGATCGAAGCAAGCCACTTTACTTGAAGGCTTGACATTTTCATTATGTTTTTGAAGCATAAAATGAAGATATGGGATTGGGACTCATCCTTGTGGGCCGGTTCTTATCTTACGGGCTGGTTCTTCTGATGCTTTGCATCTTATAAATGTATTTTGGACTTTTTTAGGAAGGTTTTTGGACTTAAAAAATTATGATTTCTGAAATAATCTGTTCAAATTTGTGTACTGTGTCTGTGGAAATGTGAGGATTCTAGTCTACTGTGTCAAGTTGGAGCCAAAAATGCAAACGGCGTGGAACCTGGCACACAAGGCAGAGTCAACAAATTCCACTTAGGCGTTCATTTCTTTTATTTCCCCGGTTCAGTTAGTTGTGGTCTAGTAAAATAAAATCCGGTTTAAGCTAGTTGGACCGGCCTTATATATAGGGAGTTATCCAGTTTCTTGTCGCTTAATCTAGACGACTCTTTGTGTGAGCTTAGGCTGAGCCTCACGAGAGCGATCTACGATTCATGTAACTGAACTCTGATTGTTTCAGTTTTATGCAATTGAATGTGATTTTGCTTATAGCACCTCAATTTCTACATGGTATCAGAGCTATAAGAAATTGTTAGGTGCCGATTGTTTTCCGCTGAGTCTTTTGCGCACTGATTGTTGCGTAGTTGTTGGTGACGCGATTGTTCGCGCTTTTACTACTTGCAATAGATCGTTGCAGTTTGATTGCACAGATCAGCTTTGGAGATGGCGATCGATGATAAAGAGAAGAAAGCTTACCAGGAGGCAGCAATGGCAAACATGGTAGATCCATTGATGCTCGCGAATTCGGACTACCCGGGGATGGCTCTCACCGGGATGTTGTTCGACGACAACAATTTTCCTGCCTGGAGCAGACAGATCCAACGAGCACTCACGGCGAAGATGAAACTGAGTTTCATTAATGGAACAGGAGAGAAGCCGCCAAACGGGACAATGGAATTGGAGCGCTGGAAGAGGTGTGACTCGATGGTGTCAAGCTAGATACTGAACTCCATGACTCCAGAATTGTCGAGCAACTTCATTTTCACAGCGTCATCGAGGATCTTGTGGTTGGAGATCTGTGAACGCTTCAGCAAGAACAACGGACCACTGATTTATCAACTGCGACAAGAAATTGCTCAAATCACCCAAGGTAGCTCTTCTGTGATTCACTTTTATTGTAGGCTTAAGCGATGCTGGGATGAGTTGTCAAACCTAGCTGGATTACCTGTTTGTATGTGTGGTGCTATGGAAAACTGTAAATGTAATCTGGCTAGCAAGGTACTTGAACAAGAAAATGTGTTGAGGTTGATGGAATTCCTGATGAAACTGAACAGTGAGTATGATGGGGTTAAGAGTCAGATAGTAGCTATGGATCCATTGCCAAATGTCAACAAAGCATACCAACTCGTGCAAGGTGTTGAGACACAGAAACAAGTGTCTAATGGTTCGTCTGTTGAGGGAGCTGCGTTCATGGCGAATCAAGGAGGTCATGCCAAAGGCACAGGAAGAGAGTCTGATGAAGGGAAATCTGGAACATATGAAGGGAATAAAGGAAATTCTTATGGTGGTGAGAAAAGGGACTATAAACGAGTAAAAGACAAGAGGATTTGCTTTCATTGCAAGGAGGAAGGTCATGTGAAGGATAATTGCTTCGAGTTGATTGGATATCCAGATTGGTGGAAGGGCAAGAAAGGTCGGAAGGGTGCTAGAGTGGCAGCCAACGTTGAAACAGAAGGTTATGGAAGTGGTGAAACACCACTGGATCAGACTGGTTATGGGAGTCATCAGATTGGTGTTGATCATCAGTTGATGCAAGCTGTTAGCAACTTCTCCAATGCCTGTCAAGAGATGCTCAAGAACTACAAGTCTGGGAAGGCTCTGAGTGCTGAAACCAGAAATGGCCAGGTGAGATTTGGAGCTAGAGGAGGATCAGGATCAACAAGTTCATCAAAGGGAAAGGAGTCTGGTTCGAACCTACACTTTGCAGGTATAACTATTTCAGTATTAAATGCTACACATTATAATGTTGAGGATTGGATTGTTGATTCAGGGGCTTCAGACCATATGACATCCTTTTATAATTTGTTGATTGACCCTCATCCAGTTAGATGCCCAGTGCATATAGTTTTGCCAGATGGAAGTACTAAGACAGTACAAACCATGGGAGATGTAAAACTGAATGAGCATTTAACTTTGAAGGATGTTTTGTTTGTTGAAGATTTTAGATACAATTTGTTGTCAGTAAGCAAACTGGTTGCTTCAGAGAATTTGGTTGCATATTTTCACAATGGAAATTGTGTGGTGCAGGACCATGGGACTAAAGAAGTATTAGCAAAGGGAGAAGAGTCAGGTGGCTTGTTCAGAGTCAAGGCATCCAGAGTTGAAGACAGAAAACCTGCTTTTAATTTGCATAAAGAATCTGAACTTTGTAGTAGTGCTACAACTGAGAATTCTGAGTTGTTTTTGCTTCACAAGAGGCTAGGACATATTTCCATGTCTAAGCTGTCACATTTGCCCATGTGCAAGAATGTTATGCAGGATAATTTTTTATGTGAAATTTGTTCTCTTGCAAAATTCCATAAAATGCCTTCTCCTCCTAGTGCTTCTGTTTCTGAGAATTTGTTTGATTTGTTGCATGTTGATTATTGGGGCCCTTACAAGGTAGTAGGGTTGAATGGAGAAACAGGTTTTCTCACTCTTGTAGAAGACAAGAGTAGAGCAACATGGACCTTTTTGCTTCAAGGGAAGCAACAAGTTCTTGAAATCTTGACAAATTTTGTTAAGTACATTAGAAATTAATTTGGAGTAGTTCCCAAAGTGATCAGATCAGATAATGGGACTGAAATTGTTAATCAGGAATGCAAGAGATTATTAGATGATCTGGGTATTGTGCATCAAAGAACAATGGTTTACAGGCCAGAACAGAATGGTGTGGTGGAAAGGAAACACAGGCATTTACTCGACACAGCTAGAGCATTGAGGCTGCAGGCAAGGCTTCCTAAAGTGTTCTGGGGAGAATGCATCTTAGGAGCAACTTATATGATTAACAAAATGCCAACATCAGTGCTGCACTGGAAGAGTCCTTTCGAAATATTGTTTTCCAGATTACCAACTTATGATAATTTGAGGGTTTTTGGGTGCTTATGCTTTGCATACAATGCACCAAAACCAGGAGACAAGATGGAAGCAAGGGGAAGGAAATGTATACTCATAGGGTACCCACAAAATCAAAAGGGGTATAAGCTCTATGATTTGAACAAAAGGGTGGTGTTTTTGAGTAAAGATGTGACGTTTCATGAAAACAGATTTCCTTACCTAGAAAAGGAAGAAGGAACTCTGATACAGGCAAAAACATGGCAAGGTTTACCAGGGCCTGTGTCAGAAGAAGAAACTTATCCACAGGTGCACCACAAATCATATGCAGAATTGCTTCCTGATCACAGTTCAGATACTGTAGTGCACAGTCCTAAAACAGAACCACCCAGCACTGGAGTTTCCTCACCAGGAGGAACAAATGTTTTATCCTTGGCGCCTTTCACACAGCATCAGTTTGCCCGGAGATCAGAAAGAACTAGGGCTCCACCTATATGGCATAATGATTATGTCATGAGTGGAAAAAAGGAAGAGTACTTTGCTTCCCTAGCAAATGTCATGTCTGTGCAAGAACCACAATCCTACAAAGAAGCACAGCATAGTCCAGCATGGGAGAAAGCAATGTCTGAAGAGTTGGATGCTTTTAGAGAGAAATGGCACTTGGACCTTAAGTGTTTTGCCAAAAGGAAAAGAAGCCATCAAATCCAAGTGGGTTTACAGAGTTAAGTACAAGCCCAGTGGGGAAGTTGAAAGATTCAAAGCCAGACTAGTGGTCAAAGGTTTCAGTCAGAAACTGGGCAAAGATTACAAGCATACATTTTCTCCTGTGGCAAAAGTTCCAAGTGTGAGAATACTGATTGCCTTGGCCATCGCAAAAGGATGGAATTTACATCAACTAGATGTAAATAATGCGTTCCTTCATGGGCACTTGGACGAAGAAATATACATGGAGGTTCCAGAGGGCTACAGAGGGGCAAAGGCAGGTGAAGTGTGCAAATTAAAAAGATCACTCTATGGTCTGAAACAAGCTTCTAGGAAATGGAACCTAGAGCTTTGTTCTTTCCTAGTTTCATTGGGATACAAACAGTCACATGCTGATTATTCATTGTTTGTGAAGACCAATGAAGAATCCTTCACAGCCATGTTAGTATACGTGGATGATATCTTGATAACAGGGAATGATAGTGAAACCATTCAGTTGACAAAAGATGCTTTACATGGCAAGTTCACTATCAAGGATCTAGGGTTGGCCATATATTTCTTAGGCATTGAACTATACAGAGATGAGAATGGTGTGCTACTCAGTCAACAAAAATACATTACAGATATCCTGAAAACTTGCAAAATGGATGCTTGCAGACCAACCAAGACACCTTTACCGACAGGCCTTAAACTGAGGGTAGATGAAGGAGAACTGATACAACATGGGGAGGAGTACAGAAAAGTTGTTGGAAAGTTGTTGTATTTGTCTTTGACTAGACCAGATATATCTTACAGCGTGCAACATCTCAGTCAGTTTGTTTCAACACCGAGGGTTCCTCATTGGCAAGCTCTACAACATGTCTTGAGATACTTGCAAGGCACATCTACATTAGGTTTGCATTACCCAGTCCAGCATAATCTGAAATTGACTGGCTTCTCTGACTCTGACTGGGGATCTTGCTTAACAACCAGGAGATCGTTGTCCGGCTATTGTGTGTATCTCGGGCATGCCCTGGTGTCGTGGAAAACGAAGAAGCAGACTACAGTTTCAAGGTCTTCTGCTGAAGCCGAGTACAGAAGTATGGCTTCTACCACTTCTGAGTTAATATGGTGCAACTACATATTGTCAGATTTGCAGCAACAAGTTGAAACACCTATCACATTGTTCTGCGACAATAGAGCTGCACAGTTGATGGCTGCTAATCCGTGTTTTCATGAACGTACCAAACACATTGATTTGGATTGCCATTTCATTCGGGAAAGGATTCAAAGTGGTTTTCTGTGCACTGCTTACATACCCACTGAAAAGCAGATTGCTGATATTATGACAAAAGCTTTAACTCATCAATAACATTATTTCCTCACTTGCAAGTTGGGTCTCGAAACAGCTCCAACTTGAGGGGAGGATGTGGAAATGTGAGGATTCTAGTCTACTGTGTCAAGTTGGAGCCAAAAATGCAAACGGCGTGGAACCTGGCGCACAAGGCAAAGTCAACAAATTCCACTTAGGCGTTCATTTCTTTTATTTCCCCGGTTCAGTTAGTTGTGGTCTAGTAAAATAAAATCCGGTTTAAGCTAGTTGGACCGGCCTTATATATAGGGAGTTATCCAGTTTCTTGTCGCTTAATCTAGACGACTCTTTGTGTGAGCTTAGGCTGAGCCTCACGAGAGCGATCTACGATTCATGTAATTGAACTCTGATTGTTTCAGTTTTATGCAATTGAATGTGATTTTGCTTATAGCACCTCAATTTCTACAGTGTCTCTAGGTGCAACATCACAATATTGAGATAAGGGTGAGGAGTCCAGTTCAACGGGTGGTCTTTGGGGGGTGAACCTCGAGGTCACGGTTTTGACACCTACCGGCGACGAAGCCACAATATTAATTTCTCAAGAACTGTTCACAGTTCTCACCCATTCATGGGTGCTCTAGGCTAGTCCAAGTAGTACTTGAGCTATCCTAAATCTTACCGAATCAAAAAAAAATCACAATATTGTGATGAATCCACTGTTCTAAAAATCTTGCCCATCTCTCGTTTAGGCCATGTCTAGGCGGTGAAAGGCCTCGACCCTCTAGTCTTTTAGTCCGCTTAATTAGGCACTTGTTTAGACAGCTCTTGTAGTCGTTTAAACTCCCTAGACGGGCAGACGCTATATGATTCCTCTCTGTTCAGGAACTGTCTTACATTTTTTAGAACATTGGATGAATTCCGACCAATAAATATTTGAGATAAATGTTTCTCATTCTTTATATGAAATTTGATTTGAGGTGTGATTTTGGGCTAAAAATATTTTGGCGGATTAAGTTTGAGTAGAGCAAATTGACTCATTTAAAAACCTTGTTAGGCTGATCTAAATCAAATCGACATAAGGTATGAAAAATTTTAATTTGAGGAGGCTAGTTATTATGAATTATGAGTACATAACCACAAATGGTGTTAGCTAGGATTTTCAATTTTGAGCTATAATTGTGAGCGGCTTTGATTATTTTTGCATCTTTTTCTATGAAGGATAATTTACCTTATTGTTTATGCATTCATTTACTAAGAATAAGATATTGTGTATTGAAAATTTATTTGTGGAGAAAAATGAATTTCACAAAAATAAAAGTAATTAAAAATTACCAAACGAGATAATGAAAAATGCACTTGACTAAGGGCCTATTTGAATCGCACTAGATAGTGCATTATCTTTCATTATAATGTAAGATTTAATATAATTTTACATTATAATGCATCATATTGTATTATAAACTATAAATACAAAACAATAAATTATCATTTAGTTTTTATAACGATATATCATTTAGTCTCTTGTCGATTTGTCCGACTATCAAACTTCATCTCGTTTTCGATCTCGTTCTACCGGACCTACATCGAATATCTTTTCTTATCAAACAAAAACTATAAAGGACATGCAAATGAAGGTTACCAAGGAGGAGTGATGCAATTTGAGTGAGATATACACCAAATTAAATGAATATCAATCCTTTTTTAAAATCTTAATCCTTATTTAAGGAGTTAAGCATGCAATAACAATCCGAAATTTTACAAAAGAGAGAAAATTTCCTTCTTTTTTTGTTCTATTGTAAATTTTCCCTCTAGTAAACTGTTTTGTAGGAGAACTTGTGGGAGTAATAACTGGGATTTTGTACACTTGTAGATCAAATCGGGCATGTTATTTGTGTTGAAGATCTGCATTAATAACAACGATTGACCCTTTCATAGCCTGATTTAAATTCCTTGAAGGCATATTTTGTTACACTTAACTTTTAGATCCAAACTTAATATGTTACACCTTTTTTTAGCCAACTTTAATTAAATCTCCTTTTAAATGTGCGTTATTTACGTTTTAAAATTCATATACCAACTTTATAAACTTAAAAAAAAAACATATTGAAAATGGTGGAGCTAGGATCTCTATAATAATACATGTCAATCTTGGTGTGTTGGAATATTTTGATATAAATACATATAAATAATCAACTAACTCTTTTAATATTGTCACAACTCACAAGATCCTTAATAAAAGTTAGAATGACCAAAAAAGCATTACCCATTACCCTTACATAGAAGCACTTCTTAATGCACTCAATGAATGCCACGTGGCACTTCTTAGCACCCTGTTTGGTTGTCCAAAATTTCACTCCTTGGCTTCCCATGCATAGAACTAGAATCATCCTTATAAAAGCAAATCAACCAAACAAAGCACAATAGAACTTGTAATACTAGTTCCAAAGACTTGTTCAATCCCTAATTATAGCGACATGTTTGACCCATCTCTTGCTCCAATTTTTTTTTTCTTTAAAAAAATTAAATTCAGTTTTAGAATTATTATAATAAATTCATGAATTAACCAATTTTTCCTAAACAAAATTGGAGAGTAAAAAAAGGAAATTAATTAATTAATTAATACTCCTATATGTAATTTTTTTTTGTTTTTTCTTTCCAAGAGAAATGGAATTCATGTGGTGGCTTTTTCATGGGTCGGATCTTGTACTTTTAAGCAAAAAACTGTCACATCTCTGTGCTCTTTGATTCTCCCTTGCTTGTTCACCTGTCAATAAGCATGAAACTTGGTGATCTGTTGCACCCCATTTTCCAGATTTATTAAGCTTCCTCTCTTTAGGGATTTTCATTTGGGGAAGAGCAATTTCATCTTTCTTCTTCTTCCAATTTCATTCATTCCACCTCCTCCACCAAACCCATCTCAGAAAATTCCCCTTTTTGCCCAATTCAAGAAATCAATTGTTAAATTATGTAGAGCTTCTCTTCTCTTCTCTTTTCCCCTAATTTTGATTCACTACTCTTTTGCTTGCTCTAATTTGCTTTGAATTGTGTGTGTTGTAGATTGAAATGGAGGAGAAAAGAGATCATCTTCATCATCAAGAGGAGTTCAAGCATGTTTGCAAACTCTGCAACAAAAGGTACCCAAGTGGGAAGTCTCTAGGAGGACACATGAGGTCTCATGTGATTGCAAATTCCTATGCTTCTAACTCTTCAGCCCACAAGTTAAAATCCAAGAAAAAAGCTCCCACCTTTATCACCAAGTTCAACAACAATGGTGATGATCAAGGTGGGCCCACTGGCTATGGCCTTAGAGAGAATCCAAAGAAGACATGGAGAGCTGAAGAGGATTCAGCTTCACCCCCAATTGCCCATGTTCAGCAAGAGAGGGTTTGTAAGCAATGTGGTAAGGCCTTTCAATCTCTCAAGGCCCTTTGTGGTCATATGAGCTGTCATTCTGATAAGGAGAGGAAGTTCAGTAGATTGAATGGCTATGATGATGCTGATGATGAAGAGGAGGAAGAAGATGAGGAGGAGGAGGAGGAGGAGGAAGAAGAAGATGATGAATTGTGGGAAAGTGAGAATGAGTCATCTGATAACAATTCTAGGTCTGAGATTGAGCATGAGCAAGAAGAAGTAGCAATTTGCTTGATGATGCTGTCTAGGGATCATTCAGGCCAGTTCCACAAAAAAGTTACTGATGTTAATTTCACAACTGAGTCATCTGATAACAACTCTATGATCTTAGAGGGCAAATACTATCTGAAATCTAATGATGAGAAGAAGAATGTGGATGAGTCTGTGAAAATGAAGCCAAAATGTGTGGGAATGGACAATTCAGATTCTGGGTATTTTGAGAATGGGGCAAAAGAGCTTGAATCTGTTGAATCTGTTGATTGGTTTGCTAGAAATTACGATTTTAGCAAACCTAAGTTCAAATTTGGATCTGGGTATGCTGCTGATTTGTGTGATTCGGAGGAGCGTGATCGGAAGAGACCTCTAAGGAGCAGAGATTTGTATGAGAGATCAGCTTATAGCAAGAAAATGAAGCAAGTAACAAATAAGGTTTCTCACAAGGCAGGGAAGTATGAGTGTTGGATTTGTGAAAGGACATTTAAGACCCACCAAGCACTTGGTGGACACATTATAACTCATAGGAGGAACAACAACAACAATGGATCAAGTGATGAGTTTGGAACTAAATCAGTGTCCAAACCCGAATCGTCGTTCTTGATCAAGGGCTCAATTGCAAGAGATGTGGCCAATGGGTCCAAGAAAACAGCAAAGGGGCATAAATGTCCATTTTGTCCCAAAGTGTTCAGATCAGGCCAAGCATTAGGTGGCCATAAGAGGTCTCACTTGATAGGCTGTTCTCCTCAAGACAAGGCTAATTTGATCCAATCTGTTGCAAGAAACTCGGCCGAGAATGATCATAAGTTTCTTGATCTTAATCTTCCTGCTCCTGTTGAAGAAGATGGTGGTGGGAATTCTCAGTTCTTTCCATGGTAGTGAGTATGGCTCAAGAAGATTATTATTCTTTTAGTGTACAGAAGTTTGGAATGATGCAAGTCTACAACCAATGTTCTAAAAACGCTACAGATCTTGGGCGGAGAAGGGCCGTCTAGCGCCTAAATGGCCAGAATGGTTGTCTAGGCGATTCTAGAAAGGTGCCTAGACAGGTTGGATGGATAAGCGGGCTGAGATCTTTCAGTTCCTAGACGGGTTTGTTAGAACAATGTCTACAACAGCTACTACTACTTCATTAGTACTTCTACTATTACAAAGTAAAAAAAAAGTGTTTTTGATTTTATAATTAAGCTCTCATAAGGTTTAGAGAGCCAGGGAAAACTGTTCTATTGGCAGCAAAAAGAAGCAAGCCAAGTGCTCTTTTCATTTTTTTACTGGTTTCCTTTTTACCCTTTTGCAGCTTCTGTTGTTACTTTGTTCCTAAGAGTACAATATCTTGCAACAAGCCATATTCTTTCCTTGACATCATTGAACTAATTTTCTTTGATTTTTTTTTCCTTTCTTTCTTGTTTGCCTTTTGAAACTATGAAATTATATTCTTTAGTTCAGCTTGGAAATTCTTATATTCTTTAGTTCAGCTTGGAAATTCTTATACTGTCTGTCTTGATTCTTTTATGATTTCTTAAAAAGTAAAAAGATTCCTACTATACTTGCCCATATGCCATAGGGCATTATTGGCAATGAATTGTCAGAATAGTTCACAAAGATAATGATTGAAGGATAAAAAATCAGCTTCCTTAAGCTAGGGACCAAATTTTCACTTACTGCATAAGCTTTTTTTTTTCAACACATTTTGATACTCAATTTACATAATGTACATAAGAAAGCCAATAATCAAGCTCAATTTTTTACTCTTTTTTGTATAAGGTAAAAAAGAAGTGAATATTATAAGCTGATAGGAACATTAATGGGTAGTTAGTTGGGCTAGGTTTTCCCTCTTTGAAGGCAAATTAGTGCCTGAAAATTTACAAAAAATCCATTGTTTGAGGGTTTGGATAATTTTTTCAAAATTATGTACTAGCTTAATGTATGGTCATCCACCAATATAACATGGGCATTTGTCAAAATTATAGGGTATATTCAAACACCAATTGATGTTCTTTTTTCTATTTATTTTTTTCAAATCTAAAAAAAGATGAGGATCCTAAAACCTTGTAACTATGATGCTAGTTCCTTAATTAAGGAGTCATACATAATTCTATATTGGGTAAATTCTAGTGGGAGGGAGAAGATCCGAGCGGTGGACAGCTAGTCGCAACGATTTTATTTGGGGTGTTTTGTTTTGTTTTGTTTTGTTTTGTTTGTTTTGTGGTTGGTGCCTTGTTCTTTCTATGAGTTTTGTGTTTCTTGAGGTCTCTCGGAGTCTCGGTCACACCCCTTTGCATCCCAAGGGTGCCTCTGTCTTGGCCTCTCAGATTCTCTTTCTATGAGTTTTGTGTTTCTTTGGGTCTCTCGGTCACACCCGTTTGCGTCAAGCCAAGGGCGCCTCTATCTTGGCCTCTCAGATTCTCTTTTAGGGGAACTACACTGGGTCAATGTTGTTGTTGTTGGGTAAATTTTAATCATCGCCCTTTTCAGATTATTTTTTACGTATGATGTATGATGGACACTGTCTATCAGAATCAAAACGAATATCTCAGTGTAGACGTGTAGTACATGAAGTGGGCACTTGAAAGGAAAAATTGTGAGTTTGACATAAATTTTGGGTTGGGGAGAATTGCAAAGAAGCAATTAAGTTGTGATGTACCCACTTATCTATGACTAAAAATAACAAAATGAAAAAGAAGAAAAAGGTCCTTTAAATTTTCATGTTTGCTTTTTCCCAAAGTAAAAGCAATAACTCCAAGTTTTGATAATCACCCAACATGAATTAACCAATAACTTCCACTAAACTCTCTTGCTTTAGTTCTATATGGGTTTTCACTTGTGATGGCAGCAAAAGAAAAGGCAAGCTTTTGGATCAAGCTGTTTGTTATAATTTTGTACATGATTTCTAAATCCTAGTTTGGTAACAAAATTTTATAAAAGAAAAAGTAAGGATAACGAAATTTGATGGTGCCTGGATGTTTTGCACAATATATATGAAGTTGTCCTTCTGTTTCTTCTTTAAAGGGAAATAAAAATGATTTTATTAAACCTAAAATAAATTTCCATTTAAGTTGAAAAATATTTGTTTTTCAGGGCCAATGATATGCTAGTGGATCCCGGTAAAGCCCAAAATAATTTTGGGCCTACAAGCCCATAATCGCTAAAATGAACGCATAAAACCGTCATTTTCGTTCTTAAGTAGCTATGTTAACAACAATAATTGGCCCATTTCATTGTTCTTCCTGATTTCATGATTTACTCAATGATTTGTGGTAAAAATATGTTATTCAATGCATTTTAATTTATTTAAAATATTGATATTTGATTATAACAATACTAAAATAATAAATATTACTCCATGCCGATCGGAAATAAGTGCAGTTTTAGCACTTGAATTTTGATCAACTTTATATGTCCTTTAAGGTCTTCTAGGCAATTAATTAGGAATAAGATATGAAAATTTTAATAGAATTTATTTCGTTTGACAAAATATTCTTTATTCATTAGGCTAAAAGCTTAAAAACTAGTGAGTATTTAAAAGGAGATAAGATTGAGAAAAAAATAATTAAAATTTTAAGTTTAATTAATGTTTTTTTTTAAAACTCGTGCTAAAATGACACTTATTTTCGATCGGATAGATTATTAATTTAGGTTTTGACGTGTGAGTTCAAGAGCTTCCACGCACGACACTAATTTTCATAATGTTGAATTCATCTTCGATCTCTTTGATGACTTCTCCAAACGTGGAGGAAGATCATGCACCATCTCACATTTCACAGCTTGCAAGATCCTATAAAGTACAATCAAATGCACAAGAAATCCATGTCCATTTCCTTCATATACCTCAAAAATGCTCGGGTTTATCAAATCACCCTTCAAACCATCATCAAATCCAATCACAATCTCATCCGAACCGGTTCTAATCACATCTCATACGATCAACGAATCCATAGAGCAATCACAATACAATGCTAACACCTCAAAAGCCACCAAGAACAGCTACAAGAATGATTTCCAAGACTCGGGCGGATTGGAGAGCCAATCTTTGCAAGAACTCCAGCATTATGCAGTCTACAAGGCTAAGGAGACGACGAATACCGCTAATAACTGCCTTATGATTGCTGTTGATATGAAGGAGGATGCTAGCAAGACACTTGAGACTTTGCACCATCAAGGAGAGCAAATCTACAAGACCCATGAGATTGTTGTCAATGTTGACCGCGATTTGAGCAAGGTATTAGTTGTTGTCGAATTTAACAAAAACTGTATCTGTGGATTTATTTTAAATCTCAATCGTCCGATTATAATTTACTGGTTAGACTTAATTTATGTGTCGTTTTAGAGATATCTGCATGAGATTGTTGTCAATCTTGAGCGCGATTTGAGCAAGGTATTAGTTGTTGTCCGTTTTATAAAGAATGGCAATTCAAGAAAGTTGTAGGATGATGAAAGAAAAGGGTTTAGTTACAGTAGAGTTTAACAAAAACTGTATATGTGGATTTATTTGAATCTCAACCATCCGATTATAATTTAATGGTTAGACTTTATTCTCTCCCTATTTGTTCATAATTTATTTATTTTTACCATCACTCGGACTCTTGTATAGTAGTATATCCTGATGTTCTAAAAAACTCTAGGCGGGTCCTGGGCGGAAAGGGACCGCCTAAGCGGCTCAGACTGATGCTTAGGCGGGTTGGAAGATTGGGCAGGCTGGGACTTTTCGGAGCCTAGACAGGGCCTAGATGGGATTTTTAGAACATGGCCGGCTAGACGGATCCTAGACGGGATTTTTAGAACATGGTCTACCAAAGATACCGAGTTTGAGTCATCAATGTGGTGATAAACTTCATCATTCTACAACTTGTTTGCTATAAAGCACATTTTTAGAGCTCTATCTATAGAGTTTCTAACAAATTTCATCGGAAAAAAGACTAAATAGAAAAAAGGGAAAATTTAAGATGATCATCTTACTTGGATATTTCAGGGTGAAAAGCTATTAGGTAGTCTTGGAGGCATGTTCTCTAGGACATGGAAGCCGAAGAAGACGCGCGAGATTGCAGGACCAAAGATCACACCAGGTGCCTTTCTTTATGTGTGTTTTGACACAGATTTATAGTACAAGTTTGATCATAGGAAAAATTGATTTGGGTTTGTCAAATGTTCAGAAAAACCTTCTAAGCCTGCAACAAAAGAACAAAGGGAGAAGTTAGGCACAGCTCCTTTAACAAAACAGCAACAAGCTGAACCTGAACCAACCAATTGCTATCAGAAAATAGAGGTTTAATGTTTTCATCATGAAAATGATCAAGTTTTCTTACAAGTTCAAACTGAAATTGTCAATCTAACACCATTTAATTGGTCTTGATCGAGATCAGACGGAGAAAGCGAAGCAAGATGATGTGCTTGATAATTTGAGCAACATTTTGGGTGATCTCAAGGGCATGGCTTTTGACATGGGATCTGAACTCAACAGGCAAGTTTTGTTAATCTAATAATTTCACAAATTTGAGCTCTAATTTTTGCATTGTAATTGACCATTAAACCAAATTGCAATGCAGGCAAAGCAAAGCTCTAGATCATCTAAATGATGATATTGATGAAATGAACTCTAGGATGAAGGGTGCCGATAAGCGTGCTCGAAACTTGGTTGGCAAGTAAAGTGACTCATACTTGAATTTGTCATTCTAGCAGGGCTTCCAAGTGTAGCAGATTACTAATTTAATTTCATTCTTTCAATCAAATTTTGTCATTTGTAAGTCAGCTTGAGAGCATTAACTGTTGATTTGTTGATCAAACATTTAGGGTTGCGCATGGATTGGTTCAAACCGAAATTTTAAGCCGAACCGAAGCCGATATTATTCTGTTCGATTTTCGGTTTAGGAATTTTCCAAGGTTTCGGTTAAATTCGAATTTTCCAAAAAATAAGCTTCTATTTATCTAAAATCGACAAAAACTGAAACAATTGGTTCGGTTTTCAATTTGATTCTGTTTTTGTCGGTTCGGTTTGGTTTTAAACTGATGGTCAACCCTACAAATACTATGTTCGAAATTTTAATTTGACCCACATAAGATTGCAAATTGAGTTATCTGTAGATCAACAATAACATCTTGACAAGTTCCCTTTGATTTCGGTAATTATGTGAAAATTTAGCGTTGTTTGTTGGAATGAGTCTTAAGCAATGAATGGTAATTGAAATGTAACATATTTTTAGTTGTAAGTTGTAACTCACATCCCATTTTCCAGTTCAAGTATTCAATTTTGCTCTGAAAGTCCATTTTCAACTAAACTCATTAATTATGGTTAGAACTTATAAGTGGTTATCAAGTAGATTTAATGAAATTCGTAACAAACACCAGTGAAATCTTAGAAATAGACTATAACATATTATATACTCTTCTTCTCAATAAACTTCGTTTTACAAATTACAATCCATATTTTTTTGATATGATCTTAATGATGTTGTCTAATATCTTATAGCATTAGTACTTTACATAGTAATATAATAACGGTTAAGTTAATTAGTCTTCCATTTTGAGGAACTAAAATCCTATAAAATAATTAATAAACTCTTTTATAAAAAAATTAATTAATCTTAAATAAATATAACTCAAAAAATTGTTTTAATTTTAAGAGCTTAGGTTAGAAAAATTGATATAATAACGTATATATTATAATTTTATAATAATATATAGAATGAATAGTATTTAATATGAGACAACGTTAATAACATATGTTCACATCATCTAGGACACTATTGAAAATAAAATTTACCAATTTTAATTTTCTTGAAAACTACTGCTCATAATTTTTTTCTTTATTAATTAATACTACTGTTAATTACATGAAATAATGTGGAAGTTGATGGTAGAGAATCTAAAAAAAAAAGTAAAAACAATTTCTTTATAACATAAAATTAAAGGGCTATTGAGAAAAATAGAGAGAGTATAAACAAAAATAACCCAATAAACTATTCCATTTTTTATTATTTTTAACAAGTAAGCATTAAATGGATGAAAATAATAGTTCACCCATTAAATTATAAAGAAATTATCATAAATAATCATTAAATAATTTTAAAAAATGGAGAGAGTATAAAAAAAAACCAATAAACTATGCCATTTTTATTTATTTTTTACATGTAGAAATTACACACTTTATTTCTTCCTACCATTAAATTATCACTAAATAATCATTAAATAAACACAAACCATCCTCTTACGTTAAGCAATAATTCCCATCCCATAAAACTCCCATAACCCCTATGTCAATGTCAAAACTTTATGCTAATCAGAAAGCTTAATCAAGTAATTTATTCATTTAAGACATTCTAATCAAATCAATTTGTCCCCACATTCATACACTAACCTTTTTTTCCTCATTGACCAACAACCCAAATCAAATTTCAACAGTCTAATCAATTTATTTACACTCCTACCCCTCACTCCTTTATATACCTCTTCTTCCACCTCTCTCCATTTCACCATCCTCTGTTTTCCCCCAAATCTGTTTCTTTCACAAATCCTCGATCGATCGATCGCCATGAAGAGATCTCTCTCTTCTTTGCTCTCAATCCTCTCAATCTCCCTCCTCATCTCTTTAATGGCGTACTTCTCCTACTCCCAATCCACCGCCATTACCAACCCTCTGTTTCAAGCCGACCACTACAACCGCCTCTGCAACTCGTTCAAATCCAAGCACCCGCCGCCAATCTGCGCCCAATTCGCCGCCTTCAACCACCATCGCCGCCGAAGGTTTCCGCCGCCGCCACCGGACGACGAAGACGACGATCTCGACCCCAGATTCGGCGTCCAGAAGCGCTTGATCCCCAGCGGCCCCAATCCTCTCCACAATTGACCCGATTTCGATCGGTTCTTTCCCAAATTCGTCCTCGATCATCTCCGATTTCGCTCTGGATTCCTCCGATTGCTGATTCTTGTGGGCGATGGCGAGGTGGAGAAGAAAAAGATTGAATCTTTAATTGCTCTGTTTTCTTTCAGTTTCGCATTTTTTTTGTTTTCTTAGTGTATGATGATGATGATGATGATCATGATGATGATGATGATGGCTATTTCCAAGCTTGTTTCTAGGGTTTTTAATTTCTCATTTTGTAATGTTTAGAAATATGTTAGTAGATAGATAATAGGCGGTGTAATTTGCAAGTACAATTTTAAGCCAGAAACAAGAATGGAAATGGTTTTTTAATGCATTTATTTTTTAATGCATTTATTTTTAATGCATTTTGCTATTTATTAGTAGTGTATTGATTGTTGTTCTTCAAGACTCAAGAGTTTGAGGCTTTGAGGTAGTTGGGATTTCGTGATATATTAATTTACTCGGTATGGGGAGAGCAAGTGAGTTCAGGCAAATCATATGAGTAACTTGAAATCAAAAAAATTAAAGTGTTTTTGTTCATGGGTCTTTATTAAATTTGTGTTTGGGGGGTGGAAATGCAATCAGTTGCATCCTGTGAGGGGCCAATTGTGGTCTCTTATCTTGAATGTTCATGTGCAATAAATTAGATCATGTATAAAAACTCTTTATATTGTACTATGGAAACTGTTATTGCTCTTTTCATAAATGTGTGTGCATGAGCTGTTGTAGTTTGAATCCATACCTTTCAAATTTACCACTTTGTTGTTGCTCACTTCTTGCTAGCAAGGAAACTAAGGAATGGACTATTTTTTGTATCAAAATAATGTGAAAGATTTGAGTTAGTAACTAGGCTAGGACTTACCAATGCTTGTGTAGTGCTAAAATAGTGTTTGAAGTAGGGTTGAGCATTGGTTCAAAACCGAACCGAATCGGAAATCGAAATTTGGTTTTAGGTGAACCGAAAACCGAAGTAAACTGGCTCGGTTTGAGATAATTAGAAGGTTATCATTTAGGAAAGTTGAACCAGACTGAAACGAAACCGAAATTTGGGAAATTTCTATACCGAAAAATGAATTGAGTAATATTGATTTTGGTTCAGTTCGATTCGATCGATTTGGCTTGAAATTTCGGTTTGAACCGACTCATGCTCAACCCTAGTAAGATGTCTAAGTGTTGGTTAGAGAATTCGAGCATCACATATAGATTGAGAGACTAATAGGGTCAGTACCCGGTCTACATGTAGAGTAGTACTGACCAATCGAACCAGATGAGTGTTGGTTTGAACAGACTCATGCTCAACCCTAGTGAGATGTCTAAGTGTTGGTTAGAGAATTCGAGCATCACATATAGATTGAGAGACTAATAGGGTCACGAAGTACCCGGTCTACATGTAGAGTAATACTGACCAATCGAACCAGATGAGTCACAAGGCAAGACCCAAAGAAAAAAAAAACACTAGGGTATGATAGTTTGATGAGATTGTGAATGAAGAGTATAATTAAATCAAAGGTATGATGGAGTATTGATTTTGAAGAAATAACAAGGATGGAAGGGAAATTGATGATTTTTCTACTACGTACAACATATAGCAAAAAAGAGGGTGGGGGAGTTATGATGATGCCAATATAGACAAGTTTTTGTGATAGTGGAAATTGGCAATGAATACAAAGCCAAAGCCACCTACGCATATTATGTGGGTTTCATGTAATGTAGCATAATGTGGGTGCATTAACTAAAGTTACCAAAGTTGTATTGTCAACTACTACTACAATGCAAGTATTTTGTTTGCTTCCAATGAAAATTTGTGTTTATCTACTATGGTTGTGATTATGTGAAATGAAAACTATGAGTTGGAATACATGGATGAGAATTGAGATAGTCATATGGGCTTTCTAGAAAAAGGAAGAAAGTTAATTGG
This sequence comes from Fallopia convolvulus, assembly GCA_964016875.1. Classification (NCBI taxonomy): domain Eukaryota; kingdom Viridiplantae; phylum Streptophyta; class Magnoliopsida; order Caryophyllales; family Polygonaceae; genus Fallopia; species Fallopia convolvulus. Next base: position 81,775,874 of record OZ024718.1, on the reverse strand, counting down.
AGAGGTATATTTAGATCATAATCAATGTAATTACATGATGGTGCATAGTACTAGCCACTTTGGTGTTGATGGTGTGGAAAAATAACACATAATACTTCACCTACTTATTTATAACTATAGAAAAAAAATTAAATAAGCAAGGCAATTATGTAGATTTATAAGATGTGGTCCTATATTTTTGTTGGGTGTTTAATGTTTGACTTGAATTAAAAAAATGGGATAGGGGAATAATCGGATTTGTGATTCGTGACCAAAATGCTCAAATTATTAGTATGGGAGCCAAAAACTATGGGAGTAACACAGTTTTAGAAATTGAGACACTTGTGCTCTGGCGGAATCCGAAAAGCACGACAGTTGGGTGTAAGGAAATTGGAAATTGAGGGTGACAACCTAACTCATAGTCATAAGTGCACTTAAAGGTTCTGGGAGGGGCCCTTGGGAAATCGAAATGCTAGTTTTGGATATCTTGGTTTCACTTCAAGGGCTCGAAATTGTCTAAGCGTCTCGTGTGTTTAGGGATTGTAATTATGTGGCTGGTAAAATTGCAAAATTGAGCCATATTATCCCTGTTGAGCATTTAAAGAATCACTCAAGACTCAAGACTCTCATCCAAAAGGATGCTCTAAGTCGTATTCCGTAAAGAGGACCTCCTAATCTTTACCTTTTTCAAAAAAAAAAGATGAGGGTATAATTGGAAAGTAAAGTAGAATGTGATACAAAGTAAATAGGTCATATGGACTAGAATGATTTGAATTGCAAAGATGGGCTGGGCTTTGGGCTCAATTTGTAAGTTTTTCTTCCATTTTCCTTGTGTTTTTATAAGTAGAAATTGATTGTCTAGTACTTAGGTTGGTGCTACTTCTCGTGACAAATTTATTGGCAACTGGTTCTGATTAGCTCACAAGAAAGTGGATTAGCTAGTATCTAGAATCTAGGATGGTGCCTTTTCATTATCGTGTAAATTCCTGTGACAATTGCAATCAATGTTTGTTCATGAAGCTGCCTCAGCTTACATACACACGACCCCCAATCTATCGACCCAGGAAAAAAAAAACAATTCATACATACGCAACAGTATTTTCTTATTTCATGGAAGAAGATCAAAAATTTAAAGCCAAACACGCAGCAGCAATAGCAGCCCCTTCATCCTGAACAGCAGCTTTGTAGAACAAGGACAGTCTAGTTATAGCAATGGCTTCGCCATAAAGCGACGCTCTCGTAGATCTTGTAATGCTAACTTTTACGAAATCCCCCACCCTTGGACTCCTCTCATCTTCTTCCGGATGTTGTAGATCTGGAATTTTGCCGTTTGCGAAGTAAACTCTATGGCCCTTATCACTTTTACCCACAAGCTCTGTATCAGGAGCTCTCCTGTTAGGACCTTCAACCAGAACCAGCTGGGTAGAACCGACTTGGCTGTCGTAGCGCTGCCCAGTGCTCTCTCTGAACGCCTCTATGAGTTCGGTTAGTCTCCTCTGCTTCACATCTTCTGGAACGTCGTCCACATAGTTCCTGTGGGCGTGCGTTTTCTCCCTCATGCTATAAGCAAACATATACGCCATGTCGTAGCCTACTTCCTTCATGAGGCTTAGCGTATCAGCGTGATCCTCCTCGGTTTCACCACAGAAACCACATATGAAATCGCTAGTTAGAGCCACGTCGGGGACTATTTCGCGGATTTTCTTGACAAGGTCTAAATACGCCTCTCGGGTATAGCCCCGTTTCATTCGCTCTAGTACTGAGGTACTACCTGATTGAGCTGGCAAATGGATACAATTGCAGATATTGTGCCTATCTCTCATTAAGTAGAGAAGCTCGTCGGGGAAATCCTTTGGGTGCGGAGATGTATACCTGAATCTCATATCTGGAAACTCAGTAGAAAGCCGATCCAAGAGGTCAGCAAACCGTAAGCCCATAGACTTGACCTTGCACCTGCTAGAGAAGCCTTCACTCAATTTCCAGTTAGAACCCGGCTCAGCATCCTCGATTCCAGATGCATCATTGTAGCTATTTACATTCTGACCCAGAAGTGTCACTTCTTTTACACCTTCTTTCCAAAGCTCTCCCACCTCTCTGACAATGGAGTCCACTGGACGCGACCGCTCCCTGCCTCTCGTGAAAGGAACAATGCAAAACGAGCACATATTGTTGCAGCCTCTCATCACCGAGACAAAAGCACCAGTAGAGCTCTTTGAAATCCGCACCGGGCTTATATCAGCATAAGTCTCTTCGAGTGAAAGAAGAGTGTTGATTCCTTTCTGACCATATTCAACCTCTTCTAATAGCCGCGGCAAGTCCCTGTAGGCATCGGGACCACAAACAACATCCACCATCTTATCTGCGTCCAAAATCTTGTCCTTTAGCCGCTCGGCCATGCATCCTAAGACCACGACTTTTGGCGGATGTAACGAATCCGACCTTCCTGTGTCAACATTACTCTTCCAATGTCTTTTAAGAAACCAGAAGTAGTTTAGCCGCTGCCATACCTTTTGCTCCGCGTTATCCCTGATTGCGCAGGTATTGATGAAGATTATCTCAGCATTCTCCGGGGCAGTAACTAGTTCAGCATATCCAGCTTTCTTCATGACAGCCAGGACAATCTCCATATCATTCACATTCATCTGGCATCCATAAGTCTCGTGATAGATGCGCCCACTAGGGAGAGCCTCAGACGTCGTTGGTGAGGGGCTAGAAGATAATTGAGGTGTTAGTTTACTTAATTGAAGGCAATGACTTGAACAAACACAGGTTATAGAAAGTTGCACACACAATATTAAGGGCCATGGCAGGTATAGTTGGTACTTGGTAGGAAGAAAACATTGCCTAACATGTATGGTTGTGAAACTTCACAAGCTTAATCATTACACAATATTAAGGGCCATGGCATCCAAATGATCATTGAATAATAATATCCAGGAACTAGTAGTGTAGAATAAAAATATAAATTCCCAATTGATTCACCAATTCTTCTTCCTCCATAACATTTTTTGCAAAACTAATCATCATAAACTCAAATTCCAATGCCAATCTGAGTTTCAAATTGCTATCAGAACACGAAATCGAAGAATTACAAGCATTCCACCACAAAAAGCAAAGCGAGAAATCATCCAAATCCACATGTTTTCCTTTCCTTCCCATCCAAATGATCATTGAATAATATCCATGATCTACTAGTGTAGAATAAAATCCCAATTGATTCACCAATTCTTCTCTCTCCATAACATTTCTTTCCCCAATTGAGCAAAACTAATCATTATAAACTCAAATTGCAATGCCAATCCGAGTTTCAAATTGCAATCAGAACACGAAATCGAAGAATTGACAAGCATTCAATCAAGGCAAAAAACACAAAGAAAGAATCTCATAGTTACTTACTCGGCTTGAGTAGCCTCAGAAGCAACGGGCCAAGCCTGGGGGATGAAATGCCGAATACTCAAGGTCTCGCCATGGTGTGGCTTGTGGGAGAACTTTCTGGAGAAAGCGAGCGAAGATTCTCTTTTTGGAAGGCGGAAGGGGCGGACGGGGGAAGGAAGAAAGCAGCAGAAACGGCTATGGAGCTTGACGCGAAGGACACGATGTGGATGGTGAATGATGATGGACGATAGCGATGAAACAGACGCCGACATGGCGGTTTTGGTTTGAGGTCGGATTTGTGCTCGAAGAGGAAGAAGAAACAGCCGCAGCAAACGCGACTCGGATAAGGTTGAGTGGGTGACCTAATAAAACTTGTAATTTGATTGTTTGCTTCTTGCCAATTCTGCAATTTGATCTAATAGTTAAAATTCGGACTTCTAGTTCATTGGATCGAAAAGCTCTTGTAGCTCAGTTGGTTAGAGCAGCCGTTTAGTAAGCGGGAGGTCTTGAGTTCGACTCTCAATGAGAGCAATTTTCTCATTTTTTTGAAACTTTTTTATTCGTATCCGATTCAATTTGTATCCGTAACGGATTACGAATATCCGTTTTAAATGGATACTTCTTTTTTTATAAATTTTTTTATTCGTATCCGATTCAATTTGTATCCATAACGAATTATAAATATTCGTTTTAAATGGGTACTTCTTACTGAATATTTGACAATTAACGAATTCGATACGGATCAAAAATTTTAAGCAAAAATTTACCGAATATTCGTTGTGTGGGAGTGATTTGAATTGAAAATATCCAAAAAAAAATTAATTTGGGCACTGCTTGTAAGAGACAACGGAGATCTCACAAAAATATATATCCATTTATTCAATACTAGATGTGTTCGCGCATCTCTTTTACTTTTGATTGGAGTTGGGAGTCTTGGAGAAGATATTTTATACTTTTGTGTTGAGAATATTCTTATAATATATTATATTATTTAAACACAATTAAAAAAACCGGTTTAAGTTAATAGAGAATAGAAAGAAGATAAAGCTTTTATATAGATTGTAAAACATCTCACAACACAACATCACCTACACTCAAATTAAACCACAACCAAAGTGTACAAAAAACATTACAACACACAACACATGACATAAATACGAGATTAATTAAAACACTAAACTCAATTACGTTCACTTAAAGAAACCTTTCGCCATGTTAACATAAGCTCCAACCCCACCACCACCATCCTCCTTCTCCTCACGACGCTCCTCAGAAACCGGCGCGTGGCCCTCACCTTCCGGCCGTCCATCTCCGGCGGCCGGAGAGTTAGAAGAGTGGTACTTGTGGAGATAATCCTCCGCCTTATCAACGTACGACCCAACACCTGAGCCCTCCAGCTTTCCGTACTTCTCGGCGGCTTCTAGAAGGTCCTCGGCGGCTCCGGCCACCCTGGCCTTGTCGATGGCGTCGGTCTTCCCCCCGGCGGCGGACTGGGCGGCCCCGGCCACCAGTTTGGCGCTCTCCATGAGCTCCGCGTTGGACGCCGGCCGGTGGCCGTGGTGGTCGCCGGTGGGCCTTGTGTTTTCCTCGTCCATGATGTGGCTAGTTTTGGATAAGTGTATGTTAATTAGTTGGTACTTGAATGGTTATTTGGAGAGGTGTTTGATGAGTTTATATAGGAGGAGGGGAGGTAGGGCTGTCCAACGGTCTATCTGTAAAAAAAAATAAAAAATCGATCCTTAATTTGTAAACTCATTATGTTTTACGTTGATTTATTCAACTTTTTTTTAATTCGTTTTGATCCATTTAATTTGTAAAATTTTATTCTTTTTCACTAATTTTAGTAATAGATTTTTTTCAATATTATAAGTCAATCCGAAACTCATAAATTAAGAAAATCTGACCCATAATTTATAAAATTACAGACCGCCTAGATCGGTTTACGGGTTAATTCGCTTTTTAAAAAACGTATTATAAAAGAAAAAGAGAAATAGGAGTAAGATTTTTGTCCTTTGCTTTTTGATTGGAGTGGGATGAGATATTTTTGTGCTAGAAAGTTCGGTCGACCATGTTGTGTTGTGTACGTTGTAAGAGTGTCGGCAATTGCGTGTTCGTTAATAATTGAGGTAGTTTTTTGGGCTTGTAAAGTAATAAAGACAAGACAAGTGTAAGTCTAGTCTTCACAGTTTGCCAAGTGTGACATTGAATAAGACATCATTTGGGCCCAGCCCATCAATTTGGGCCTGAATTCTTAATCCATGGCCTTTACTAGAATCATAGTAAGTAGTTAGTAGTTTTTAAATAACAAAAGGAATTCGAAGTATCGGACATGTCTGCTTAGTAGATCGAGAAATAGATATGAAACTCGGTAGTTAGATAAAATGACATGAAATGAAAAACAAAAAGAAAACAGGCCAATAAACAGACAAAGAACATGATAAACAAGCAACAAATACCGAGTACATAAGACTTAAGATAGGGCAGGAAAAAAGTAATTTGTGAGTCAGTAGAGAACTAGCATTCGTCGAAGAGCAAGACAATAAAAAGCTGACTTGAGGAGGTGGTAGGTACTAGGTAGTATTCCTTTTCATTGTTTAAAATTTCATGGTGTACAAAACAATTGGTCGAATATATAAATAGGTCCCTGAACTTTGACGATTTTGGCATCCATATCCCTATATTTTGGGATTTTCAAATAGGTCTTTGTACTATACATATTTTTGTCATTTAAACACTAAACAATTGAGCTCTACGTGCATGCAATCCACTCGCGTTGACGTGGATATGAATTGTGCCATTTATCTGCCATGTAAGCGCCAAGGGGAACGAATTATGACTACCATGCATGAGTTAATGTTATTTTTTAAGGAAAAACAAAAGGATGGCATCATAGACTTATTAGTAAAGGATGACGACATGGTGTGAGACAATAATGTTGACATGGTGACCACATTGTAATTTGTACATGTACAAATAGTCAAGTATCCACCTCGCAAAATCAATCAAGTGTATTACCATTTGATCAAGTGTACAAGAAAGAAAAAAGGATGGATGTGGATGTGGGTGCACCACCGGAGGAGTGATACTAAGAACACAAGGCTTCAACCTCAAGCTACGCTTTGCGAGATCGCCTTGTGTTCTCAGGTCACCCCTTTGGAGGAGCATCCTTCTTCCTAGACTTGTCCGACTTCAACAAGTACAATTCTCAGGCCTTCTCTTTAGACCTGAACAAAAGCGGATTCGGGTCAAGTTTGGACCGGTCTCAACTTAAAATGTAAGTTTGGACTGAGTCATAGACTCCACGTGGACTCTATGACTCGGAATGTTAGTGGGTTCGAATCAAGTAAATAGGCTAGATCTTTGTAAATTTGTATATTTTCTTTGTTCTTCTTATGTGTGTATTTACGGATGGCTAGCTTGGATTCGCCTAGTCTACTCTATTTTTTTTTTATTAGTTGTTGTTTAATTAATTTTTAAGATAAGTTTATTTCTCCGCTCACTTCCTATGTTGTTTTCTTGCCCTTTGCTAGTTATTTATCATTAAATCTATCAATCGGATCGGTTAAGTCAGATGTAGGTTCAATTACTTCATATTTGGGTTAAGTACGGGTTCAGATTAATTGGATTATCGGTCAACGTTGACAGAGGAACAAATGAACTTACCAACAAAATAGACACTATTCTGCAACTATAATGGGAAGACCGAGTATTATCAGTGGCCGAAAGATGTCATATGCACTAGGCATTTGCAACTAACCGTTGAATCTCATCAACATAAAGTGTGCATGGAACAACAACACAATATTGGAATTAAAGAACATAGGACAAAACCAATTAACTTCAAAACCAACAACACCATGCATTTCACTTGATTTTAATGTTTCTCTTTGTATTAGGTACAAAATGGGTCATCAGAATAATATGCAGAATCAGGATTCAAGATTGGTTCTTTCTTCTGATGCAAAGCCAAGGCTTAAATGGACTCCTGAACTTCATCAGCGATTCGTCGATGCTGTCAACCGAGTTGGAGGACCAGAAAGTATGTTTCTTTTTGTTATAATCTCATTCATTTTGATCCTTTACATGTTTTTTTTAACAAAAATCACATAAATTTTGATTTGTTTTGATTGATGATGAGACAGAGGCAACTCCAAAGTGTTTGATGAGAGTGATGGGAACTCCGGGTCTACCATTTACAAGTAATTTCTTGATCCAATCATTTTTCACAAACAATTGAAGAACAAGTTGAAAGGATCAAAACAACAAGAAGTTGAAAGGATCATAACAGGAGACAAATAAGACTCATCCCATCAATTAATCCTCATCGTCACTCTTGTCGTAAGTTGTGCACAAGGATTGAAGCCCAGATTCCTTCTCACTGCTCTTCTTTCTTAGATGACGGATTTCGATTCTTCTCATCGATGAATACGGCCTCGTACTTGGTTTTGACTCTTCTTCTTGGGATCCTTTGTGCCTCTTAACATAATTTTGACAACTTTGGAAAACAACTGATTCGACGAGGGCTTCATCTTCTTCTTCCTCCAACTCCTTGGCCTCGGCGCTCTAAAGCCGCAAGCATTGCATCCACACTCACTGATGCACGCCTTGACTTCATGGACTTGATCTCATCAAGCCTAGGACATCCTTTTCTCGATTTAAACCTTTCTCCAGAGACTTGATCACATCATCTTCACTACTACGCCAAGGCTCAAAATAATTTCGTGATGCCCCGGACTCAACAACATAGTCGGAGCTCTGAGGATCCGTCTTGAACGTAATTTCCGCTGAGCATTTCGTGCATTTAAAGTAGAACCTGAATATTCGAACACTACCCAAGTAGCTCTCGCCAAGGACATATTCTTTCCTAGAATTGAACTTGGTCCCCTTGTACATGTAATTGCCACGTCTTGCAACGAACGCTCATGGGAAGCATCATCCGAACCTCTATTTGCTGGTTCCTGGGCTGCCTCTTCTACGGGATCGTCGTCGGATTAAAATCCGGCGAGTAATACTTGTTCAAAACTTTCCTGTCTCCCATATCTAACGTCTCTACTTGAACGTACGGTTCTACCGCGCGCGCATTGGGCGACAAAAAAACGGAACAAAGGCGTCCAACTTTTTTTCGTCACCCAAGCTTACTTTTAACGACAAAAAATAAAATTTGTCGCTCAAAAAAACCCTTTATGATGTTGGGCGACAAAAATTAGTATATGTCGCTACAATTAAGTTGGGATAGATTTGAGCTTATCATTGATTGATTGATTTTTTTTTTTCATTGTCACTCCAGTTCACGGAGAGTTTTGCTCTATCAAACGCCTACGTCTGGAGTTCAAGTCTCGCGAGGGTCCTTTTATTTTTTGGGTGGGATCTGCTCTCCCAACAAGTTTATTTCTCCTCCATTGAGAATCGAACACTCGACCTCAACGAAGGAAAACATAGCCCCTCTCACTATGCTACATGCTTGTTGGTATCATTAATTGATTGATTGAATGGTTTATTTATACACGAGATTGGAACTCCTTAGAACCCAATATATATCCTAATTATAGATAGAATAATACAAAGATAATATTTATTCTAAAGATCAATTATTCTATCTACATATATTTAGATGTGAGATTGCGTATATATCTTGTACGATCTCATTTATATCTTTTGATAAATTGTTTCATTATGTAAAAATATTTTACTAAATTTATTTATTAATTAATACAGTCGTTTATAAATTAAAAAAGATATAAACATAAAAGTATTAAAATCTGGATTCCCCTTTCTCCGTAAACTTGACATGCGTCTTGCACATAGACTTTTTAAAATTAGTGGTTCAATTCTCGTATATTCACAGGATAATTTTACTAAAAACTATATAATATTATAATATTAACATAAAATTTAAAATACTTGCATATAATATCAAATAAAAATTATGTAATTTATAAAAATAACTTTAAGATCGTGCGATCCATATTTTAATTTTAATTGAATATATTTGAAAATTGTTTTCATTATTATTTAAGATCTTGTCCAAATTTTATATTAAAATTATTAAAATATAATTTCATTTGAATTGTATATTTTTTTTAAAAAAAATAATTTTTTGTTAAGATATTAATATGCATAAAATAATCAATTTTTATATGATTTTGATTTAAAGATAAGTTTTAATTTTAAAATAAATTAACAGAAATAGATTTTAAAATATATAATCTCATTTAAAAAACAAAGCATATTTTTGAAAAGGGTTCCATTTGCCTTCTCATTTCTGACGGCTATATATTATTTCTGTTGATTTGTAATTTATCGGTTAAATAATCGTTATACTATTTCATATTCGATACTCCATTTTTGTACTTTACACCTATCATAGCTTTTATTAAATACTTCAATCATCAGTGTAAAATTGCTTTAATAAAATGTATCTTTCTGTTTAATTATGTTAGGTCAACACCAGCTATAAAACATTGTCGTTTATATGTTTTAGGAAAGATACAAGGATATGTTTCCCCTTAGATTAATCCAATACAACATCACAACATAACACAAACCAAGTTAATAAAACGTTACACATGCATAAATAATCCATTATTAGATGAAAAATTACTAATAAGCTTTCATCAACTACGCGCGCCAGCCAGCTCACTTGAATAAGCCCTTAGCCTTCTCGACATAATCTCCGACAACACCACCAACTCCACCACCAGACTCGGCCGCCTTCTTCTCCTCGGCTGCCTTCTTCTCCTCCGCGGCCTTGTCTTCGTCTTTCGAAGGCAAGGTCTTGTGGATGTAGTCACCCGCCACGTCAGCACCGTGCTTGATCCCTGACCCCGCGGCCTTCCCGGTTTCCCTGGCGGATTGGGCCACGTCCGTGGCGGCTCCGGCCACCTTGTCCTTGGCGCTCACCAAGTAGTCGGTGGCGGTCGCCGCCATTGTGGGCTTTGATTTATCATCGGTCGACATGGTTGATTACTTAGCTTGTGTTTTTTGTTGGGTTATGTATGTAGTTGAGTGATTTTGTATGGGCTATTTGTTGGCTTTATATAGAGGAAGCTGAGAGAAAGATTGATTGGTCAGGAAATTTTGAGTGAAATAATATTTGGAGGATTTATTTCTTTTGGTTTTTTGGTGGTTGGGGAGGAGATATTTTGAAAAAAGTTGGGGTCGATATTATAATTTTATTTTCATGTCGGCAAGGGTAGTTTTGGACTTCTTGAGAAAGGTATTGAGGCCCATTTCATTTGGGCTTTTTTAAATTAAGACACGGGCTCTATGAATAAAGGTAATTTTTGAGAAAGTCTTCGGACATCTAATTAAGCGATTAAACTTCTAAAAATAGTTCTTGTTTAACTATCATGGACAGAAAAGCATACACTTTCGACTCGGAAAAAAGTATTTCATATTACCAACCAACGTAGTTGGTTAGGACTTAGACATGCCTCTTTTTTTTACAAGGAAGGAATTTTGGGAAAATATTAGTGAGACGTTATTTGCCTTAAAGCATCTGAACGGATGAGAAAAGATTAACGAGACGTTATTTGCTTAGAGCATCTGAACAGATGAGATTTTAAAGATCTAAAAATATTGCCTTATAAATACATTTTTCTAAAATTAGAGATGGTGAAAATTTTGTGAAGTTTACAAAACAACAACATCATCATCCATTTTTCTAAAAGTATGTATGTAACTCACAATATCATTATTCTTTGAGCTATGACGTGTAGATAGATGTGTGGGGTTCATATAGAAGATCGTGTATGAGTGGTGTACGTATCACACTTTCTCGTTGTTTTGGGTGATTATAATTAGACAACATAGATGCATTTGATAATTGATAGTAAAAGATTTCTATCACCTAATTGCTTATGCATTACTCATACCTTAATACTTTATTCGTCGATAGTTTAATTTATTTATCACTTATTATAATTCCATGAACATTTGCTCTATCTATTTTAGTTAGAAATAAAATATATTCAATACATGATTAATTGCTTATATTTTTTTCAACCAAAAAGAAAAAGAAAAAAAAAGAAACGGTGTATTTTTCGTGAAGTTCAAAAGTGGTCCTATCTCTTTATAATTTGGATCGTCCAATTTGGAAAGGTGCCCTTTGCCATACACGAATGACGAAACCCATGCATCATGCCATACTTTTCTATCCTTTCTGAGTTTTGATGTCGTTTATTGATTTATACTTTATCCATTTAAAAGTACGTAATGTTACAACTTTTACAAAGTAATGTTACGTAGAGTTTAATATAGTGCCAATCCTTGGTCCGTATGTAGCTCTAGGCTAAGCATCAGTTAATTCAAAGCCGAACCGAACCGACGAAAATAAACTAAACCGATAAAAACTTAATCGGAGATCAAAATTTGGTTTTACGGTGAACCAAAAATCGAACCAAATTGTTTCAGTTAGTTTTGGTTTTGTCGGTTTGAGATGAAAACAAGATTATCCTTTGGGAAATCTAAACCGAAATCGAACCGAAATTTGGGAAATTCATAAACCGAACCAAATAATATTGGGTTCGGTTCAGTCGGTACATCTTAAAATTTCGGTTTAAACCGACCCATACTCAACCCTAGTTATTAGCTCTTATAAGCCATCCAAAGTCCAGACTTGGAGAACTTCGGGCTGGGCTTTAGAAGCCCAGCCCATTACGTTCACGGGCCCAGATTCCTCCACCGTGAACATAATGGGCTGGACTTCTAAAGACCAGCCCATTAGTACTCTTCTCTAAAGCCCAGCCCATTACGTTCACGGGCCCAGATTCCTCCACCGTGAACATAATGGGCTGGACTTCTAAAGACCAGCCCATTAGTACTCTTCTATAGTGCGCTAGTCAGTTTCAAAGTCATATGGAGTTGGATTAACAAAGAGATATTGCATGTAGCCATGTAGATAAGTATAAGTAGCAAAGAGGGTCTAGAATTTAGATTTTAGTATAGCAAACGGTGTTACCATTGGCACGTACTCCCTCCGTCCCCATTTGTTCGTCCTAAAGGACAGTTTTTATGGATATTAAAATGGGTGTAAAGTAGTATTAGTAATTATCCATGCTTACAATGACTAAGTATGTGTGTGTTATTTGGTATAGTTGAATGATTTATTAGGGCTATATTGGCGAGTTTATATAGAAGTGGAGAGCAAATTTTGATTGGTCAGGAAATTTTTGAATAAAATTTAATTTCTGCTTTTTTTTGTGGGTTTTTTGTGTTGTTTTATAGTGAGGTAGGAGTATGTATTTTTCAAAATTGTATTGAAAAAAGTTGTGTCGATATTATAAGCATGTCGGCAATGGGAAATTGGAGTTTGTTGGGCTAGAAAATAAGATATAATGGGCAATTGAAGAAGTTTATTCAGGCCCATTTGTTTGGGCCTTCGTCTTAAGGCATGGGCTTTGTCTGAATGATAGTCCAAATCTATAGAGAAAACAACCATACTTCTCCTTCAACATGACAACATGAACAAATCCTGTCAACTTACACTAGTGTATTGTTGGTAGACTTGTCAATCGTGTTGGGTCGTGCAGGTTCGGGTTCGGTTATTTTGGGTTCGGGTTTAATCGGGTTCGGTTTCTTTATGGGTCACGGATAAATCGGGTTGTAGCGGGTTTTCGGTCGGGTCGGGTTGACTAGCGGGACTAAAATATCATTTTTAATGATTATTAAAATCAATTTTTAATTAAATAATAATATTTAATTATAATATATTATTTTTATTTATTTTAATAATAAATTATATTATAGTTTTCAAAATAAATTTTAAATTTTTTATAAATATACTAAATCGGTCAACCCAACGGGTTTCGGGTTTTAACCAACGGGTTTCGGGTTCGGTTGATTTCGGGTTTTGGGTTCAAATTTTCGGGTCTTAACCCCAAAATTATCGGGCGGTTCGGGTTGGGTTGGCGGGTTCGATTAACTTTTGACAGCTCTAATAGTTGGTAAATAATTTTCGGGCATTTAGTCAAATGGTTAGGATCTCAACTAATACTTTAATTTTCTGTTCGACTCTTATGGATAATATTTTTGGGAGAAAAAAAAATCTAACTAGTAAATAATGACATTCGTAATCTTTAGATTTCGAGTTCGAATCCTTCTTTTTTCTTGTAATTGCGTAAATGTCTCCAATAGGCTAAAAAAACGCATAAAACTTGTACATAATTAATTTTTAAGACAAGGTAAATTTTCGACCCACCTTCTTAATGGATTTTTTTTATGGTGCTAGCTAGTTGATTTACTTTATTCGATCTCTAATAAAATTAGGTGGAATGTAGATCACATCACCAAAGAGGACACGTGGTAGACCTAGAGTGGTATTCATATATGTGAGAATCAAAGTCTTTTGACTGGTAGATATAATTTTTTACAAATTTCATTATCATTGACTCATTTCCCTTAATTACATTATAAAAAGTCTTTGATTCCCGCATTGAAAAATTAAAAAAAGAAATATTGAACATATATATTTTAGGGTTACTCTTTCGTATACTAATTGGTTCTAGAATGGAAATTTACCGGCTTATGTGCTAGGTCTGTCGCGCATGTATGTTGGAACGGTCCCCCCCTCCGTTCATATTGACATTGGTTTTTGACATGATATCAGAGATTGTTCGATCTTGGGTCCCTGGATGTTTCTTGTTTGGGTCGAGTTAGACGAAATGCTATCCATCTATTATATTGTGCTAGTTGGTTGGGCTCGTCGACCATTTATCGCCTCTAAGACCATGATGTTGTCAAGTGTTAATAAGGGCAAAAGGAACCCCATAGGCTTATGTGAAGCCAATACGAGCATATACTAACGGACGGATATGTGTACCCCACGTTATAATTTCTTTTCTAATTTTTGTTTTTGGGGAATTCTCACTGACTAAGGGTTTCGACTTAGGCTCCGTTCGACATTTTGGTAGTCGGAGCTTTTTTACCCATTAAGCTAGCGGAATGGGAAGAAATTTGTGAGGAGGAGTTTCTTGAATCTGCTCAAAATTCCGCTTGAGCTAACTTAATCCGCTCTCAATTCCGCTACAGCCGAACGAAGCCTCAGTACCACACACAAATTACTGTCCACTAAAAATAGCAACGGAATTTGATTGGTGCATATGATAAGATATTAAAGATAAATCTCAAGTGGTCTGTGTAGTACGTGCACTTTCATTGTTGTAGGTGTACTATTAAGTATGTGTACTATTGATTGTGTTTGAACATTTTCTACTACGAGTAGTAAATAGAGGTGTAAATGCCGATGGGACAAAAGCCACTTTCGATTTGTCACAATTCAACTTGTGGCAGATACTTGATACAGTATCAAGTTCCTTCACAACTTTATGCATGCTTGTAAATGTGTTAATTACTTTCTTCGTTAGTTAGGCTATGTTTGTTAAGTCATTAAAAAAACTAGTTGGAGTTTCAAAACTAGCTGAAGTTGTAAAACTAGCTGTAAAAGTAGTTGAAGTTTTAAAAATATATATAAACATTGTTTGGTAATGTTCAACTAGTTTATTGTAATAATTAATAATTTAAAATTTCATTTTATTATAGAGCTATTCTTATTTAGGAAATAATTATTTTTTTAATTCGAAAAACTACTAAAAACTACTGCAAAAGCTTTAAAAAGTAATTTTGTCAAAAAACTAGTTTTACAACTAGTTGCTAGTTTTTATGTGTCAAACAAACAGCGTTTATACGAGTTTTTGTAACTAGTTGGAAAACTCCAACTAGTTTTTGGTACCTAACAAACACACCCTTAATCATTGTCATTTTATGATTTTAAGGACAAATTAAGAAAGCTTGTGAAAAAAATAAAAAAGCCATCAAATACGGAGTACTTGATAAAAACTTTAAAAACATATGCATATCTTTTATTTACCTTGCTATATTGGAAAGTCAAAATTGGAAAACAAAAATAAAAAAATATATAAAAAGACAATGATTTATGAATACCGAAATTCACCCTTGAACCAAAATGATTAACTAACAGAGGGAGTAGTTTATAAGAATGTTTTCACATATTTTTAGGTAAATAAAAGTATTTTGAAAAAAAAATCAACAAAAATATCTTGTTCAAAAGAAGTTTTTTTTATCCAATAAAATTGAGTTTATAATAAAAGTTAAGTGAATTTGTAAGAAGAAAATTATCGTATAAATTGAATTCTTCAGTTATGATATTGACATTTTTTACTACACAGTAAATAGTCTCACATAATTTCTAGTGAATTTGACTCAATATGGAGTTATATAGAAAAGTTAATTTTTAAATAGGTCATACAATATTCCATTCGAACCAGACTACCAGTGTTTTAAAATAACGCTAGGCGTCAAGGCTTAGATGGTCTGCTAGACAGACTGGAAGGTTAGGCGGACTAGCACTTTCCAACGTCTAAACGGAACTTAAACGGAGTTAGGTGGAGATTTTTAGAACGGTGATTCGAACATAGAAGACTAAAAAAAAATTAAAACTAAAAAGTGATTCATATCATAACACACCAACCTAATTATTAAAAAATGAAATAATTGACAAGAGCCAGAACCATAACATCAAACGGCGACCGGCCCACTATAAAAATCAGATTAACAGATAATCCACGGGTCAAAAATACAATTAACAATTAAGTAAAAGTAATAAAAAAAATGTTAGTATAAAAGTGGTGAAACGGTGTCGTTTTCAGAAAGTGGTCCTGTCTCTTTGCAGCGTACAAATTAGAAGGATCTTTTTGAAAAGGTGTCCTTCGCCCTCCACGCGCCCCATGTGCACGCGTCATCACGCCCTTTGCTAGTTTGATTCCTTTCTTTTGGCTTTTATTGATTTGTACTTTATCAATTCATTATACCATATAGTTCCATATCCTATCATATGTGCTACTCCATTTTTGTCACAACTTTTTGTAAAGTAATGTTAGGTTAAAAATACTTTTAATAAATTCCAAAATTCTTCACATTTTCATAAATTTTGAAATTTCTAACTGCATCAATCAATTGCACTAGTAACAATTCAATTGGCATACTACAATGGTTGCTTTAAAAAAACTTTCCATTTTATATTTGGGTTCGGTTAATGTGTGTTCATAAAAATGTTGATTTTAAAAATTATTTCAAAACTATTCTCTAATTGAATTTAATAAACCCTTTTTAAAAATTAAAATTAACAAACAATTACCAAATTTATCAAAATTAGTATACTTATTGTGTGCGATATGCCCATAAATCATTGTCTTTTTGACCCAAGATCCACTCAATCTCAAAAAAGAAAAAAAAATGCATGTTTAAATTTAAATTAAATCACATGTAAAAGTGAATCATTCATTCATTCATTCCTAAGGACCAAATCAAACAACACTTTTAGTTTTGACCCAAAAAAAATTTCTTCCAAGTTCCAACTATAATGTAGTTGAACTTGAACACAATATTATGTAAAAAGGATATCTCACTCAATATCAATATAAAATGCAGCAAATATGAAAGTATCCCTTGAATTTCATATACCTTGCCCTAAATGATCAGCTTAGAAGCAAATCAAGTTCAACATAACCCAGAAATATAGCCATGGAGCCCTTGAATTTCAGAGGGCCAAGGGTGAGGGGAAACATTTACAAGACACTCAACTCAAGCAATTATGTAAAAGCTCAAATTCATCAAGAGAAAAAAAAAAACATATGCCAATTCTGGCTTTTAGTCTTACTGAATCCACCTCAATGTCACCTTCATTAAAAATCAGATTAACCAAATTCATCCATTTTTTGTTCTAACTAATTAAGGTCAATGGAACAGGTGCAGGATTACCTGCACCTCCTACAGGAGGACACCGTTGTCGCCTAGGCCGCCTCGTCGTCTTTCCCCAGCTTGTCAAGCTTCTTCTATCCTCAAGCATGATCTCACCATTCTTCTGACTCTGCTTCCTAGGTGAATAATCAGCCGCCGGAGGAGGCGGTGGTGGAGCGACTGCCGCTGCCACAGCCGCCTTTCTCCGGCCTCTTCCCGAACCGTTCCTTCGGGTCCCACAATGCCAATCATGGCCCGTGGCTCTCATTAGCCCGCCAAACGTCTGAAGATCCTCGCTTACTTCATGCCTAGCCAAAGAAGTGAGGCCGGGAAGAATGTCCCTCTGGAAATCCCGCCTTTGCCTTCCTCTTCGGGCCGGGCCTCTCCTTGCCCGGCTCGTTACAGCGGGTCCCGCTTCCTCGGCCAACAAGGCGTCGAAATTTGGCGGGTTTGGATAGTGCTCTTCGACGGTGCACTCGGTGAGGTTCAGGGTCATTTTTTCGAAAGAGTCTGAATCGCTGGAGATAGAATCCGCGTCATCATTGTCCTCTGGGGAAAAGCAAGCCACATCCGCGAGCCAGTGAAGGGCGTTTTCGTTTTCTGAAGCCGGCTGAGGTGGAGCCGAGGTTGAGATATCAATGATAGCTTCGGCTGCCACTCTGGCAAGTTGCTTTTCTGAGCTGTCACTTGAAGAATCCTCCAATGAAGAAGGCAACTCTTCATCAGGAAGGCAGTTGACATCCTCTTCTTCTTCTTCTTCTTCTTCTTCTTCTTCATCTTCAAGATCCACAGGAGCTGCTTCCAAGTCTATTATGATTCCTCTCTCGGGTCTTTTCATGCCGCTGTTTGTATGAGAAGTCTCTGATGGAATTTCATCCTCCATTAAACATGATGAGTTCAAATCAATCATGTTTCTGTGACCATTATTAGGATGTGCAGTTTCAAACTCTTCAGGATCATCACAAGGCAAATTGATGTCAAATAATACTCCTTTTTTCTCACTCGCCTTTTCTCGTTCCCCAAAAATGGGAGCCCCGAGAATCCTTTTAACACTAAATGAAGTTGAGGCATTTGAGTTTTGATGATCAAGCGTGCTCTTGTCTTCAGATGTATTAGTAACCTCGTTCTTAGTTGCCGTGGCTCTAAGCCATGGAAGAACTGAAACAGAATCTTCTCCCTTTGCAAGCAGTTCATTAGATGAACAATCAGGAGCATTCAAATTCAGATCTCTTGTTGAGTTCAAATCAAATGAGTGTGTTCCCTTCAAGAAGCTATTGGATCCAGAGGTCGCCTTATCATTGTAGCTGCTGTTTACATAATCCGGACCAGCCCTAGAAAAGCTAGCATGTAACTCTTTGTACACACCAGACGAGGAACCATGGTAGAACCCGTTTTTGACAGGGGTTTCAGTTCTTGAACCCGGGTTGGATCTTGGCTTGTCATTCCTACACCACCAAGCTTCAAGAAAGCCATTGCTTGGAGCAGACGACTGAGAGCTCGTGGACAATCCAGTAAAATCAAGAAACGGGCTCTTCTGAGCTAACGTTGACGTATGATTTGGATAATTATTTGAATTGCTCCATGAAGATTTTACCATATTAGAGGAAGGGACATAAGATTGCAGATGAGAAGTCATATGTCCTTCTTGGCCATTAAAACCGGACAGAGAACGATTTCTGTCAAGCATTTCAAAGCTGCCATCAGCTTTTGGTGGAAAAAATTCCGGTTGATGATGATTTGTCTTCTCACTGTCTTTGCTTCCCTCTGAAAAAAAGGACTAATTGATTAGCACAGATAAATAAGTAAACAGAAGAAATACACAACTTCATAAAAATATCATACCTGGTTTTGATGCAGATAAGAACCAGTTCTGCCCATTTCCTTTATCATTGTGATGTGAATCGTTTCGTGTCCCGTTGGTTTTCCCATTCTCGGTTTTCCATGATACAGCCTCAGATGGTGTAGCTTTGGACAAGAGATCCTGATTTTGGAAACAATTCGTCTCTTCAGGCTCAAGAGGCTCATTCAAGTCTGCTAAAGCACACTTAGTATTTACACGGCGACTTGGAAATGATTTGTCACCACAATCATTAGCCATTCCATTCCCGCATTGCTCAACTTCATCCGTGTCCAAGTACTCCTCAGCTGGAAGTTGAAGATCAATCATTTTCCTCAATTTTGACGGCCTAGCATCAGAGACCAAAGAATTCCTTGTGCTATCACAGTTTTGGTCTACTCTCGGGCCACATTGTGCACTCTTTCCTTTATTAGATGATGGAACATACTCAGGATCCGAAACTGGAGCGGCCCCACAAACACCGTTTGTAAAGAGAAAGCTTGATGAGTTTCGCCTCTGAGCATCTTCTCGTGTCATTTGGGACGGCAATGGACTGGATGACGAGGATGTCTCAAACGGCGTCCTATGATTGGACTGCTCATTCTTCTGTATTTCATCCATCAAGTCTTTTTGTACTCTATAGAGTCGATGAAGTTCAAAGACCTATATCATTAAAAAAGAGGCTAAATCAAGTAATCTAATCATGGTAAACTTTACAATAAGTTCATATCTTAAATAGTACCTGACTCCTAAATACAGCCTCATGTTCCAGCATTTTCTGCTTCAGAAGTTCCTTATCAGCTTTTGGTAACATATCAGAAGTTGGCAAAACATTGGAGTGATATTGGCCATTTGGTAAGCTATTCTCTCCTCCATGTAAAGGCCAGCTTGTACCATTAGAATCATGATTAAGATCCCTCAATGAATAGTAATTATCAAACTGCACTTTCGTTCCCATTGCTAACAAGCGAACGGAGAAAAACCGTCAATATATATGTCGTCTATCAACACGAGATCAAGCTCAAAGAACCGAGAGAAACGCTTTAGCTCAAGAACATCATGAGAAGCCAAAAATGTTTACATTCGCCTGCAATTTCCATCCAATGCTTGCTGACAAGCCTAAGATAAGAAGAAATTGAAGAACACGATTATAGGCTTTATGTTGCAAAATACACCATCATTGCAATATGTGTCTATGTGAAGTTTAAAAGTTCATAGTTTTATTGCCAAAATGGTTACAGGAAGACATGAAATCAATAGAAGAAAATGCAACTGAAGAGAACAACAATCACAAATGGTCATTCACTAGTAGTGTTCATTTTATTCAAGTTAAATGTCCTTGCATCAGTAAACAGAACTTAGCTACTCACTCAGACCAGAATAACCTTCTTATGAAAAGGTAAATTCAACAACCATAGAAACAATGAAGAATCTAGCCATTTTGAGATCAAGCATTAAGACAAAATAACTAAGGACTAAACTAACAAATAACCAATCAAGCAATCATGTCAATCCCACAAACAATTACAATGCACAAAATCACAAAAAATCCAATCAAACTTATACAATCCAACCATGGAAACTAAAATATCACGCCCACAAACAGGAAACAGATCCAAAAAAACGTATTCAGAAGCTAGTACAAACGAATGCAATTCACACAAGAAAGGGAAATTAGGGTAGTTGAGATTCCGAACAAACCAGTAAAACCCAAAAATTACACACAGAATTCACAAAGCCCAATTGGGTGAGAAATTCAATCATAATCAATCAAACCAAATTCAGCAAGACCAATCAAATCAAATCTCCACATGGACTAAAATCGCGTAAATCTAAATTTCACTATTAGGAAAGAGAAAGGGAGTAAATTAGAGAGAGAAAGACGTTTTACCTTAAACCCAAATCCTTCTTCTACCAACGCTCGCTCTCAATTCTCTTCAATCATTCGATTTGGAGAGGCCAATAATCCACTCAAAACAAAAGCTGTATCATGAAATTCCGTCTCAGACTGCTAATTCTGTAATTATAAAAGCTTTAAAAAAAGTAAAAATAAAATTGGAATGGACTTTTACATGGAGATTGAGTGGGTCAAATCAAAGACCCGTAGAAAAACATGAAATAAAAAGAGGAATAAAACAAGTTTGGGGCTTTTCAAAACACCATTGGAGGAACTCAGATCGTCGTCTTCGATCTGTAAGGGAGAGAGAAAGAGTATTTCTTTTTAGAGAGAAGAAGGAAAGAAAGAGAGAGAGATCCCAGATAAGAGAAATCTTCACACAAACAAACGACCTTCTAAGAACAGTGACATGAAAGTTGTCAACATCCGGTCTCTTTTTATTCTCTTTTTATTTTATTTTATTTTATTTTGATTTCATTTATTTCGATGCGATTTATTAATTTGTGGGTTTTTGAGGAAGATGATGAAAAGCAATGGGCATTTTCTAGATTCTCTCCACCTTCCTCGCTTTGGGTACATAGATATTGATATTAATTTATTTATTTCGTTCCCTAACTCAACAAGGTAATAACTAATAACACTTGAGAATCATTATATGTATGCATTCAAAAGGAATAGTACTACATAAGATAATGTTACGAATTTGTGTATAGACTTTGTCCGGTTTCGGAATCGGTGAGAATCGAAACTATATTCTCTAGTTTTATGCATTGGCACTTATCTATTAGTTTGGTGAATAGATATCTGGATATGATAAAATAAAATTAAAAAAGTCTCATAGGCTAGTGGTAATAGTGTGAGCAAGTGCTCATGGCTCAACGGTTGAAACTCTTGTTAATGTGTAAGAGGTCATCCGTTTACAGGTGCTCTAGGCTAGTCCAAGTACAACTTAGACTACCCTAAATTCTTACCAAAAAAAAAGGCCTGCACTTCAACAACAAAACAAAGTTGAGGAGTAGTATATTGCAACTTGCAATCAATTGTTTTTACAATTTAACTTATTGATAACCAATAGGGTAGTATTGTACTAAATCCATTAATCAATACCATTACATAATTATTTTAGGTTTTTAGGTCAAAACGCGAGTTCCAGTTAAAGCATCCTTTCAGATAAGAATTAATTTAAATCTCTATATTATGTTGAATTTGGTAATAATTAAGTGACGTAAACAAATAATAGAATGGACAAACACATTATATTTTCGAAGTACATATATTTTCGAATATTCCCGGACATCCTATCCGTATATAGCTGATCTGATACCCTACACGAGTATCCGAATTTTCATATTTGTATTTTTTATTTAAGTTCTAAATAACTCATTCAACTTATAAATTTCATCCAAAAATGATTAATGGATCCGATAATCATCCATATAAAAGAAAAGAGAGAATAATAACTCACATAAAATCCATACGACGACATCAAAGTAAGTCGTGTTCTAAAAAAATTTAGGTGGATAATAGGCGGAGAGGGACCGTCTAGCACCTAGGCGGCCTAAACGGGCGCCTAGACGTATTAGACAGATTGGAAGGATAGGCGGCCTAGCACATTCCAACACCTAGGCGGGACCTAGACGGAGTTAGGCGGGGATTTTTAGAACAGTGAAAGTAAGTGGTGCAAAAGATGTTGTCCATATCCGATCCGAATAATCTTCTCAGATTGGATCGAATTCAAACAATATTCTACCAAACTCGAATATTTACGAATTGAATTGGTCGGATCGCCGAACCTGATTTGCCGGACCGGATATTTTTGAACACCCCTACTTACAACCTTGAAGATTTATAAGAGTATTCGCAATTAATATGTCTATGAGCCAAAGGACATAAACGGCTTCCAATTAAAGCATTAACAACAGTAAATAGTAATGCAATATCACACTAATATGCATCTAATTTTATCTGCTCTATTCATGGACAGATTTAGGCTACGTTTGATATTTTGTAGCGGGAGCTTTTTTACTCATTCAGCTAGCGGAAATTGAAGAAACTTGTAGGAAGAAACTTTTTAAATTCGCTCATTTTTCCGCTCCAACTAGCTGAATCCGCTCCCAATTCCGCTAGTGCCGAACGGAGCCTTAATTGGTTGTTCAACAAGCAATACTTTTGCGTGGGGGAGGTGGGTCCCATGCTTTTACTGTGGGTAAACATGCTATTAGGTTCATTTAATATGGTCTTTCGGTTAATTATAAAATTCATTTAGAACAATAGAATAGAATCTCTCTTTTTTCCCCTTTAAATCCTTTGCTGTTTATCTTAGTCACTTTGTTTAATTGAATTTTCTGAGAAATTTAATAGCATGCCATGGTTTTTTGATCTACTACATCAAATTATAATTTTAAAATTATCTAAATATTAAGTTATTTGTTTCTTCTTGTTGAAATGTGTATGTGTTCCACAAATTAAAGCGTTTACTTTATTTTACTTATCAATAACGCTATATGATTCCTTGAGGTTTTCAAGTCTTTGTTTGGTAAGATTGGGAAAATTTCATACTTTGTAAAATCTCTTAAGTTTCAATTTGTGTTCCTTTGAAATCTGGGTATACACTCTAATATATATGTTTGGTTGAAAAAAATTAACCAAAAAATATAGAAAGTTGAATTCTAGATTTCCAATTTTTAATTTAGGCCTTGTTTTACTTTCATCCTAAAATTCCTTTCTATCCAAAATCTACTTTTATTATTCTTGAAATTCATACAATTCTCTCAATTTTTTACGTTTTTAAAGACAATAAAAATCAATTTTCACTCAAAAATCCACTTCTATCCATAAGTGGAACAACCCCTTAATTTCTGGTAAATACACTTCTAATTTTTAACCAAACTAATAAGTACCATAAAAAGTATTCTATGAATTTAGTTCTACTTTTCCTTTTATATTTAGATATATTTATTAAAAAAATTATATTATACCAAAATAACCTTAGTTAAATGTTTACTTTTTGTTTTGGGAATGAAAATAAGACAAACTAGTTTATTTTTTTATTAAATATAAGAAGAATTAAAGTGAAAATTTTGTGTTTAAAATATATATAAAAAATAAGTTTTTATGAAGATAATTTACAATATGAAAAAATGTGTTATATAATCAGACCCTGACAAATAAATTTTTTTGGAGTACTATATTATGGATGTTTGAATAAATAAAGCATAAGCGATTAAACAAATGCAATACAGTGATAATCTGATTTTACTTATTTAGCCTTTTAATTAAAAACTAAAACTAAAAAAAGATGGTGTTTTGATTGGCTGATCTTTCTGTTTCTGGGCCCACTACACGGTGCCGATTTTGTGAGTACTGTGTATCCTATTCCCATCAGAATCTCTCTCCTTTCTCCATTATATTCAGGACCTCCACGTGTCACCTTTTTATGACCACCAAAGACCACACATTTGGAATGAGGCCTTCAATTTGATTCCCCCACTCTTATTTAGACTGGATCCGGTTCCACTGAAACCGAGAAACCGCCCGATTCGAAATCGGCTTGGAGTCGGAACAGCCGGTTCGGTTCTAATCACGGATTCGATTCCGGTTTCTCTACTATGGGATCGGAGAAACGGTGCTTTTGAATTGGAGCGGAATTGCCGGTTCAAGAACCCATATCGCGCTGGCTTGAAACAAAACCACGGTTTGTCAACAGAGGGCAAGTTAATAAACTGCAACCGCGGTTTCGTTTGAAACTAACAGGAGCTCTATTATTTTAAAAAAAATCAGAACCAAAATCGGGGAATTTGGGCAAGATGTACTACTCCAATTCGTTTATCACATTTAGAAAACATTCTTTGTTATTATTTCGGTTGGATATTCTTTGTCATCATTTTCGTTTTCAAAGTTGGAGTGTTTTGTATGTCTTTTGTGAGGTCAAATCTATTGGAGACTTTCTCGCCAATTCGGTCTTCCATCATGATTTCAGTCGACTTGGTACTTAATAACCTCATCCGTAACTCGTAAGAATGTTCTGTAACAGTCCACTTCTCTTTAATGTAGATCGCGCTAATTTTTGTGCATTGTCTTGCATTTATTTAGATTAATGCAAAAAAAAATCTCTTCAACTAATAAAACAACTAAAGTTAGCTGGATATTAATTACAACTAGCCAAGTCAAGCCCGTCCGTTGGACGGGGCAAAATTTATATTTTAATATTTGAAATGTATAGATGTTTGCAAGCATTTATAAAAATAATACAAACCATAATAAAAAAATAATTAATATAATAAAAATCATAGAAATTTGAACCTTAAAAAAGTTTTTTTTTGCAAACCTAATTACCATCCACCCTAAACCAAATCAATTATAACAAAACGTTTAAAATATTTGAAAAAAATATGAGTCACCTTATAACTACATATAATCAAATAGATTGATGTATAATTAATTCATTATCAAAATCATATATCATTTTTCATACACTTATGTGCAATTGTAATATAAGCATAATAAAGTTTTTATATATCATTCACATACTTTTAATATCAAATTTAAATTGAATTTAGTATTGTGTATGGGGTCTTTTGATTGTGGTAAAAAAGTTATCTAAAGTGATTATTTGAATAATCGAAACTTAAACCTCCAATATAATTGTCAAAGCTTCAATCATTGAGCCAAAATTTTATATTAACGTATAATAAAATCAACATAATATGAGTGAAATGTTTTTCAAAAATTTAATATGTTCACCTAGTACATAACATTTTAATGTTATAAATTTTAAAAATAAAAATTAAGGTGAATATAAAACAATTTATTTTATTATATAATAGTGTAATACTATAATTGACTATACATAATGGTGCCTAAAATATAATAATATACTAATGATTAAATAGTAAAAGTATTTCAATTAAATAAAATATATGCAACAAAATAACAATTGCCAATAAAGGATGATAATATATAATAGTATATACCAATTATAATTAAGCCTTAAAACTAAATGTGAATAAAAGGATCTACCTTGTTATGTAATAGTGTAATTGACAATGCATTGCATATTGTACATATGACATAATATATCAACGATTCAAAACTAAGAGTGTGTTATCTACCAAAACAAAGAGTTGTCAAGATTTGAACCGTGATCTACATGTAGTTTAAAAGATTCTTTACCACTAAGTTATGTAACATTATTTTATTATTTAAAATAATAAGTTCTCATAAAAATAAATATTATGTAATAAATATGGCAATGTGGTTTTGTACATAAATTTATTTATTTAGTATAAATCATTTTAAAGGTGAAAAAAACAATTAGGAATTTACATTAAGTGCATTAAATGAGGTATGTACACACAAAATTATATATGTATTATAGATTTATTACAATTTACCTTCCTAATAGATTCATTTGTAACCGAAAAAGTATGATACTCCAATATTGTAATACATTAAATAGATTGCCATATACATTGTAGTAAAAAATTTTCTTGATAAAACATGTTTACAAATGGAAACGAGCTAGGAAAGAGTTCATGCACTCTCAAATCTCAATTACCAATATTTTGTTAATCAAATGGTATTTTTATTTCACAATATGATTCGATCTGTTTACATCATGCATATCAGCATATGTGATATTAAGTTCTGAACATTAATCTACTATTCTACTTGCAACATTAATGCTCCAGTTGCATGTATTACTTTTCTATCACACTTTAATGGAGTATTTATATTCTCTATTTACTTTAACTTGATTTCTGGTACATGTTACGTTACGTGTGAGTTTGCAATAGTTTATGGTTGATGTATAGTTATTGATATACATCAATGACTTGTTTTTTTTTTTAATTTGTTACAAAATTAAAGGAAACAGGAAGTATGAAATTGAGACGATGTATGAATATTAAAGTCGTATAAAGTAGATTAGTTGACGTATTAAGTACACAAAGAAAACTTTGACATGTCAAGTAAAATACAAATTGAATAAAAGTTCATCCGATTATAATACTCCATTTTTATACTGGAATCGTGGAAATAATCAAAGATATTTAGACGGTCAACATAAGAAATTGGTACCCAAGTGTTGGAATGCAGATTCTATTATTCCGTATTGATAACGAAAGAATTAAGCTAAAACACGTAGTAATAATGGAATATAAGCTGAAATTATTTGTTTGTTATTGGGTTTAAGATCCAGGGTTAGTGGAAATGGGCCTGTTAACATGTGTGATTTAATTGGGCTAGCCCAACAAAATAACTTGTTGCGAGACTCGCAAAAGCCCGCATGGAGTACCTTGTCATATTGGCCATGTATATGGTGTCTTGGCCATCTTCTTCCTGATTGATATATGTTGATGGTCATAACCTATGGGTGATCGACTCATTCGAAATAAATGGGTGAAAACTCAATCAAAGTAGGTGATGGGCGGTTTGGATGACAGGTGAAATGGGTTATGGGTCGGGTAAAGGAGATTTTATCACCCCATATAATCAGCACGTGACGGATGGTTTGAATGACTGATAAAACATTTCACGGGTGATGGGTGGGTCGGATGGGGCGTAACTTTGTGGGCCGGGTGGTGGTGGAAGGGCTCCATTCATCCATAACCCGACCCATTGATAGCCCTACTGATGGAGAAAGAATAAGAAAGATAGTGTCATGTGGAAGGAGGCGGCTTCCGTCTTTGTCTATATTGATCTATGGAGGAGGGTGAATGGGCGATCGATTAATTGTACACATTGTTCTAAAAATGCTAGGTAGACGTTAGGTGGATAGGGACAGGCCTACCGCTTAGACGGTCTAAACAGTGGCCTACGCGATCTAGACAGCTAGGCGGGTTAGGACATTCCAACGCTAGGGCTGAGCATCGGTTCAAAACCGAACCGAACCGACAAAAAACCGAACCAAACCGAAAACCAAAATTCTATTTTATGTGAACCGAAAACCGAACCGAATTGGTTCGGTTCGGTTTCAGTTTTTGTCGGTTTTGCATAAATATAAGGTTATTCTTTGGAAAATTCGAACCGAACCGAAATTTAACCGAAAACCGAACCGAACCGAAATTTGAAAAATTCCTGGTTTCGGTTCGGTCGGTTCGGCTTAAAATTTCGGTTTGAACCGAACCGTGCTCAGCCCTATCCAATGCCTAGGCGGGACCGATAAGATATTTTTAGAACAGTGATTATACATATTATCGAGCTCTTAATAAATGTTCCAAGTTAGCCGGGATAATGGGCAAGACTAAGGATGTTTGTGATTATGAGCGATGTAGGCATGTAGTTAGCTAGTTAGGAAAAAGTACAAATGTTTATCGTTTGGATTGTGATGTATGACGTACAATATGAGCCATCATTGGCTATCATTAAGAATCTTTAATTTATCATGATCACTCTTAGACTTTGATCATGTTTAACAAATTCTAGACTTTCTATCTTTAAAAAAGTTTCACAAAAAATATTCGTGGACGGCAGGATTCGAACCTGCGCGGGCAAAGCCCACATGATTTCTAGTCATGCCCGATAACCACTCCGGCACGTCCACTTTCGTGTTATACTTTGCCATGGTTAATATAATTTTCATTTAACATATCTTATTATATTCACAAAATCAAATGTACCAAAGTACCAACAAATGAGTAGAAAACCGAGAAGGCATTTAAAAGTTAAGGGTCGTCACAAATACTACTTGGGCTCGCCCAAGAGATTCGAAACGTTGACCTCGGGGTACTACCCCCAAAGTCCCAACTGTCGAACCAAATGCCTGAAGGGATTCCAGAGAAAATAATACGGAGTATTAGTATTCTTCAATATCCAACTCGTTCTAGTTTTGATTTTCGCTAGTTGTACTTACATCGTGGGTATTTTTATTATTTGTTCTTATCGGTTTTTCGACTTCCGTCTAAACGACCTCTCAATTATACCGAGCTTATCTGGTACATCGAAATCTACTTCGTTAAAACATGAGTTGAAAAAACATGTTTAATTTAAGTTGACTGCCATGTAATAAGCTGCAGGATTATCGACACTTTAGATCAAATCATCAAACAACGTACATCCAAATCCTTGTTGGTAAAATTAATGCAATCATTCACATTTTAGAGCAAATTAACAGTATTAAGAATTTTCAAATTGATGATTGACTAAAATATACAATTGCAACAAACTAATTAACTATTCTTTCTTAGAATTTTCAAATGATTGACTAAAATATACATTTTGGTAGTTATCCCGTCCATTCGTGACTCATTTATATACACAAGTGTAATATTGCTCATAAAAAATAATAAACTATTATGAATTCCAATAATTCTATTTTCATGAAAAATGACTAGTCAAAAGATCACAATATGTGCAATATTGACCATGAAGGCAGGAAGAAAATGATCATAAGCAAACCTTTTTATTTTATAAAAAATCAAAAGCAAACTCAGCAAGCCAATTCAATGTTAATTTTGCAAATTTAATCTTGTACTACATTGATAAATCTCCTTAATACTCTGTTAAAAAGGAGATAAATCAACAGTATTCATGTTTCATTAGGACATCAAAATCATCACTTTCAGAGATAGATAGAAAGAAAATCATAATCTTTATTATTCACGCATTCATTCATGTCTAATCAATATTCTTCTCAATTCCTTGCACTCTATTTGTAAAATTCTTTGCAAGTAAAGAATAGTTGAAATAATTCTTTTTGAGTCACATACAAATACATGTCAACTTTTAGGCCAATCAAATTATTTTAAAAAAAAAGTTATTGAATCACACTATATATATAAATTTACATTTTAAATATAATCCTAAATATATAAAAAAAAATTCAACTATTTTTTAGAAACCTTATTTTAGCAATATATCTCGAGGTCGCTAAATTTGCCAAAAATTGATTTCATCCCTTAATAATGTATTTAATGCTGAAAAATAATTAATTCCATCCCTTTATAATGTATACAATTCAATGTTGCATGCTGAGCTTTGACATGACATATTTTTTCCAGTCAAATTTGTCATACGTTACTCATTTGAACTCTGGCAAAATTAGAGCTCAAGAACAATAGTATGATCAAGAAAGTCTTTTAGTACTATTGATAAAGAACAGATCTTTTTGCATATCAATGGCGTTTGATTTGATAAGGGGGAAGAAGACGTTTCAATCAACTTCAATCGCCTACGTCATCATCCTTTCTCTGATGTTCATCGCCACCTTCTCTTGGATCGAATTCAAGAATCAATTTACAGCTCGAGGTATGCATTCAATCAATAATCTCATTCCCCAATTTCATCAATTTAGGGTTCATCCGGTTCTTAATTCGTCGACTTTCATGCTCAGATCATGATCCTCCCAAGAAACTGATGCTGGAATCGGTGCCGGAATCTCAACCGGAGAAAACTCCGACGCCGGATTCTTCATCACCGGCGGGGACAGGGATGATCACCTGCGACCGGTCTCATTATCGTTACGATCTCTGCTGGATCGACGGCCCAACGGTACTGGACCCAACCAAGGCCACGATCTACTCAATTGGGCCGCCTAGGCCCAATTCGTTCTCGGAGAAGATCAAGCCTTACCCGAGAAAGTGGGAGAGTAATGTTATGGCCAAGATCAGAGAGGTCAGGCTAAAGTCAGGCCCAATAGGCCCAACGGGCCCAAAATGTGAGGTCCACCATGACTCGCCGGCCCTCGTGTTCTCCGCCGGAGGGCACACCGGAAACTTCTTCCATGACTTCAACGACGGGTTCATACCGTTGTACGTCACGGTGAATAATATCTCTATCGTTGACCGTGACGTCGTCCTAGTCGTTGACCACGCACGTGATTGGTGGGTCCGCAAATACGGTGAGCTCATCCGTGGGTTTACCAAGCACCCAATCATCAACCTTGAGAAGGATAGTTCAACCCATTGTTTTACTAGGGTTGTGGTGGGCCTGATATCTCATGGGTTCATGACGGTGGACCCAAAAGCGCTTCCTAGCCCATTAACGGTGGCCCGTTTTCATTCCTTCTTTAGGAATGTCTATAGCCAAGAAGTAAGGTTAGAGTTCCTAATTCTCTAATGTTTTTATGAATGGATAAAATTCCTTTTCCTTTTTGTTTTGGACACTGTCCATGTGAGTTGAAACGGTGACCTTATGATACTACTATGAGGTCCTAGCCGCTTAAAATTCCCTCTTAATCTAATTTGAAAGCGAATGGACAATCGTGTTGCAGTGGAGTGGGGAAGGCAACATGTTCCAAGGAACGTCGGCCGAAGCTTGTTTGGTTGTCTAGGGCCGCGTCAATCGGGCGGGCCATAATAAACGAGGACGAGGCCCGAGCAATTGTTGAGGAGGTGGGTTTCGACGTGTTCATCTACAAGCCAACAGAAAGGTTTCCAATGCGTGATGCATATACACTCATAAACGGGAGCCATGCAATGATTGGAGTTCATGGGGCGGCGATGACACACATGTTGTTTCTTAGGCCAAGGTCGGTGGTGGTGCAATTGCTGCCGCTAGGGCTAGAGTGGGTTGGGGAGGTGTGTTTTGGGAAGCCGGCTAGGGATGTGGGTTTGGAGTACATGGAGTATAAGATAGGGTATAATGAAAGTAGTCTGTCTCAGAAGTACGACAAGGAAAATCCCATTTTGAAGGATCCTAAGGAGTTGTTGAATACAAAAGGGTGGGTTCAAGAATTGATGGATGTGTATTTGAAAGAACAAGATGTGAAGTTGGACTTGGTTAGGTTTAAAGTGTACATGGAAAATGTGTATGTGAAAGCTAAGCATTTTATGGATTTGTATGGTTAAATTTTGATGATTTTTTTGGGAAAAAATGTAAACTTTCTTTTGGAGCTTTGTGTTTCACAAAATTTGATTTTGCATTGAGCCTTTAATAATATAATTGAAATGGGCTAATGTGCTTGAAAGTAGAGCCCATTTAAGCCCATTTAGATAATATGTATGCATGAACCCACTAAGCTTGCATACTTAGTTAAAAGCTAAGGCTTTGTTTGTATGTGTTCTATGTGAATCATCATCGGTCCCATTGGTCCCTATACTTTTTTTTAAGGCATGGTCCCTAATTCCCTATACTTTGTCATTGTATTAAAAAAAGAGAGTCAAATCCTACTTCCTTAAGCCATAAATTAAGAACGGATTAGTAATAAAAAAATATTCTTATGTCAAAGTTCGGTGGCCAAATCAAATACAGATAGAGGGTGTCTCTTTTTTCGGTTTCATCCTTCGAGATCACCAAGGCTCACTAATTTGCATGGACGATGGACTTTTTGGCCGTCAGTTTGTCTTGATAACTGAAGTTGGTGACGTTTCTACAGGGGATTCTTGAGGCCATCCGACGTGGCGTTCTCTATCTCCAGATTGAAGGTGACAACTTGCAACCCATTAATGTCGTGCAGGGTGACTTGAGATATCCTTGGGAGATTGAGCGATATCCTTGGGAGATTGAGCTTATTCAAACGGTTATTCAGAGTCTGCTAAATCATTTTCATAGTTGGAGTCTTTCTTATGTCTTCCGAGAAGCCAACTCTGTTGCGGACTACATCGTTGTATCGTTTCAACGTGTCTCCTCCCTCCTAATTGCCTACAACCCGATTCTCAGACACCTCATCCGAAAAGATACTCTTTTTTTTAAGAGCACTGCCCTTGAGAGTCGAACCGGAGACCACTGGTACTAACTGCCCTTAAAGACTTAACCGCTTGACTAGATCTCCGAAGGTCCACAAAAATGCCCTAGGGCAGATCGACCATATTTTATTAAATGATTAATTGCTGCATTATTCAATATTTAAAGATCGATAGACACAAAAATCGATAGACTTTTTGTTTTATGTCCCATATCACTCGCACTTCCTTCCTTATTTAATAGCAAAGCCATTGAATCTTTAAAACTAGGTCATTCTCAACTTTCATTTCCTCTCTTTCACATAAACACTTCTTCCCATTCTACTCTTCTCAAATAAAGCTCGTGAGATTTCTAGTACTTGTTGTATGTAAGTGTTAATTATCTTAATAACTCCGTAATTTGATTAATCTTGAGCTCTCATCTTCTTACAATTAACTTTATATTAAACAGGTAATAATCTTCGTATGTTCTGTTATGTGGCAGATAATTGTGTTGTATTCTGCTGGCATTTTTGTGCACGGTTCGTTTTATCTCCGTTGGGTTTATGAGAAGCTTTAGATCAATTGATGAAGGTATTTGGATTTGTTCACTCATTCATATTAATTGATTTATGATATTAGAGGGTCCGAGTTTCTGGATATAAAATCAAACGCTTCCCAATGGTGAGATTCATGAACTTTTTTTTATTTTTTTTATTTTTTTATTTTCCAATAATTATTTATTTCTGCATATATGATTACAATTATAATCATATTTGTTTTCTATTTTTATTAAATGACACTTTTAACTAATTTGTTAAAATTTCTAGTATTATTATAAATTGTATTTATTATAGTTAATTAAGTGAATATTAATTAAGAGCATAATAAAAAGAAACGAGGCAAACCGACTTCATTATTTGAACTGAAAATATATACCAAGAGAAAACGACACACATGAATTTTGGTCTAATTTTTTAAAACTAAAAAAATTGATAATATAAATATATATATATATATATATATTTTCTTACCCTAAAACAACCCAAAATACAAATTAATTTTAAAATATTTCAAATATATACAAAATATTATTTATAGATAGATAAACAAAATATGAATTTTGGTATAATTATTTTATTTTTTTAATAATTAAACTAGTTCAAAACAAAATTTTAATTTATTTATAATCAATGGCCAAGAATAAATCCCGACCATTGATTATATGCCACATGGCACACTAAGATTGCACAAGCTAGCTACTGAGCCCCATTTGTTGAGATCGAATCTGGATCTCCTTTACATCGATCCAAACAATTTTCTCATATTTTATTACATTTTTAATAATTAAAGCTATCGATGGGTATGCTCTTAGAATAACATGTTAAGATATTTGTTTCGACTTTTATAGATAATGTCTTTGGAAACAAAAAAAAAATAGAGGATTAAACTTTAATGGGTAAGAGCATTTGTATTGGTGATGTTCATATTAACACAATTTTTTTTAAAAATATTATAAAAATAAAAAAAATGTCAGATTTTTTAAGACCCAATGTACTATTATGAGAGAGTATGCTAAGAATGAACTTTCTTTATTGAACCACTCTTATTTTATTGATATTTTTTATTATTTTTTTAAATTAGTTAAGAAACTCAATTTAAATTTCAACATTACATATACTAGCTCTAATATTGTATTTTACATTCTACACCAAAATTGTCACCTCATAAGGGTTGATTTTTTGTTTTGTTGCTTTTGGAAGACACTAACTAGCTAGCTAACCTTACAAGCTAATTGCAAAGTTATAATTGAATTAGATTTTACGTATATGCCCACTAGGCCACTAACTTTACCATGCATCTGACCTTAAAAACCTTTATATATGCACAAATGTGATACTTTATAATTTCATGAAACAAAATTAATTAGATCCTTTTTATCTTCCTTACATGCATGTTTTTTTTTGTTCCAATCTTTACATGCTAAATCAATTAAATTATCACCATATATAAAAGTGGTACTTTATAATTTCATAAAAATAAAAAAAAGATCCTGATTCCTTAGGACAGGCCCAAATGCCCAATGGTACAAAAAAACAAAGATAATTGGGGTCTCCTCATAAATAAACAATATAATATAATAATAAATATTTGTTTGGATCCAGACAGTTTAAATCGAAATTCGATCTTCCAAATTTGTGCTCACGTGACCTATGGAGAGAGATAAATTAATATATAAGGTTAAGTGGCATGTGACACGTTATTATTGGTTGGTATTTTTTAGAGTTTGTGGTTTATTTTAATGTCTATTTTGAGTTATTATTATATTAAATTTAAAAATAAAAATTATACCAAGAATTATATTTTTTAAAATTTATTCATAGAGACCAAATTTGTATATATTTAAATAATTTGAAAATTAAATTTTTTTCGTTGTTTTTTGATAAGAAAACATATATTTATATATTTCAGTTCAAATATGTTGTTTTATATCAGTTGTTTAGGTATACATTTTATGGGTTATTTTAAGTTAAGAAAACACATACTCCTATGAAAGACACAAGAATAATAAAATAATGGTGTTGATTGTGAAAAAGATGAGCTCATGGGGCTCATGGATGGGAGGGTTAATTGTGTAAATAAGAATGAGAGATTATGAATGATGTGGAAGAGGAAAAAATAATAAAATAATTGTGTTTGAGGGACTTATAAAGATTAGGAAATTTCGGTTGGTACCCTCGAGTTTTTGGCTTTTCCAAATGGTGCCCTAGAAAAAAAATTTATTCCGGGTAGTACTCCTAAACTTTTGCAAAAGTTGTAATGGTGCCCTTACTTGTAATTTTTCGTTAGTTTATAACTAAATTAGTAGGTTTTCTAATGATTTTTTTGTATTTAATTAAATTAAAACACAATTCTAATTTTATGACAATTAAAATAAATCATATAAAAATATTAATTTAAAATTTATATCATATATATTTGTCAAGTAGATTTTATGTTTTATAATTCAAAATTTTTAAGTTAAAACAAATTTTTTTACAATATTTATATTAAAATAAATATATTGCATGATTAAAATTTCCCATGTAGATTTTATATAGTAATTTTGAATTTTTTTTAAAAATTAATAGAACTTAAAATTTTAATATAACTTGAGAGTACCATAACAAAATTTCTATTTTTTTTAAGAAAATTGTCAAAATAAAATCTACTTGTTTTTTTTTGTTTGAACTTAAAAATAGAACTTAAAATTTTAATATAAATATTGTAATATTTTTTGTTTTAACTTAAAAATATTTAATTATACAACATACAATCTACTAGAGAAATTTATAAATAATAATTTTTAATTTTATATGATTTATTTTAGTTTTTATTAAACTAAAATTTTATTTTAATTTAATTAAATTAAAAAAATTCATTAGAAGACGTACTAATTTAGTTAAAAACTAAAAAAAAAATTATAAGAAAAGACATCAACCGTACTTTTGTAAAAATTTAGGTGTACTTTTCGGAATATTTTTTTTCCTTCCAGGACACTCTCCAAAAAAGTAAAAAACACAAAGATTTCAACTGAAATTTACCTAAAGATTATTCAAAGTCATCACCATTGGAATGCCCTAATCTCCGTCCAGGAATTCGTGCTATTCAAAGTCAAACTTACAGCTTGCTACTGACCACTCGAATACTCAATACATTATCACCATGATTCGTGGAAAATTTTAGATTCTCGTGTCCAAAAATCAATAAACAAGCTATCACGTTACTCATGCATATCCATTATAAAACAAAATTATTCCCTCGAACTAGGGACGATCGAGTAGAGCACACGTGTGTCCGGTTCAGAGTTTCCACGGTTTTAGAACCATGAACCGAGACCGGCTAATCCCGATTCTTCGGTTCGGTTTCATTTTTACCAGATTCGAACAGATTTTCGCTGGTTTTGGGTTTCGGACCTTTTGAAAAATACTCATTCTGTTCATAAATACTTATGGTTTTAGGATTTATCTTAAAAATTAAAAAATTATATAATTTGACTTAAATATCCTCAATCTTGTTGAGATATTTCCTCTTCTATTATATATTTTTGTAATTATTTTTAATTAATGATGATATTATTGGAAAAAGTGTGGTAACATATGTCAAATAAAAAGTACTCCCTCCGATCCAAATTATATGTCGTTTGGGCATTTGTTTTATGATCCAAATTAGATGTCGTTCAAGGATTTTACTACTTTTTCATATTCATTGCTTTCATTTCCAATGTCTATACATAAATGCTGAGACTCTTTTTTTACACGTGGATGAATTAAATTGGATGAAGATGCATGCACTGATGGTAATTGTTTTCAAAGTATACTAAAGGCACAATTAATTATTGTCTAGCAGAATTTATCCGTGGGTAAATGTGTAGATTAGAGGGAAATAAATGTTTCCTTAATTTGTGTGTATTTAGCCCAAACGACATATAAATTGGATCGGAGGGAGTATTATTGAACAAACAATACAGCTAAAACGACATGTATTTCTAAACGGAGGGAGTAATAGTTATTGGAAAATGCAAAACTGTGGTTGCGATTTTGCATTTTTGAGACAGAATGCAAAATTGCGACCACGATTTTGCATTTCCAACAACTATTATTTTTTTAAGGCCTTGGAACTGACGTTCAAAACTGATGGAACTGATTACAAGGAACGTGGAATTGAAATCGGATTCGACTAGCTTTTGATTCTGATTCCGAAACCGTCGATTTTTTCAATTTTGATTTAAGTAGAGTAGAGGGACAAAAACATGCATGTAATTAATTAATAAGTATCATATTTGACTGATAGGAAATACAAGACTGGCGAGTGTAAACCAATCGCCGACGATTACGTGGCCACTCCTCCTCAAATCACGGCGGTCAACGCCCATAACATGCGACCAATCAAACGACATCTCCGACTGGTGCTACCTCAACCGTCCCACCACCCTCAACCCCAAGACCGCCACACTCACCGCCCTGGACTTCCACGCGCCGCCCACCATCCACAAAATCCGCCCCTACCCCCGAAAATGGGAGCCCTCCGCCGTGTCCTCCATCACACAAATCACCATCACAACATCTCCCCTCCGCCGCCCGTGCGACGGCTTCCACAGCTCGCCGGCGCTGGTCTTCAGCGCCGGCGGCTACACAGGCAACCTCTTCCACGACTTCAACGACGGGCTCATCCCGCTCTACGTCACGCTCCACGCGCTCTTCCCGCCGGGCCACGACGTCACGCTCGTCGTCACCGGGTTCACCGATTGGTGGCACACCAAGTACGAGGCCGTCCTGCCGGAGCTCTCGAACCTCCCCGTGATCAACCTCGACAACCAGACGGCCACCCACTGCTTCCCCACCGCCGCCGTCGGTATCATCTCCCACGGGCCCATGACGATCGACCCGGGCTTAATCCACCCGAGCCCGAAAACGATGCTCGATTTCCGCGCCCTTTTGGAGAAAGCGTACTCGACACGAAACGTGCCGAACAAGCCACCGCCCATGAAACCGAACCGGCCGCGGATGGTGTTCGTGGCCCGGAGGGGCGGGGTGGGCCGGGTTATACTGAACCAGGAGGAGGTGGTGAGGGCGGCGGAGGAGACCGGGTTCGACGTGGTGGTTTTCGAGCCCGACAAGCGCTGATCAACGGGAGCCACGCGATGCTGGGGGTCCACGGGGCGGCGTTGACCCACGCGCTGTTCCTACGCGCCGGCGCGTCGCTATTGCAGGTGGTCCCGCTTGGGAATGACTGGCTTGCGGAGACGTATTTCGGGAGACTTGCGAAGGAAGGAATCGGGCTGGAGTACGTGGAGTATAAAATTAGGGTTGAGGAGAGTAGCTTGTTGGAGAAGTTTGGGGTGGATGACGTGCTGGTGAAGAAACCGAATGAGATTGCGGGTCGGAATTGGACGGCGTTGGATACGGTGTATTTGAAGGGCCAGGATGTGAGGATTGATATAGGGAGGTTTCGGGGGTATTTGGAACGGGCTTATTACAAGGCCAAGAGATTTATGGATAATAATGGTTGATTATCATGTGTATCATTTATCAAATTGATTTATTGTGAAATACTGAAATAAACTCAGTATTAAAACAATGTAATTGAAGTGATTTGCTCGGTTTCATGAAGTTAAACGCATGCACTTTGTAAATGATATTTGCATGAAATTTGGGGATACGTTGCTAGATGTTATTTAAGGAACTTAGATCACCTTGGATTCGAACTTGACAAACAAAATAGAAAGTAAAGAAGTGAAGTAGAACAAGATGATCACGTACATAAAATTGATAACCCAGTTTGGATATAAAATTCTACGTTTGAAGTCTCAGTTTGATGAGACCAACCCAAAATTTCACTAAGTTTTCGTAAAAAGGTTTGAAGAGTGGCTACAAATCCAAAAGATAGCAAACGAAGATGCAAAAAAGAGAAAGCTATAGGGATACAGAAGATAAACGGGAAAAGATGTAAGGGAAGGAATTAAAGATAGGGTTTCGGCCTCCTATCATGATGGTGAAGCTTGAGGTGAAGCTTTGTGGTCTTCGTCGTCACGGATTTCCTCGAGAATGGCTCACTGACTTCTTTTTCCGGCGAGATCTCCATCGCGCATACCTTCTTCTTCTTCCTCTCTCTCTCTCTCTCTCTCTCTCTCTCTCTCTCTCTCTCTCTCTCTCTCTCTCTGAAAGCAACGTTGAGTTTCTCGAATGAGCTCTCAACCAGGAAGACAAGGCTTTTATAGCTAGGTCAAGGGTGAGCCTCAAAACGCGTCGGTTCTAGTCAAGCCATACTTCAGTAAACCCAGTTTATACTCTTGTATGCATATGCTTACCAAATATAATGAATATTGTCATGCAACTTTCTGTGTCACTAAGACTAATTCAGTAAACCCGGTTGATACTCTTGTATGCGTGTGCTTACCAAATGTATGTGAATATTGTCATGCAACTTTCTATGTCACTAAGACTAATACTTAATTAGTTTAATACGTACGGATATAATTCATAACACTAGAAAATACGGAGTATATGGCCATGAATTCACATACATCCAAATTTAATCTTAGTATCTATTATTTTTGTCCATTTTGTTTCTACTTGTTTAAGACCTTTTTCGTACCTAAAAAAAATTGTGTAAAAATTTCGTGGACGGCAGGATTCGAACCTGCGCGGGCAAAGCCCACATGATTTCTAGTCATGCCCGATAACCACTCCGGCACGTCCACTTTTATGTTATTCCTTTCGGAGTTAACACATAATAAATGTTAAGTAAATACAATTTTACCATGCCTATCTAATATATATTTCTCAATAATTCAAGCATTTTTTATGGGTAATTATACTAATTAACAAACAACTAAATCCTTGACATTCATCAAACAATTACGAACATATATCTTGTATTCTTGTACAGCAATGGCATTATGTTGTGGCCAACCCCATCATACATGGATCACAATTTCTAATTAATGGAATAAGGTATACTATGTTATTTTTGCATAAGCTATAATTATGTTCCTCAATTAAGATTTGTTTATGATCATGTATAATTTTTTTTTAAATAAAATCTTTTGTTCAATGTCCCATCATAAAGGTGAGAAATTGTGGGTTTAAGAATTAATGAATGTGTATTTGAAGGATCAAAATATGAATCTGGATTTAGTTAGATTTAGAAGCAAAGCGTTTTATGGACTTAAAACTGTTATATTATCTTATAAAAATCCATTATTTTGTGATCACAAAGTTCACAACCAACAAATTAAACTTGACACACAAAAATCAACTAGTTTTGTGTCCCACATTACTACATTAGCGACTTCATTACATAAATGTATCACACATTCACACTATCAAGCTGGCTATTCATACAGATTGTAGTTCACAAGTTCTCATGAATTCCTATGCTTGAATTCAAACTAAGGAAATACAAATGAG
Source organism: Fallopia convolvulus (assembly GCA_964016875.1). Classification (NCBI taxonomy): domain Eukaryota; kingdom Viridiplantae; phylum Streptophyta; class Magnoliopsida; order Caryophyllales; family Polygonaceae; genus Fallopia; species Fallopia convolvulus. The sequence continues at coordinate 81,735,479 of OZ024718.1, read as the reverse complement.
AATCATTAAAACAAACTTAATGCAAAATGTGGTAAGAACCTTTGAAATTGGACCAAGATTTTTTTTCTTCTAAGGATCTCCTAGCTAAGCCCTTTGGCCATTACACTTCCTTGCATACCGTATAGCCGTGCCCATCCAATCCTCGGGAATTTGGCTACTAATTTCACCGCGCATTGCCTTCAATGAATGTTCTGTGGCTGCCTGGATTCATCCCACAAATTCCCTCATTAACATGCATTAACATCATTGCCCAATATAGTCCCGCTCAAGCGGGATCTGAGGGTCAAGATGGGGGCACCCATAATCTGTACATGTCAGGAGGATGCGCCAGATAGACCCAAGAAAAACTGAAATTCAGCTATGTGACAATAATAACTGAATTTAGTTTGAATGCACCAAATTGATATAGGGTCTAAATCCATCTCATTAACATGCACGCATCTTGTAGAAAAAAAAGGTACTACATGAAAATGTTTGAAGCCTTACTTTAACAATGTAGACATCAATTCCTAGCTTTGCAATGGCTGCAGCCTCTGAAATCTTAGTCAGCATGCCCCCGGTTGTATCATGGGCAGCTACCGTTATCTCAACTGTTTTTATAAAAAGGATTGAATATAGTGTTATCTCAAAAAAAAAAAATTTAATTGCAATTTGTTTTGTATAATATAAGGGCATTTGAGAAGTATTTTACTAACCGTTGCTAGCGTTTGTTAGCTTTGGTTGTACGACTTCCCAGTTGCCATCTTCGTCCACAGCTGGTAGAGGAGAGACAATTGGATTACTCAAATCAAGTTTGACAAATAATGCAATTATCAAGAGTAATTATTTGATAACTCACCAATCTCTCTTAGCAATACAGCTCCTGGTTCTGATGGTGGCTGATCGTATACTCCAAAGACATCTGTCTTGAAAACCACTTTGTATAGGATTATAGCCAAAATGAATATTGTAACAAGGGTAAAAGATTACTCATGCAAAAAAAAAAGGATACAAGAAAGACGACGTATTCAGGCTTTAATTTTTCCGCAAGATGTGTTATGATCACATCTCCACTTAAGATGGTGCAGCCCTGTACAAATTGGTTCAAAAATTAGTGGCAATTACAAAGAGGGATTTAAGAAGGTGTTCTTCATGGTCAAACCTGGGAGTTGTCAAGTACTGCATCTCCATGCAAGACCTAGATAAGAAAGATATGATCGAGGATGAGTTTTCGTTAATACCTTCACTCAATTGACCATCTCACAAACAAGAAACCCAGTGAACATGATTCAGGATAGACTACAAAAGAGCATGTTGTTGTTGTATTTCCAATTGGATTGCTCAGAAGTTAGTCTTTAGATCAAGTTTCATACTTGAATTGCATATTGCTACGAAAATAACGCCAATATACATCTATATGTAGCTTTATGTTTTATAAACATAATAGAATACAAAAATCAAGTGGGCTACATCTCCAGCATATGAAATAGGAAACTAGATAGAAAATATTATCTGACAACACGGAGTGAATCAATTAATTAGAGAAGAATGGAGCATACAGGAATAAAACCTTCGTTGATTGCGTTTGACACAACGGAGATGTTTGCTGAGGCAATCTGCAGTGTATGATGGTATATATTAAACTCCATGGCCATTTGAATTGAGTGTGTAATATACATGTGACATAATGTATAGGAGAATTTCTAAAGATGTACTTACATTTCTTTTGCTCGTTGACCAACCAGCTGCAAATGGAGACATCCCAATTGAAGGAATACCCTCTAAAAAAAGCAAAAATATTATAAGATACTTCAGAGTTACCATTATAACCTTTCTTCTTGCATTTGAAACATCTAATAAATTAGAAGATACAAATTGTTCAAATGCCATGTTAAAACGGAAATACTACATCATACAAGGAGTGTAAAGTGTATTACCTCTGGCAAGAGCTCTAACAATCTCAAGATTAAGCGAAGTGACCTACCCAAGAAAATATTCAAAAATCAATGCACTGATAAGCACTACTCATATATAAACTAAAGAGCAAAATATGACACAATTGCACAGTTGACAATAGGCTTACTGAAATACGAGTCGCCACAAAGCCAGCCTTGACAATAGGCTTCTCCAAGCTTCCCTTATGGACTCCAGATTTGCTAGCTTGGAAATGCCCAAAAGAACCTGCATCATCCAGTGTTCACATCAAGATTTTTTTTAGAGGGCAATGTAACAGTAGAATAGCAGATTGAATGAGAATCAACTAAATCTTGCAAAATTACTACTTGTAATACACATTCATAAAAAGTATCATTTATTTGTAAAGCACTCAAATATGGACATCTGAGTTACACAAACAGATAATTGTTTCTAAGGAAATTCAGTGTGATTCAGTTGAGCTACAAAATAGCTCAAGGCTATTCAGTGATCCAGGTGAACTAGAAAACAGCTCAAAGCTAAATTCAGTTACATTATGAGCGGCTAGAATGATACCAAATACAGCAAACCAAAGAAAACTAACCAGCTCCATGGACAACAATGAAGTTGCTACTCTCAATTGACGAGCAGTTCAAATCATCTCCCACATCAGGGCCAACAAAACCTAATTTCCCAGGCCGCTTGCTCCAATCCATCCCAATCACCTCCCCAGAAATCATAGCTTCCCTGAGGTGTGCCGAAACAGTCTCAAGATCTCCTTCATTTACTTTCTCCAATTCATTCTTGCAAGTAATTGCAGCTCCGCCTTCAATAATCAATACATTGCAAATCAAGGTCAAATTTCTGAATTTGAGGTTCAATTGAATCCAACTACTATCCACATTGAACCAACTAATTAAATGTTTCTCACAATCAAACGATTAGGATCATCCAATATCTGATTTGTAAATGGGCGATTGCAACAATAACTCCAGCAAATTAAATTCCAGTGTCTCAGACCCAAATTACTACGAAACACATAATAGCAAAACCTAAAAAATGAATCTTTAGAGATGAGGAGCTACGAACCTAATTTGACAATGCAACGGAGTGGCTTGTTGAGGAGAATTCGTTGGCCTTCTTCCTCCATGGACAATAATTTGCTTTCTGAACAACTGCTTGATGTTGACTCATGGTCAAATCGATAGCTTTTATTCTTTATTCTACTTGACAGCTTTACAACGTTGGCGTTGAAGAATCATGGAATCTGAATAGAGTTTATGGGCCTTAATGGGCTAGGCCCATTTGAACCTAAAAAGAACTAGTAAGATGGTTTAGAGCTGTCAAACAGGTCGGTCAGATCGGGTTCAGGTTCGGTTATTTTGGGTTCGGGTCGTAACGGGTCATCGGTCAAATCGGGTCGGGTCATTGCGGATTTTCGGTCGGGTCGGGTCGACCTAACATATCAAGAAAATCGAATTTTTTACATTTATTAAAATATTATTTTATTTAAAAAATGATATTTAATAATAATCTATTATTTTTATATATTTTAATTAAAAAATATAGTATAATTTTTAAAATATATTATTTATATTATAAAAATATAAAACACCGGGTCAACCCAACGGGTTTCGAGTCTATCGGGTTCGGTTTATTTTGAATATCGTGTTCAAATTTCTGAGTCTGGACCCTGACATTTTCGGATGATTCGGGTCGATTTTTCGGGATGGGTCAGCTTTGACAGCTCTAATCGTTATTAATATGAATGAAGAATCTATTCATGGATTGCAAGTTAACACTTAACAGAGTAACATTATTCAAGTATCAACTATCAAGTCAATTGTGGTAACTAGTAAATGTGCGAATTGGATGGACATGGTTTGACTTTTTTTAGTGATTAATGGTTTACAGATGGGTCAGATTTGGAAATTTGTAATATTAAAATTAACAGTTCATTCAAAAGGCAGACCTACCATCATTTAAAATTTCACATAATTCTAGTTCTTATATATTATTATTATTATTATTATTATTATTATTGTGAAAGAATATTTAGGGTTTTGAATTTCTTTTAGTGGGCAATTTTTGCCTTTAGTTTTGTTGGTTTATGTCTTGTATTTTAACTAGAAACAAATGGATGGAATTGATTCATGTTGAAGGGAAAGCCCAGCAGCAATAATGAGGAGTGACAGTGAGATATGCATTTAATTGGACAGTTTGGTGGGCCCCAAATTCCTAAACTATGAAAAAAAAATAAAAAAATTGATCTCCATTGCTCTTTGCCTAAAATATGAATAAATTACTGTATTTATATTTTAGATAGCTTAGTTAATTTAATTTAAAACTCCCAAATTTTCAATCTTTTTGGATTAATGAGTTGATAGTGTAAGATTTGGGTGTATGAATTGATATTGAGTTTTGGGTAGAGCATTCTATAAACCTAGCTAATTTACCCAATAAACTTAGATTGCAATTAAAAATCTAGGGTTGGTAACCCCAAATGCACCTGCTAGCTACCAACCAATCTAACACTCCCAAAAGAGCCTTTTAGTTATTAAGCTTTTTTACATGGATTGCAAAAGGGAGAAAGAGTTATTCCAAAGCAAAGATGGAGGTGTGGGGCAAGTTGGACTAAGGTCCACAACACTATTTAATGTAAAATATATAGTATACCTATTTTTTTTTAAATGAATTACATTGATCATGTTGTTAAATGTGAAGCATTATTGTGAAGGTTTAGACACCTTGTGTCTAAATCACGAGAAAACTCCATTTTTTTCTACTAGTTCGTTAGAGTTTTGTTTTAACTATATCTAGTTTGATCCGAGTCAAGTACCTGACTTTGGCAAATGAGTCTTCCAAAATGAACTTTTTATATCAATTGGGGTTAAACTCCAAACCTCGTGTATATAAAACAAACCACTTACCACTCGAGCCAACTCTCTTTGGTATCACGAGAAAACTCCATAAGAGAGAGTAAATTGCAACATCTTCTAAATGTATGTATTAGTACTTCTTTCTAATTTGTACACACAAAGATTTATAGCATATGATGAAAATGTACAAAATTTTTGTATTTAATAATTTTTAATATTTAATTACAGAAAAAGATGAGCTTTTTATTTAATTTAATTTGCAGTGTAACATGGATGGGGCTTCCATACAATATGATACTGTCATTATGTCAAAATACTCACACAAGGCAAAGAAATTGCAACAAATGTTCCTGACCGCTTAATTCCAAAAATTTCTTCTTCGGCATCCGCAAAGATCCTTTCTTTACACAAATTTCAACCAGTCTACTTCCAACATTTATAGTTGACAAACCCTAGATATGTATTTAATTACCAATTAGCATGTCTTCTTTTGCTTAACCGTTTGTGCTTCATTCTTTACTCAGGGTATTATTTCCCCCTAATTTCTTAATATGAAAATTTCAACATATTTATGGGTCAAGGTGTCATTCGGTAGGGAAGTACTAATTAATTAAATTCAAGTCCTTGTTTGTATGCTAATGGTTAAATTCCAAGTTGATTCCTCCTGTGATTATGATCTTAGATAAGCTTTTAAAGCTTGTCATCATGTTTTTGTAAGAGTTTAGACCCATATTTAAGTTTTCAGAAGTAGTAGGCTTTATAATTAACAGCACTCTCTTGGTTTATTGCATAATTTCATTTCCATAAATATTGGGTTAATCCGTTAATTATCTAAATGTAGCTGTGATTAGTGACAAATGATGATTAAGGGGATCAAATACAATTACTTTTAAAAAGAAGCTGACTTTGAAGCTTAATCCTTGCTGGGTCGGGTGAACCACTGACAATGGCTCAGAAAAGGGAATTGAAGAATAGAGCAGACAAAAGGATATTCAAATGTTTTCTTTAAAAAAAATTTAAAATTTTTATGGTGATTTTTTGAAAAATAGAAGAAGAGGGCTTTTAAAGATTGGGTCTGCAAGCTGTTGGAAATCTTGGTGCTGCATTTACAAAGGGGGTAAAAAATGTAAAGAAAAGCAAGCAAACTAGCTGACATGTGACAATTGGGAAAAAGGGCTATCAATGAAAAGTTGAAGGATTTTTTGCAAATTTCTTATCTTTATTAGTTAAAAGCCATTGTAAAGTGAAAACCCACCAGTCTTCTTCTTTCTTCTATCTTCTCTCGCATGGTAATGGAATCACAGATCTCAGTGTAAAAAATTACAAAAAAGCTTTCTTGCAGAGAACGAGGAAAAACCTCCTCTTTTATCTACCCTTTATTTGTGGCAGCTTGTCTTGGGCTTGTGATTGAATAGATTCAGTCACACAGCTTCTTCTGTCCCCATCCTATTTCTTTGAAATTGAATCTATTGCTCTTTCTTTCTTCTCATTTGAAGAATATGGTCATAATCCAAGATTGGTCTAGATTCTTTACATGCTTCCACTGTGAAACCAGGAAAAATTAGGGATAAAACCCCTTTGTCCTACTTTGATTTTTGCCAAAAAAATCCCCTCTTCTATAAACATTGAATCCAGAAGAGAAAGAAGATGAGAAAGCATGGATGGCAGCTTCCTTATCATCCACTTCAGGTACTCATTTTCTGTTGTATAAAAATTGGTTCTTTAATTTCTCTCTGAATAAAAAAATTGCTTCTTTTTTGGCTAATAATTTTTCTGAATGCTGATGTTTGGGTTGCTCAGGTGGTTGCTGTGGCTGTGTTTCTGGCCTTGGCCTTTGCTTTCTATGTTTTCTTTGCCCCTTTTGTTGGGAAGAAGCTCTATCAGTACATTGCAATGGGGGTCTACACTCCACTTGTAAGTTTAATCCGCCATTATCAGCTTGAATTTGTTTCAATTAGTTTCCACTACTGCTTACACTTGTTCATGCCTTGGCTGGTTCAAAAGCTGAGATCTGTGTTTTTATCTATCCATTGTTCTCATCTCCAAGATGGGTCGCTTTCTTTTCCTGCCCTCACTTAAATTTTACTCTTGTAATCATGTGATTTGAGTTCTTGAGGAATAGTCTGAGCCTGTCATTCAAAATTTGTTGATAAGGGCAAATGGTTACTTGTCTTCTTGCAAAATTTACATGCCCACCCTGGGAAAATCAATAAACCAGTTCTATTAATTACTTTAAGCATGCTTGGTTGATCCTCTCTTTCATTAGGTGTGCTAAATATGCCATATGTAGGGATGGTTGACCTATTTAGGCTAGATAGTTGCAAATTGTACACTGTAATTAATACACCAAACTATCTAGTCCTCCAAGTGGTTTGCTAAGTGTCTTTTGCTTTGGTTGAATTGCAAAATGTAGTTAAGCTTTTGTTATTCATAGCTAATTGAGTGAGGAATTGAACACAAGACTTGTTCATTGCCTTGATCCAATTTCCTTTAAATAATGGATTTTGTGTTCATTGCCTTGTTCAACATCCACTCACCAAGATAATCGCTCCTTTCAGATTGTGTGCGTGTTTGGCCTATATATCTATCTAGTTCTCCAAGTGGTTTGCTGCGTGTCTTTTGCTTTGGTTGAATTGCAAAATGTAGCTAAGCTTTTTCTATTCATAGCTAATTGAGTGAAGAATTGAAATTGAACACAGGACTTGTTCATTGCCTTGATCCAAATTTCTTTTTTTGATGAATTTTGTGTTCATTCCCTCACTCACAAAGATACTCTCTCATTTCAGATTGTGTGCGTGTTTGGCCTATACATCTGGTGTGCTGCAGCCGATCCTGCAGATTCGGGAGTGTTCAAATCGAAAAAATACATCAAAGTTTCAAAATCCGCCCAACTAAGGAAATCTAAATTACACGGAGAGACAGCTTCATCAATATGTGAACAGAATATTCCTGCAAAAGGAGACAAGTCCGTGGATATGAATGGATCGAGCATTGGTGCTAGCGTAGAAGATTTTGAAGCAGAAACTGTAGGAAATGCACCTTTACAGTTTTCTTCCTGGCTTCTCAGGATTTTGTGTTTTCCTTGTTTTTTCCTCTGCAAATGCATGAACGGAGGCGAAGACTATTCAGCTAGACATGTGGGTGAAGATGGCATGTTCTATTGCAGCTTATGTGAAGTTGAGGTACTTTAAATATTTCAGTAATCTATGTCATATTACTTTAAAACTTGAGGAAAGTATGGTTTACATGATGATGATTCTTTTTGTTTGTAGGTTTACAAGTACAGCAAACACTGCAGAGTTTGTGATAAATGTGTTGATAGCTTTGATCATCACTGCCGGGTACTCGAGACTTTCTCAATTTGACTTGGCTGGTTTATTGGAAGATGCAATTTTTAAGATCCTTTGGTACATTTATTTTGCAGTGGCTGAATAATTGCATAGGAAAACGAAACTACCGAAAGTTCTTCACCCTCATGGTTTTTTCGCTGTTATTGGTAAGCATGGATTTCTCCAAGGATGTGCACAAAATTACACTAATTCTGCTCCTATGATAGCTTCACCTGATTCATCATCTGGTTCTCTGATATTGCAGCTTATTATTCAATGGTCAACTGGAATCCTCGTGTTGATCTGCTGTTTTCTAGATAGGAAGAGGTTCAATCAAGATATTGTTTCCAAGCTAGGAAGCAGTTTCTCCATCGTTCCCTATGTCATTGTCGTTGTAAGTGTTTACAATTCCCTTTCTCCTGTCACTGATCTCCATCGTTCCCTATGGGGCGCATCCTCACACTCATTGGCTTTTATACACTGCCTTTGAGATGTATTCAGTCTCCCTATATCAATTTTGGTGCATTCTAACTAAATTCAGTTATTATTGTCACATAACTGAGTTTCAGCTTTTCTTGGGTCTATCGGGCGTACCCCCATCCTGACCGCCCCAGATTCCGCTGTAGCGGAGCCTCACTGGGTTAACGATGATGATGATGATGTTGAAATTCAAATTTACTTAGTAATAATCATGAAAATCTTGCACTCGACAGGTTATGTGTACCATTTTGGCAATGATAGCAATTCTACCACTAGCTCAGCTGTTCTTCTTCCATATTCTCTTGATAAAGAAGGTAATCGTCGTTATTTCCCCAGCTTTGGCGAAAAAATTTGCAAACATAATCAATCATCAAGTGTTAAATCATTCTCACAGGGAATAAGCACATATGACTACATCATAGCTCTAAGAGAGCAAGAACAAGCAGCTGCTGGTGGAGGTCATCAAAGTCCTCAGATGTCACAAGTCAGTTCCTTTACCGGTCTAAGCAGTGCCAGCTCATTCAATACTTTCCACCGAGGCGCTTGGTGCACTCCTCCTCGGTTATTCGTCGAGGATCAGGTAAAACTACATGGCCCTAATGCAAAATTTTGATGATCTTGGTAAAAATCTTGATATCCTGCAATCTGTGGTATATATATAACAGTATGATGTAGTAGCTCCAGACACGGGCTCTGTTAGCTCGTATGGTAAGAAAACCACGAGAGAGGAGCCGATCAAGAAGAGGAACCCGGCTGTGAAGATCAGCCCGTGGGCCCTGGCCCGACTCAATGCTGAGGAGGTTTCGAAGGCTGCGGCCGAGGCACGAAAGAAGTCCAAAATCCTTCAACCAATCTCATCATCAAGAAAACAAGTCTTTCAGGAAACAACAGACAGCAGCTTTGGTAGCAGTGGGAGGAAGAGAGCCTCAGCCACCACCAGCAGCAAGCGAATTCGCCTCCCAACCGAATTACCTGCCCCGCCACGTCATCATCACCTGGTGGGGCCCTCGGCTAAAGGGCCCACACCAATCATCATGAGGGCCCCACTTAGTAATGCTGCTCCTCCTCATCACTACATGGTGGGTTCATCTCCAGAGAGCAGTCTTGATTCACCTGACCTTCGCCCGTTACGGGTCTCGTCGTGTGGGCCCGAGGAGGTGGCTAGGAAGCCGACGACGGGTTTGGGGGTGGCGTTGACTGGGTCAACGAGCGATGGGTACGAGGCGTCTGGTGGGGAAGACAGTGACAGGGTTTCATATGCTGCTGTGCAAGGACAAGTTAACTGGAGCAGCCTTCTTTTCGGGGGGTCGAATCACGACGATTCAAGAGCCATTGCCAAACTAAAAGCTTCTTCATCATCCTCATTCAGCCAAGCCAACATCAGGAAGCATTAGTTCTTGGATGTAAATGTATATTTTGGTTGGTGATTTGGTCACCTTTTCTTTTTAGAGAAAAAAAAAACTTTTAGGCATCAACAATACTATGTTTCTGCCTCCATATTCACATGTTTAGTGATTTTATCTTATGTGGGTCAATCGATTATGCTATTCCTTGCATTCTAAAGATAAAGATAAAGACAAATCAACTAACATTATCAGATACTCTAGAACAAGTATAGCTTCACTGCAAACACAAACTATCACAATAACCAAATCTCCGAACATCATTTAAATAAATTTGAACCATTCTTATAGATCTCAACCAAGGAGCTATGTAAAAATTATAATTAAATACGCACTCGAAACATTTGATTTGTTCATTCAAATGTTTTGATTTGTTCATATATATTGTCTTATATATAGTGTTATTTTTAGTGTTAATAAGGTTGTCCATTTAACTATTTTATTGGAATATCGTTGTTTTTCATAGCTCGAGCATAGAACCAAAGCGATGGAAAAAATCATCGAGTTTTGTAATCGTTGCTAGGGTCAAGCAGATTAGCTCTGGAAGTTATTAAGCCCAAATAAAAATTGAGTCACGAGACGCAGTTGGCAATTTTTTTCCCATCCATTTAGATTATTTTCAATAAATAAATTCTTCTTTAATCATTTCCTAACCCTATAAACATAATATATTATTCTACCAAAAAAAAAAGATAAGCGTGCATACATAAATAATATTAGTTGGTACTTCGACTAAAACAATAATAATATAGTTGGTACGTCAAATAACTAGGAAATAAGCCAGGAGGTTGATACTTCGACCAAAACAATAATAATATAGTTGGTACGTTAAATAACTAGGGAATAAGCTAGGCCTAATCACTCAACTTATAACATACATTCCTAAATATTTGTATATAATAGTAAAACGAAAAATAAATACATGTATTAACTCATAATCTTACTAGCATAATCAATATACTTAATATAATAGATAACATGAAGGGGCAAGGATACATGTATTAACTCATAATCTTACTAGCATAATCAATATACTTAATATAAAAGTTGAGGTTTCTACCAAAAAAAAATAAATATAAAAGTTGAGGTTGGTCTTATTAATTAGAAGTAAGTGCGAGGTTAAATTTCCCTCACCACGACCACCATCCTTTCCTTTTCGTGCTGTGTTTGTTAGGATCCACTGTTTATTACATTGTGAAATCCCTTTTGGAAATCTTCACAGCTTATGTTAGTAATAAATCAGAATCGAACAAAAGGAACGAGTTACCGAAGATTGAGTGTAGGGCCTTTGAGGATCGAAAACAATTTCTTGAAAACAGAAATTGTTTTCGATCCTCAATGGAACAATCCGGCATCCGCCGATGTAGAAGCTGGGGTGGTGGCGCCGGCGGACGGTAGTGAAAGAGTTGGCGGTCCCATTATAATTATTTTGAAAGATATTTTAAATTAGAAATTTGATAAATAATATGTATGAAAATCAAGCGAAATAGATAAATAAAAAATTATTGAAATTGGATATAATAAAATAGTTTGTATGAGCCGGAGTTGTAGTATGAACCGGAGTTGTGACATGAGCCTCACCTGAAGAGGAGAGGAGAATAGTTGCGGAACCAGATGAAAAAAAAGAAGAGCTTATTACCTTACTGTCTATTAATACAAATGATAGTGGCAGAGATGCAAGTGAGAATGAATGTGTTTTCTTGTCTAGTGAACCGTGTTTGGGTAATCCCTAGCTTCCAGAGCAGGACGTTCTATCCAATGATTTAAAAATAACAAATTTAACAAATTTGATCAACTTGATATGTCGTTTTAGATTTTCTAAGTAATTAATAATGAGTGAGATGTGAAAAGTGTAATTGGAATTTGTTTTCATTGACTAAAAGTTTTCATTTATTGGTTAAAATGGGTGGTAAATAAATAATTAGAGATAAAATTGAGAAAAAAGTATAATATCTTAAATGTAAATAATGATTTCCTTAAAAAATGGTTGAGCGACGGAGCTCCGCCCTGGAAATGCTCTCTCCGGTTCTGTGCAACGCGACCATGATTCTCACTATGGAAGCCAGAGCGTCAATTGAGGTAAATTTCATGATTTCCTGTGCCTATCTAGTGTGGGTGGGATATTTGAAGTAGGATTGGGCATGACCTCCCGAATTAAATATGTTCAGTGTTATTCTGGTATGGCGCTTTATTTTGTGACTCCTATGGTGATGATGAATGGTTGTCTGGTGTGTGCTTGGCTTTATCTCATCACTCTCTTGCTCGTTGCGGGGATGATCACGTTGAAAGATGTGTTTGGTGAATCCGTGGAGGAGTGATTACTGATTAGAAGGAGATTGATTTCTAGCTAGGCCGGTTAAGAGTAAATAAAAGGGGGTTATGGTTTAGCTTGATGTGTTAGGATTTGATGGCTGTGTTTTGGATCTGAATCTAGTTAATTGCCTATTGTATTTGCTAATTCTAGGAAAAGACGTGAAGGAAATGTGGTTGGATTTTGAAAACTTGTGTTGTATGAGCCTCTATTGTAATGCTTAATTCGGGTTTATGTCGTTCATTACAACTAGTTACTTCCTTTGATTTGAATGATTAATTATGTCTATTGTGATGCCGAGATAAAAATTGTGATCAATGTTTTTAACTGAACCGGAGTTGTGGCATGAACCGAAGGTGAAAAGAGATTGATTACAATCCGATCATCTCTTCTAGATAGATTATAATTATTTCTAGATAGATTAAACATAGATATATATCTCTTCCTACTGATTTTAATATAATATAAAAATTAGGCTATTTTTTAAATAGGTCTAGTTTAAATTATGAAAGGGATTGATTACAATTCATCTCACCAACAATTTCATCCATTGCTCATTTAATTATTATACATGTTCATTTTCCATGATAAGTAATACTTGTTATCATATATCATAATTTATGATAATAACTAAATATTTGATATGGACGTAATGATACTTGATATACCCGTATCATTAGGGATTAAGGTAGATGACATTGATTATTTCAAAATATTATTTTATACAATGAGTGAATGACATTGTTAGTCTACATTATAAATTGTTAAGTGTAATTATCATAGATAAATGTTTAGATTATTATTTTAGTTTTTATATTACTTGCGGCATTCCCTCCGGTATTCTGTTTTGTTTCTATCTCGGCATTACCTCGTCAAAGTCTTCAAATTCGTCTCCAAATTTAATCGGTTTGGACTTGTCCTCCTTCTCAATTGCATTTTGTTTCTAATGTTGGCTTGCACAAATGACAAATCCATTGCATTCTTCAAATTGATGTATTCAATTCAATGATGAGTGTATTTTGTGCTCGCTCTGCTTCTATTTGTTCAATTCAATGACGACTAGTCTTCAAATTCTTCCTTTGATCAAGTTGTACATTTATGAGTATATGAATCATATTGCACTTTTCTTTTGTTTTTTTCCTTAGAAGGTTTAATTTACATTGTAGTGAGAGAGGAATAAATCAAGACCGGGATTTATAAATTAAAAAAAAAAGAAGCTTGCTAAAGATTTCCTAATCCAATCCAATTCAATTGGTTTGTCCACCACTTAGTAAGTTATAAGTATCGATCAATATGCTTATAGTATTATCACACATCACGCTTCAATTGGTTGATTTGTTCAACTCAAATGCTTTATGAATTTAGTAACAATAATCCTTTATGTAGCTGTGAGTATGAATTTAGTAAGCCATTTCTTCAGTTGGTAATTAAGTACTTTCATTTTTGTAAGGGCGGGAAAACTCTCTTTTACTTGCCGGAAAACCTTTTCCATTCTCCAGTTCTTTCTCTCTCGGTTCCCGTCGGCTTCTCCATGGAAGTCGATCCTCCCCCTCCTGGTGGGGGTGACAACAGAATGGAGGTAGATCAATCCTCGAAAAAAAGAGCTAGGGAGCCGTCCAACGACTCACCTCCAAGAACTCAGCTGAGAGACAACAAAACGATGCAAAATCCACCTGCGCCTTTAGCCCCAACGGTGCCCCAGATTGAGTATCCCACAATGCAGGAGGCACAAAAAATTCTTGAATCTCAGAGGATGTCTTACAAAGAGAAAATGCTACAAGGAAGTGGCTCAAGTTTTGCAATCCAACATAACAACCCGATGTACCAAGATACTGAGGAGGAAGACGCTGATTATGACATTCCTCCTGAGAATGATGATCCAAATTCCAAATCGCCCCACTATTACTCTAACAGCAGAACAGAAGAAACGATTTTGGAGGCCTTGGAAAGAAACCTTAATAGTGTGAATGTCGATAAAGGTCCAGGTTATGCAACTCTGAAGAAGCGACTTACCCAGAAATGGGCGCTACATGCGGACTTTTCCCTTATCGACATCGGCAATGACTACTATATTGCGAGATTCGCCAATAAGGAAGACTACCATCATGTGCTAACGGAAGGGACCTGGATGCTAGGAGATAATTACTTATCGATCAGGAAATGGATACCCAGGTTTGATGTTAGCAACACCAACATCACGAAACTGGTGGTGTGGATACGAGTCCCTTGGCTGAACATCGAATATTTCAACCGAGAATTCCTTGATATAATTGGCCAAAGAGTTGGGAAAGTTCTCAGGGTGGATAAGACAACGGCGGACGCTGTTCGAGGGAAATTCATTCGAATGAGTGTGGAAGTCGACTTGACAAAACCCCTCCTTTCAAATTTCCACTTAGATGGAAAAGACTGGCCTATCCAATATGAGGGTTTAAGAATGATGTGTTTCAAATGTGACAAGGTAGGCCACCATGCTGATAACTGTGGGGAAGACCCTGGTGTTGGCCAACCGGACCCCGGATCGGAGATGGCTAAGAAAGAGCATACGGCGGTTAGAGTAGCTTCGGAAAGCTTTGGCGAGTGGATGCAAGTGAAGAAGCCAATTCGCAGCAAACCAAAGGCCAAACAGGCCGGAGAAGCATCGGTAACGCCGGTGAACCAGAACGGCGAACAGAACCAATCCTCTCAGACGAAAATCACGGCGCGATCTGGGCCGACGCAGAGGGGCTCGAGATTTGCGGCTTTGGAGGGGATCCCAACTGAAGAAGGAAATTTCGATAATTTGGTGGTTTCAAAAAGCAACGATTCTCTTTCCATGCCTGAGATATCGGAAGTTGCCATATCTGAGTCAGCGCCCAAAGTGGCCACTAAAGAAAACCAAAAAAGCCAAGCCAACGCAAGAGGTCACAAAAACTGAAAAAAGGCAAAGATATTGAGAAATCTTCTACCTCCAACAATCGGGTTTCTTATGATGCAAGCAATGGAAAGTCATCCTCCCCCAAGAACAAAACTGCCATAAACCGAAGCCCTCAGTCACCTAAAAGAGATCAACCTGCAATTAGAAGAGGCAATGCTTCAAGCCTAACTCAAGCCATTACTATGCCATCTACCACATCCATCAACAAAGCATCATAAGCCTTTATTCCATACTAAGTTATAAGTATCGATCAATATGAAAGTAATTTAACGTGTGATGAACAATAATTCTTTATTCGTTCAAAAATACTTGTCATTTCACATTTCTGGGGAGATATTCCATACTCAAAACTACATATGTACTTAATCAATAGACTTCCAAATCATATGTAATTAAAAATCAAACACGTACCCTATGATATTCTCTATTGGAAAGCACTAACTTACTCTCATACCATGGTGTTTAGTTTTGTGATACATATAATACTTAAATCTCATTCCCCATAGTATCATCAACTATCTATTTAACATATAATATAAAATAGAAAATTTTGGTCATTTATGACCATTCTCACAATTAAGTTCATAGGTAGAATTAAACTAATAAAAAATATAAATAGATCGTATGATTTCAATACATGTTATTTATGAGAATTTTAATTCAAAAAATGTTACAAGAATTAAATGGGCATTTGTAAGGATTCATTCAAAATTAAATCATTAAATTTTTTAATAGTACTAATTATAGGAATTAAAAGGGCAAATGTGTTTCAACTTCCCAACCCTTACTCACAAATAAATTCCATTTTATTTTAAATAAATTTTCTTTTCCCAAATTTCTTTAATTTAAAGAATGTGTAAAGTCTCTTTAATCTAAAAAATTTTGACCTTTGAAATTCTATATTCAATTCATCCTATTAAAATTTTTGCGCTATATATACAGTCGCACATTCTCCCTCGCCCTATACCTCAAAGTACCCACTTCCAAATCTTATTTTCACATCTAATAAGAGCAATACATACATAATGTCGCCCTCGCCAATCCCAATGGCAATCCTTTGCATTTGTAGCAACTTTCTTTTTGTAGCATTTCCATTCCTGCAAAAATATAAATATTTATTATATTTTGATTTTGATTTAAAAATCAACAACAAAATCTTGCTCATCCAAAAACTAATGATGAAGGAGACAAACATTGCGACATTGATCAATTATGTGAAAATGTTTACAAATATTTTTCTATTTTACATGTATTATGGACTTTTCTTAAGAAGATTGTCTCATGTACAACCATTTTATGTAGAAAAAAGTATTGAAGAAGAGAGATTTCTTATCCAAATAGATGTTGAATATTGGGTGCAATAGGATTAGAGCAATCAAGTATCTCTTGCCACATAACAAAACTGTAATCATACAAGAAAACCTTATTACATCAAACACTTGAAATATCCATTTTGTTTTTCCCTTTCTTATTTGTAATCCTTACAACTTATTCTCATATGAGTTTATGTAATGAAAGAGCGGAATATTAGGTTTGTTAAACACATGTTCCTACATTAGTAAAAGTGAGAAACAAAAATTGTGTGCATGTTCTTACCTTAGTAACTTATAAGAAGAAAAATTTGGCAGTCAATGACAATTTATTCAATGAAAGATAAATAGTAAAAATAAAAGAAAAATAAATAAATAAAATAAACATGTCAATTTATAATTAATGTGTGCCAATGAATTCTCATGCAATTAATTAAAAAATTATTCTTCAAAATTAAGCAAATAAAATAAAGTAACAAATAAAATAAAAATTCCAACACAACTATCTCACTAACTATTTTTGTGAGTAATTTACAAAATCTAAAAATAAAGTATTATCTAATAGACTAATTGTGTATTTTACAAAAATAAAGTATTACACACAAAAATAACAAAATGAGCATTAATATTTCATAGTACATCATTTATTTAGCAACTTTTATAGTAATCTTTGGTATTACACACAAGACACACCATTTGATATTACAATATGAATTTACAGCCATTAAATTATAACCATTAGTATTACAAATAAAAGTAAATATAAAAGAAGACAAGATCTACCTTTGGTATTCCAAACAAAAGATAAGATCAAACCTAAAATATGAATTTAATGTCATTAAATAAGACATAACCTTTGACATTATTTAGCAACTTTTGTAGTAACCTTTAGTATTAAACACAACCTTTAGTATTAAAATATGAATTTAATGTCATTAAATAATAACCAATGGTATTACAAATAAAAGTAAAAAAATAAAAGAAGTTGATAAGATCAACCTTTGGTATTCCAAACAAAAGATAAGATCAAATTTAAAATATAACATTTCATATTCCACTCTCTTTCACACTATATAAGTTTTTCACTTTTGCATTATCACATCACAATTCCATTCACCACAAAACAAGAAATAAAAGACAACTCTCAATTTGTTGAAAAATAAGGATCAATCAAGGAACCCTTGGAGATGGGTAAAGTTAAAAAAAACTATATATACTATAAATTATAAATTATAAAATATAATCAATGAGAACCTGTGCGATAGCAGGGGCCATCAATGAACACTATCTTTAGACAATCAATGAAAGACAAAATAAAAGATAAAGAGTAAAAATAAAAGAAAAAATAAATAAAATAAACATGTCATAATATAATTAATGTGTACCAATGAATTTCCATGCAATTAATTAAAAAATTATTCTTTAAAATTAAACAAATAAAATAAAGTAACAAATAAAATAAATATTCCAACACAAACTATCTCTCTATCTATTTTGTGAGTAGTTCACAAAATCTAAAAATAAAGTATTATCTAATAGACTAACTGCATATTTTACAACATTTGGTAGTGCACACAAAAATAACAAAATTAGTATTAATCTTTGATATTACATAATTTATTTAGCAACTTTTGTAGTATCCTTTGGTATTACACACAAGACACAACTTTTGATATTACAATATGAATTTAAAGTCATTAAATTATAACCATTGGTATTACAAATAAGAGTAAAAATAAAAGAAGATAAATCAACCTTAGGTATTCCAAACAAAAGATAAGATCAGATTTAAAATATAATATTTGACACTAATTAACAACTTTTGTAGTAACCTTTATAAAAGTAAAAATAAAAGAAGATAAGATCAACCTTTGGTATTCTAAACAAAAGATAAGATCAAATTTAAAATATAATCTTTCGTATTCCACTCTCTTTCACGCTTTTTCACTTTTGCATGATCACATCACAATTCCATTCGCTACAAAGAAAAAAATTAAAGACAACTCTCAAATTATTGAAAAATAAGGATCAATCAAGAAACCTTTAGAGATGGATAAAGTGAAAAAAAAAACAATCTATATATACTATAAAATATAAAATATAATCAATGAGAACCCGTGCGATAGAACGGGCCATCCACCTAGTTATATGATACAAAACCAATCTTAATTAGGTCATTGAAATGAATTGAAATAAGAGACATCTAAAGCTTGGTAGGAAGAATCGAGATAATCACTACCAATTCTCGGGCTTTTTATAATGTTATAAAACCATTACGACAAGGCCAAAATTCATTACAATAGGTCTAATGTAATAGTTTTTCGGGATTTTTAATCCGCTACCTAAGGCCGCGTTACCCTAGACCTAATGTAACGGATGTTTAACCAATTGTAATGGTTTCATGATTTTAGTAAAAACCATTACATTAGGTAAAAAATCCGTTACCTATTACATCCGTTACATAACCATTACAGTTGATACAACCATTACATTAACTAGTATAGCATTACCTTTGTTATAACTGTTACCTTTTCACTATATCTATTACCTTAGCTATTTAGATGTACCAAATATCTATATATATAATATAATTCATATAAATTATATTATTTTTGCAATTTATATGCACTTGTAATTATAATTATAACCCTCTAATAAGTATATTCAAGATGACTTAATTAACATAAACATATATATTAATACTTAAAGGTGTAGATACAAAAGTTAAATATACATCCAAATACAAATATTTTGCTACACATCTAGGCCATGCGCACACATGCATATAACAAAATATTTTGATAATCCATGCTCCTTGTTCACCACTTCACAATGATAAGGATACCTTCACTTCTCGTCCTTCAAGAAATGCCCGCTCACTATGCTCCTTGTTGGCCACTTCACTTCAAGTCCTTGACATTTCCATCCAACAAAAACTTCTAGCAAAGACCCTAACAATAGTGTGCACATACATCAAACTAGACAACAACTTACAGCATTATGTTTACACTCACAACTAGACATTAATAAAAAGCATTCGATCAAGTGAAGAAATTGCATAACAAATTCTGTTACAATGGAATCTACAACAGTGAAAGCATTCGACAATTGTCTCTAAGAGATCTAGTGCACCTTTACATTCCTTGAATTCGTAAGATACCCTTGATAAAAGCAAGTTAAAATTTCTCTCAGGACCTTGAATAATTTTAGAATTTTCCAAGGCCTTTCATATGACACTAATATTGTCCCTGATTAGCATTCATAATCCCCCAAGAAACTTTGACAATTCAATGCAGCATTCATGAAATTTCTCCAAGTTATCAATCAAATTTCAAGAACAACAAAGAAAAGCAAGTCGTTGGAAAGCATTCATCCTATGCCAAGGTATCGAAAACATAAAATATAGAGTACCTAGCATCAATTACATCAAGCAACTTTAAGCTAATTAAATTTCATTTTCATCAAAATTACAAAAGCATGGGAATCAATAGCTTGTGAAGAAGTTAGTTCTCACTCACTCTGGCACTACTCAGTCATTATTTGACTGCATTAAACATATCTATAGCGAAACAAGACAAATTGACATACCACCATGGATAAATATGGTCACAAGATAAATATGGTCACTCTGTCCTTTGTGGTGCCAAATGCTTTCTCTCTAACCAACCCAGCCTTGAAACCGAGTTTAAAAGCTTAGAGACCATTATTTCCAAAGCCAAAAAATGTTCAATTCATAAGCTTCAGTTTGCTTGAAAAACCAATATAAATTCAATGTATAAAACTAGTATATATCCCCTTGCAATGAGCTGAATACTTCAAGTTTAGGCAATATTTCTTATAATGTACTCCACCCTAAAGCCTTTTTAGCTGGAAAAACTAGCCTTCTCATTCATTACAAGTATACAGCAAATTGCACTTCATCCATGATTTGTGACATGAAATAGCGTTACCTCAACGATGCACATGATGCAGCTTCTACCACCTCCAAAGTTTATCACCTTTCCCTAAAGATCAACATTCATACATCAGTCCAAATGACTCAAATTGATCAATTATAATTAAAAACTGCACTTGTGCAGGGAATAGAGAAGTGTCAATCACAGCACTTATACAAAACAGAAACCATGGCCAAACAAATAATCAAAACAAGATATTAAGATGGAGAGATGAATGACCTGGAAGATCTCAAAGCTCACACTTGTTGAGGTCGACTTGGAAAAACAGAGGTGTCACTAGAGCTAGAACAAAGACAAAACAGAGATTCAGTTCGTGAAAGCAAAGACAGTAATAATACCACAAATACAAGATAGAGAATTTTCAAGCCAAACAACAAAGACAATAATATGACCAACTAGTCAACAGAAAATTTAGAATAAATTCGTTATTTGGAGTTGCATTCAAACAACAATAGACAGAAACATAAACTTACATGGACTTGGATGTCTTTCAAAATCATTAACCTATAAATTGAACAAGAAAAATCAGGAGATAGGAAAAAATTATTGTCCGTCTCTAGAGAAATATTTGAATATGAAGAATACAAGAAATGAACTCACTTTCTGATCATTTCGAGAATAATGTATCACACTGGCATTAGGACCACCACCAACCACAGGGTTGAACCTATTTCAAGAGAAAAATGAAGTCATTTCTCATTTAGATTTGACAGATAGTTTCAAATATTTCAATTATCAACCTAAAGAGCAACCAAGTCTATTATTTGTTGTATATATTTTCAATTAATTCTTCACTGTGAAGCAATAAGGATAGAAGAGCATTAAATAAGATAAATATTATACTAACAAGGCATAAAGGAAGGATCAATACTCCTTAACTTCCGACATTCTTTGTGCACCTCGCATTTTGCACTCATATTCAACCTTAGCTGATAGCATACCCTCATCTGGAAATGATGTTGAATGAAACATTGTTTGCAAGAGAGCCTGTAAAAAAAAACATTAATCCACGATGAAATTGTTCCCCAAATCCCACAAAATAAACAATGTCACATACAGTGGAAGACACTCATAAGTCATAAGGCAGCTAATCTTATGTTGTATAAAACTTTTCAGGATATAATCATAAACCATACCTGGCTACCAATTGAAGCAGCCTCTCTCATCAAGTTCAGTTCAGCTGGTGATTTAATCCATCTCAACTCATGAGTGTAAGCAGAAATATCTTTGACTTTTCCGTCTATATATGCCTTTTGAAAGACATCCAAGTCCATGTAAGTTGATGTTGCTGTTTGAATATTGTGAAACAATTGAGATGACCCTTTGATCATGCCTAGAAGGATCTGTATAGTTATCATTTGGGATTACACAGTTGAAAGAGGATCACTTTGCATATGACATATTTCCAACATGAAAAAGCATCCATCAGATTACAACATGAAAAAACATGAAAAAGCACCTACTATCCACACCCTTCCTTCATCTCCTTCCTTCATATGCAAATAGAAAGATGAAAAACATTTAGTACAAAGCCAATACCACATTAGAAGGTGATCACACAGCCAAACAGCTAGACAACCTTACTGCATTTGCTCTGATTTGGATACAGATATCGACTCTCCAGATCAGTTTGTAGAAGACTCTATATCAAATCTGACCACAATTTCATTGGACAGAAGACTCTATATCAAATCTGACCACAATTTCATTGGACATGTCCAAGCCTCTATGGAACTCCACATATCTATCTATTCATGCCACAAACTTACTCTAAAGCTTTCTGACCAAGTACACAATAGAAGCAACCATATCAAAATTAGAAGCATATATATAAACAAATCAGAAACTAAATGGGATATGAACTTACACAATCAATTAGATATACCAATCAGAAGCAATTTAACAAAAAAATTCAAAAAATCTCAAGTTTAAGGAAGACTTCAACTTAGAAGAAAAGCCAAACCAAACCTGCGTCGAGCTGCACCTCCTGGCTAGAAGAAGAAAGGTGACAACTTAGCCAGAAAAATCAGACCACCTAGTGCACATCCTGGTAGGATTGTAGGAAGAAAGTCCACCAACCCACTGAAGTCGATCGAGCCTAGCTACTACATCCGCAAGTCTGCTGAAGTCGCTAGAAATTCCGAAAACCCCTAGCTCTGATAACAAGTATGCTGATCGAAATAATTGAAATGTTACTCAGGCAAAGTCGACCAAGCCTATCTTGAATTGCAAGCACCAGTAAAAAAAATTAATTCAATCAGCATAAACACCTCTAATCCAAAATTAACCAAACCGATGCAACAATTCAGAACAAAATTCGGTACCAGGGAATTCACAATTTTATAGGACCTACACTAATTTGCAGGTCGAAAGCTTGAGTGCACGGCTGGTGTCGGATCTGGGCGAGCCAGCACTGTTTCTTAGCGACGTTGGGTGAGATTTGAACCCCTTGTTGTGCTGGATTTTAGCGGTAGAGCGAGAGGGATGGAGGCGCGGCAGGTCATGTTGCAACAGTAGAGAGGTGGTGGTTTTGGGCTCTTGGCGGCAGGGGACCTTCGCGAATTTGGGCGGTAGGGGTGGTGCACGGCCATGAGTAGGGTGGCGATTCATGGAAGAAGTTCGATGGCCATCATGGGAGAGATGAGGTGGTGATTTTGGGCGAGGGACGTGGCGGTCAACGCCCAGCGGGTTTCAGAGACGCGAAGCAGAGAGGTCAGGGAATAGGGTTCTGGACTTTGGTGATGGGGGGTTTAGAGGAGAAGGAGAAGGAGAGGAGAATTCGTGAGGATGATAATGTGGAGTTCAGGAGTTGGGAGATGAGCAATTGGGAAGGATTAGGGTTTGAAGATGAGCAATTGGAAATTTGGGTAAGGGTTTAGAGTTTGAAAAGGAGACTCGTAGTTTTTTTTTTCGGTAAAATGAAATTTAGAGCCTAAAATTTCACCCTGCGCTCTTTCGCACTTATTTTTGAAATCCAATTATTCATTACATTTGCTATATCATCGGTAATCTTAGATTTTATTTTTTATTCCATTTTTATAATTGTTACATTTGTTATAAGCATATGTTGCATTAGATAACTTGTGTTACAATAAACCATCGCCTTAGATCATACTTTTTTTCCTAATTTTATAATCGTTACCTTTGTTATAAACATGTGTTACAGTAGATGACTTGTGTTACAACAAACCGTTACCTTAGATCATACTGTTACATATAATAATAAACCATTACACTATATTATCTATTGTAACACAGTAAAAAAACCATTACAAATCTTTCGTTACAAAAAGCCCGAGAATTGGTAGTGAATTGAATACTAAAACTATCTAACCTACATGTAAATTAGTATTTTTTTACATTCAATGCTTTGAATTTAAAGCATTGAATTGCCTAATATAGACTTAATGTCATATATATCTTACATACTCTACATTAGCCTCTTAACCTTCCACACATAATATTTACTTAATATTATACATCAAGCATAAATTAATTATTATAGTTTTTCTAAATAATTGAATATAAAATGTAAATGCGTGTGATAACTTATATGTAAAAAAGATATACAACTTCAAAAGTTCCATTAATGGAATATATGTTTGAAAAAACTAAATACCTAAACATAAACATGTAAAAAAGAATTTAGATCAAATAATTAACCCGTGCAAATGTACGGGCATGTACTTCTAGTATACGCGTATAACTGAACAAGGTGGAGGTTGTAATTAATTTGATTAAAAAGGGATTTATAATTATTATACAGGATCACATGAATATTAAAAAGGGATTTATAATTTAATGATTTTCTTAAAAACGCAATCAACGCTCAAATTGAGGTGAGGTTGTAATTAATTTGATTATGGCAATCAATAGTACAATATTTTTTCCTAATTTTATCGATCTTCCCTCTCTTGCAAATCCATGTATATATTTATATATCTCCATCCTCACAATACAATCTGACCAAAAAAAAAATCCTCACAATACAATGCATTATCCAATTAAAAAATCAAATTAATATTCATAATCCTCTCGACAAGATGATGTCATCATCAAAAAAGCTCATCATCCTCGCAATAGTGCTGATGTCAGCCATTGCACTGGTCACATGCTCATCGTCTAGAACCACAGGAGAAGTTGAACCGTCCGGTACTACCGTGTCTAAAATAAACCAACTGGATTCGAAGAGGAACATCCAGGTGGGTAAATTTCATACTAATTTTTATCAAATAACCTAATATTTTTATATTCGAAGAGAAACGTCCCATAGTGACAATATAATAATTATGGTACATTGTGGCATTATGGATTATGGATGAATTAATCAAGGTACACTGCAAGGACAAAAACTCGGATTTCGGAGTGCGGCAAGTGGCGTTCGGGGGCGAGTACGAGTTTCACTTCGAACCGAATTGGTTTAAGGCCGACTATTTTTGCGGGTTCCTGTTCGACAACGTGCTCCACTGGTTCGACATTTACACTTCCAAGAGAGATTCGGCTCGTTGTGGTGCAGAGAGATCGTTTGCAAGTGGACTATCAAGGAGTCCGGCCCTTGCTTTTCTCGAGATAACACGTGCTACCCGTGGAATTAATAATTAATGACGTCACACTTCGTTAATTACTTTATTTTATTTGTACGACCATCGATCCATCCATACTATTACTATTACTATCACGCAAATGGAGATCGATCTCATGCTAATGGTTCTCTATGTATTCAATAATGAATTTGAACTTCATCCGATTACATAACTTTTTTTTTATTAGTGTCCCTTGTAACATTCAAAGTTTGTCTTATGTTTTCTCTAAAAAAAAATAAAATAGACCAAACAATTACAAAAGGAATGAATGAAACCGACTACCCGAACCCATGATCGGACCCGATATATGTATGACTTGTAGTTTGCACGGTTTTCATCTCACAAGAGGTCCTTGAGGCCTTGATGGTGTATCTTTGTTGAGGATCCACTTTTCAAATCAAAAGTTGATATTTAAATTAGTCTAACATATATATCATTGAGTTACTCTCTTCTATTGACAGAGCGACAATTAGTTTTAAGCTTTCACAATCTTAATGATATATGTATATATGCTATGAGGAAAATTGGAAATGGATTTTGGCCAAAGAGGGAAGAGAATCATTGATATTTCCAAAGATTCCTAAAAAGTTGTATATATAGTAAATGAAGTTAAATAAATCATGGCCAAAGAGGAAATATGATTGGAGAAGGGAGAATCATTAAAAATTTAAAAGCCACTGGGCCAATTCCCATGTTGTATTTGCGGGGACGTGTTAGAATATATCCATCACACATCAGAAAGTTGGGATTTAACTGGACTAGTATATGATTTAGCGAGTTACTCCTCCTATCGCCAATTGGTTTTAGGATGGAACCCTGTGGCTTATATGTTGTGCCCAACACACATATGCCCACGCACGATCGTGTGCACCCCTCACGTTAATGACCCATAGACTTTAATACATAATAAGAATATATACACACAAGCTAAAGAAATTTGTATCGTATAGGCAGATTCGTCTTAACTCTACCAATACTCAGTTGGTCTAGTGGTAAAGTGGTGCTAGACTACCTTAAGTGTTGTTCAGGAGATTCGAAATTCGAATCCCACTGACGGCATGTATGGAGAAACTGATATTGGGAGGGTCTCCCCCAAAATGGGGCCACGAAGTACCCGCTCCGGATGTAGAGCGATGTCCGACCGATTGAACCGGGCGAGCGAAAGACAATACCAAAAAAAAAGATTCGTCTTAACTCTTAACCAGCTTGATTGGCAACAAATAAAGTCATAGCTAGTAGATAACTGGCATAACCACAATTAAATCGACCATCAAAGAAATTAAGTTAGTTTATTGAAAATGAGAGTTTAATTAAATGTCTAAGAGAGATATCATTTAAACATTAAGTATGTAGATTGAGTATCTCTAAGAGATTTCTCATATATACATTGGTATTTTTATGATCTAACAGATTCTCTATCTCATTCTCCAAAATAGAAAATTTTCCAAAAAATTAAGGTGTTTTCTCTATGTTTAGAGAATTCTCCAAATTTATTTGGAGAATGCTTAATTAAAAGTGTATATATGAAAACTTATGATTGACCTTACGAAGTTTTATAAAAAAAATTTATATATAAATAAAATAATAAATGTAAGATTCTCTAAAATGAAGAAACTATTGGAGTTAAATAAATTTTATTTGGATGATATTATTTTTGGCTCTTCTTCATTTTGGAGAAAATTATAGAAAAATTGTTACAGATGTCCTAAATAAACAACTAATTAGGATCATATATTATATATTGTATGTGTCGTTAAAGGTCATCTCAGTGACAAAGACAACGAGGTCCGTGGTGAGATTGATCATGATACCGACAAAGACAAACAACACGAACATGATGAACCTCACCACGGGCCTCATTTTGTCCGTGTTGTTTATCTTTACCGGTATCAAAATAAATCTCACCACAGGCCTGATTCTCGCTATGAATATTCCTGCCGAAAACCTATAGTCTATATTAGATCAAGAGAGCTAGGGAAAAAGTGAGGAGAAGAGAGTGGTTATACATGTATATATACATACAGAGATGACCTTTTTCCACATGTCAATCTCATACTTGAACAATTTTTATTCGTGTTGATTTATGATGAAGCCACCTCAAAAAAAACTAAAATATTTTTTTGGTAAAAAAAAAATAAAAAATAAAAAACAAAAATATTGGATACCACATTAAAATAATATGGAGAATAGAATTTCTGTCTACATGTCGAACTACGATAGAGCCACAACAATACAAAAAATATTGATTCCTGCATTAATTGAGTCACCAAAAATATTGCAAATGATATCAACTTATTCCATCATATGACTAAGCTACGTTGTTGGACTAACCTTTGCAATTTTTTGTATTGGTTCATGAACTTTAAATCATTGCAATTAGGTTCTTGCACTACTTAAGGGGTTGCATATGTATATCTAATACGTTACAAAAAAAAATGATAAATTTCAACGACGTACTAAAAGTTCAAGCTAGAGATTAAAGCTTGTTGCAATCAGAAGATCGATTTAAGTATCTTACTAATTAACAAGTCATCGCCTAGTGTCTTGATTAGTTTTACACAGTCTAGCTAGTAAGCATTGTCCTACATGGTGAATAATAATGGTAGGAGATTCATGTGATTAAAAAAAAAATCTTGTTGGATTTTCAAAATTTTTGACAATTCAAATATAATAAATCATTATCTTGGGCGTTAATTACAAACCAATTCAACATATAACTACCCTAGCTAGGCTTGATTAGCGCCCAACCGATCTTCGTTCCGAAATTCCGATGCTCCGCCTTTAACAACTTGTTCCTAGGATAAGCATCCTAACTGATCTTAGAAAGGGTTGTGGAGCATCGTCAGTCAAGCTAGATGCAACATTTTTTGTAATACACTATGCCATACTAAAGTATTTGTTATCGCAAGTTTCATTGCGAACGTTAGTTTGTGGGGTCAATGTTTGAATATAATACGGGCATGCATTACGACAAATCAAGGGGTGGTCGTAGAACACGAGCACAGGTTCAGTATGTGCAGGACAAGCCTGCCATATATAATCGACTTATGCTTGAATGCGATATAGAGCTCCAAGAGTGCTCAATAGTGAGGAGTATTATTCAATTTGTTAAATGTTTGCAGCTTGAATATGATTGTTATTTTGTAATATCATTAACCGAGAATTAATTAGAGTAGAGGAAATCATTCAAATGCATGATCAAATTATAATAATTAATGACAAAAGATATTCTCCTAAAAACCATATATCCTCTCCATGCAATATTGAATATTCCAATCAATCTGCTTATTGTTTTTGTTCATAAATCACATATGATTTGTTAGCAAATGAAAAAAGATAAATCAAAATAAATAACAAGCTCTTCCTTTTCGTTGATTACACTTTTTTCTAATCAAACTAAGCAAGAGGTGATGATAGTAGATATGAAAGTGTACTTGAGTTTAGTCCTTATTTACACTCTCATTTGCTTAACAATGAGAGCCACTTGTTCGACCAATCTTATTCTTTTTGGTATTCCTCCTAAAACGCATGTTATTATCAGGAATAACATGGGAGACGGGTCCAAAATGATGGTCCGCTGCAGATCAAAAGACGACGATTTAGGTAATCAGGCGCTGACAAACAGACATAGTTTCGAGTTTGTGTTTCGTGCTAGCATAAGTGGAGACACACAGTTTGAATGTGTCGCGTTGAGTGTCAAAGGACGGGTTCGATGGTATGCATATGAACAGGGTACGACCAAGTGCACGACCTTGTGTCAATGGACAGCCTCCAAGGACGGCATCTCCGGTCAAGGAGAGTTCTACAAGTGGGGCCCATTCCGCCCGTAGCCTACCTAACTACCATGTAGTCGGTCGTTAATCAAGGAACTATGTGCATGCTTAATTTTGGTTCTCTAGATATACATGTGTTGTATGTGTATGCATAAGAATAATAATAACGATAATGGGTTTTAAGAGCATAGGTTAAGTATTATTGTTTTAAAAACTAAAATCCTATTTGAAAATAAATGAACCCTGATTAGTTAGAAATAAACATCGTACGTATAGATCGAGATAGCAGTCTTTTTTATTGTTCCAAGTATAGATATCAATTCAATTGAAGTAACCATTATCGATCCTTTGCATTGCACTAAAAATTTGCCTGGATAACTACGAACACAATACCGATTCCTTGCTTGCCAAGTGAAGCTTCATTTTTAATTTAACCGATTCCTTGCTTGCCACATTCTCCCTCTTTAATTCTCTTTTGAACCAAAGAGAAGACTTAATTTGTACGTTGAAACAAATTGGTATCATTTTCCGGCCACGAATTGTTGCACGGTGGCCCTTCGATCGGAGCTCTTGTGTTAGCCTTCTTCCTCTTCCCCTTCTAATTACGAGGTATATTAAATCCTAATTGTTTGGTAGAATTTGAATTGAGTTTACGAGGCGTAAATGGTTTAAGGGAGCTTACACAATAATTAGTAAGGCATTGAGCTTCATTATCTTTGTTCTTGCCATCATATGATAGTACCCTACTACTTCCACCACCTCCAAAAAAACATTGCAATAGTGGAATTTTTTATCAATATTTAAATCAGTTTAACTTGAGCAACATAATAACATAAAAATTTAATTCTTTTCAATCTCATACACCAATATATGTCGATCAATAGAAGAAGATCGACTTCATAAATTGATATAGTTTTTTTTTTAATGGAAAAATTGATATAGTTTTTGACACAATGACACATCGCAATTGTTGTCTTTGATGGTAAACTAATTGCCTCAAGCTACCGATATCGATTGACGACACCTTTTTTGAATTTACCAAATACTGTAATAAATAAAAAATGTACTTTTGATTTGACAGCTAAGATGGCTCAAATCTTGTTGCAATCAGCAGATTCATGTGATTATAAAGTATCTTCCAATCTTAGACTAACAAGTTATCGCCTAGTCTCTCGATTAGTTTTACACAATCTAGCTAGTAGGCATTGTCCTACATATATGGTGATTAACAATGGTAACAAATCTTGTTGGATTTTCAAGTTTTTGCCAATCCAAATATAATAAACTCGTTGTCTTGGGCGTTAATTACAAACCAATTCACCATATAACTACCCTAACTAGGCTTGATCAGCGCCCAACCGATCTTCGTCGATGCTCCATCTTTAGCAGCTTGTTCGAACAACCGTGGTAAAAGTAAAAGTCTAGGGCTGGGCAACGGTCCAAGACCGGACCGGGACCGGATTCTTGAAAAAATTGGACCGAGGACCGGATCGGATATTCTCGGTCCGGTCTCGGTCTCGGTCCCGGTCCGGTCCGGGTTTGGACTGGTTTTGGACCGAACTATTATTTTATCAATAAAAAAATATTTTTAATAAAAAAATATTTTATTTATTTATAAAAAATATTATTTTTAATAAAAATACATATATTATATCATATAAAAATAAAATTTATATTTTTAACATAAATTTTATAATATAACTATACATATTTTTTACATAAAATAATTTTTTTTACTACTAATACAAAAAGCCGGTCCGGACCTGGACCGGACCGGACCGGGGACCGGCTTGTAATTTTTTGTGGACCGAGGACCGGTCCGGACCGGTCCAAAAATCCGGTCTGGACCGGATTTTGCCCAGCCCTAGGTAAAACAAGTATTTTGTACTAGTGTTCCCTAGGAGATAAGCATCCCAACCAATCCTAGAAGAGCTATAGGGTTGTGGAGCAACAACCAAGCTAGCTAGATGCAACATTTTTTGCAATATACGCTGTCTCCGTTATGGTTAATTATGGTGCTAGAATAATGTTGCTGTAGCCGTAGAGTTTATTGCTCCTCCGTTATGGTTAATTATAACCACATAATCAGGAATTATGGTGCTAGAATAATAAAAAAGAAGTCCTATATATCACTACGAAAAAGGCTTTGACATAGGGCTTCTTCAAAGGCTTTTACTATCATAAAATTGCATAGTGTACTATATGCAAAACAATAGAACGATGAAAATAGCCTTATACCTAGCTATTTTTTTAGGATATACAATAGGTCCTAAATTTCCTACACATTTACCCTTCCAAACATTTAGGAGATACGCAATGAAACTATGCCGTACCAAAGTGTTTGTTATCGCAAGTTTCATTGCGAACATTAGTGTGTGTGGGCGCAGTGTTTGGATATATTACGAACGTGCATTATGACTAACCAAGTGGTGGTCGTAGAACACAAGCACAAGTTAAGTATGTGCAGGACAAGCCTCACATAGATAATCGACTTCTGCTTCAATGTGGTATAGAGCTCCAAGCCTCATATGTGGCAATAGAGCTCTATATCGAATTAAAGTAGAAGTAGATTATGTATGTCAAGCTTGTCCGGGACATAATTAATTTGTGATTTTGTTTTGCGGCCACTATTTGGTCAGTCGTAATACGTGCACTTTCATTATATATCTAAATATTAGCCTCACACTGACGTTCGCAATGACTTGCAGTAACAAACACTTTAGTATGTCACAGTTTCATTTCATATCTCCTAAATGTTTGGAAGGGTAAATACTTAGTAAACTTAGGACTTATTTTGTACCCCAAATAATAGGAATAAGGTACACTTTTCAATTTTATCATAGTAAAAACCTTTCAAAAAGCCCTATTTCATAACCTCTTCGTAGTGGTGGGACATTTTTTTTTTTATTATTCAAGTACCATAGCGCCCGATTACGTGGTTACAACCATAATGTGGGGAGAGCAATAAATTTATGGCGGTTCCTTAATTAGGGCACTATCGAGACAACCTATTACAAAAAATTTCAGATATATCTTGGATGTTGCTCCACAAGCCTAGCAGTTCGATTTCTCTATTACCTAATCATACTCCCTATTGTATTTTTTTATTTTAATTGGTTATAAAGTATTTTTTAATGTTTTACTATACTTAAGTTCCTTTTTGATTTAGTATGAAAATTGATTGGTCAATCACGTTGTAGGGGAGTATAAAAGGAGTATATTTAGGGAGTAGAAAATTTGATTTAATTTGCAACCCTAGCTCTTCTAGGAACGATTGGGATGCTTATCCTAGGGAACAAGTTGCTAAAGGCGGAGTATTGGAACGAAGATTATATAAATAAACGATGAGTTTTTTTTTTTTTTTGATAAAGTAAGGATTATGATCACCACAAGTAATATTTAAACTTACTAAACAATCTGTAATATATCAAAGACTTGTAATATATCAAAGACTTACAATTAATGAGAATTATATATATATATATATATATATAGCAATCTATCGTGATTTGTACAAGGTGTTACATTGAGTCTTGGACAATTTTTTTTATCATGTAATCAAGCTATTATCATCAAAATTTTAACTTGGTTTCTTAAATTTGGGCCTGATGATTAGCTTATCAATTATGTCGAGCACATGCATATTATTGGGCCTGATGATTTGGGCCAACCTTATTCTAATGGGCCTATTTGCATCTTAAATGGAGCCTTAACGCCCCCACAAGTTTGTTATTAGATGTATGTTGATGGGGAACGTAAATCAATTATGGATCATAAACATTGAGTGCATTAAATTGGGCGATCCAAACACGTCCTTGGTTTATCTCAAACTCAAAGATTGACTGACAGCATTGGAAAATTACGAGCCATAGCCAAATATAATGTAAATGAGCATTAGAACTCCAAAAGATATGATTGGTAATAAGTGGATTACAAATTCTACACCATAAAAAGTTGAAAAACAAGCAAAAACTTCTTTTATGCTCTGATGCCAAAAATCCTGATACCATGGTAACTTTAGGAACAACTCAGAGAACTGATTTTTATCTCAAAGACTCTGATTTTGGTAAATAGATTTTCACCAGCGACGGACGACGCACAAGCTGCCATTTGCACGAACCCATTAAAGGCTTATGATTGCTGGAAAGGGGCAAACAATCAGACAATCAGAAAAGTTTATGAATCACAAACACCATGAACATTACTTAGTGCAAGCAAAACTTACTTCAGGTTCTTTCTCTGATGTCATTTTCACATCCTTAGTCTCTTTGGACTCGTTCGATTTGGAACCCTCCTCACCTGCACAAAAGCATTTGCTCATAAGCTCATCTCGTTGTGTTGATCTGTATTTTTCATAGTTCATACAGACTAGGAGTGTCCAACGGGTTGACCTGATGACCCGTAAAAAAATAAAGTCGACCCGTGACCTAGCCCGTAGACCATTCTACGAGTTTGCATCTCCCGACCCGTTTAACTGCTAACCCGTTTGACCCGTTTTAATCCATTTGACCTTTTCAGGACTCAAGAAGGTTATGAATTGGAACACAAACTAAAAAGAACTAACCCCGTTACCCGACCCGTAAAATCATAGGCGGGTCAGGTTACGGGTCAACCCGCCCGCCCTTTGGACAAGCCTAATACAGACATGAGCAAAATATGTGGTAGCCTGGATT
Source organism: Fallopia convolvulus (assembly GCA_964016875.1). Classification (NCBI taxonomy): domain Eukaryota; kingdom Viridiplantae; phylum Streptophyta; class Magnoliopsida; order Caryophyllales; family Polygonaceae; genus Fallopia; species Fallopia convolvulus. Next base: position 81,701,975 of record OZ024718.1, on the reverse strand, counting down.
TTAAAAATGCAGTTGTACACAAATTCTCAAATCTCAACCATAAGTAAGATAAGATCCCATCATATTTTTATCATCAGTGCAAGTTTAATGGAAAGTAAAACTGTAATTTTATTTAAATCCACAAATACCTCCATCATCAGGCAAATCAGAGGTCCAGAGAGTGAGATTATCCCTCAACAGCTGCATGATAAGAGTACTGTCCTTGTATGACTCCTCACTCAACGAGTCCAGTTCAGCAATCGCCTCGTCAAAAGCTTGCTTAGCCAATTGACATGCCCTGAGATTCATGTTACATGGACAGTTTGTCAAATGAGTTAAACTAACACAATGCTTGAAAAATCTTCCAAGTGAAAAAAGTTGTTACCTTTCGGGCGAATTCATGATTTCATAGTAGAAGACTGAGAAATTCAGAGCAAGGCCAAGGCGGATAGGGTGAGTTGAAGGCAGATCTGTACTGGCTGTGGCAGATGCCGCCTAACAGATAAATCGCAAAAAGGCGTCTCATGCAAAAGTCATAGACTAGCAAGACAAACAATACAACAACAACATCAACATTATCGCCTAGTAAAGTCCCGCTCAAATAGGATCTGGGGGGTCAAGATGGGCCCAAAAGACCCAAGAAAAACTGAAATTCGGCTATCTGACAATAATAACCGAATTTAGTTAAAAAGCACCAAAAACTGATATAGGGGTTATATCCGTCTCAAAGGCAAGACAAACAATACATCATCATCATCATTGACCCAGTGAGGCTCCGCTACAGCGGAATATGGGGGGGTCAAGATGGAGGTACCCCTGCCCAAGGGAAAGGGGGTACGCCCCCGATAGACCCAAGAAAAACTGAAATTCAGCTATGTGACAATAATAACTGAATTTAGTTAGAATGCAAGACAAACAATACGAATAAGTGAAATCTGATTAGAATCAAACATGCCTCATAGGCCTTTAGTGACTCTTCTGATGCATCTTTCCGTTCCTGATCACTCTTGAACTCAGCAAGATATCGGTAGTAGTCACCTTTCCTGAATTATTACATAACCAGTGGAATGTTATATCAGCTTGATTGATGTACATAAATCTAATGCTACATCAACATGACTTACATTTTATAGTAGAAAACTTTGGCTTCCCCGGAATTAGCATGAGCAATCAGATGCTTGTCGAGAATGTCTAGAATGTCATCGCATATCTTGGTAAGTTCAATTTCCACCTTTTGGCAATATCCCTTGATTATCTTCACATTGTTGTCGTTGGCTTTGGTTTCTTCCTTTTGTTCAATGGATGACATGATACGCCAAGAGGCTCTCCTGGCACCGATAACATTCTTGTAACCTACCGAGAGGAGGTTCCTCTCCTCAACAGTCAACTCGACATCTAATTTCGCAACAGTCTTCATACACTCCACCATTTCTGTCAATAACAAGTTTTGGTTAAGACAGTAAAGATTGACAATACCAAAGATTTTTCCATTAAACATAAGATAGGGAAAGAGGAGACATACCGTCATAACGTTCAGCTTGTTCGGCGAGCTTGGCCAGATAGATTTGAGTCTCTCTCTCCTTCTCTGCGGACATTGTTGAAGCTTGAGAGAGAGGAAATCAAGAAATGAAGAGAAGTGAGAGTATTTGTTGGTAAATTTGTACAATTGCAAAGCTAGAAGTTAAATAGTGAGCAAAAGCGAAGAATTGGGAGAAATTTTAGAAAGTGCATGCAATTTAAAGAGGACAGGAATGAGTAAACGCCATCCTGAGCGTTGATTTTGGAAATTAAATTTAAAATTAAGTATTTTTTAGGTGCAAATAAAAGAATTTTGTTACGAAAAATAAAACATGGAAATTGTTTGTTCTGTTTATTCTGTTTTGCGTTCGCGCGCGATTCGGTTTTCAGTCAGGACTTGCCTTTTTAGCCGAAGGATTTCCGATAAACAATGGATGTGTAATTGTCTGTCCACGTTGCAAATTTCATGAAACTTGGCATGATTTATGTATAAATTTCGACATTTTATGTGTATAAATCTAGGGGTTTAGAAATTCATAGAATCTTTAATTTTATTAAAACCACCAAGAAAATACTATACTAACTAAAATTTCAATTCAAAGATTGGATCTTTTTTGTACTCATATTGGTGAACAACATTATACTAGTGTTCAACAAGAGTTTTTATAGAGCTGTATTTTCTAAGACTTTTTTTTTATATAGAGATGCTTATTTTACTTTTAACCCTTTTGGCTATACTATAACAAGCACAAAAGGTCTAATTCAGATTAAAAAAAAAACAGATTTAAAAGGCACTTATTCTAGTATTCTACCGAAATAAAAGGCAAAGTTACATGGGAAGAGAAGAACAAACATATCCGCCATTGCCAAGCATAAAATTGCAATGTACGTCACACAGCAAGCTTAGTGAGGAATCAGAATCACGTCGATCTACAAGCTCTCAAGGTATCTATAAGAACCTCTTCGTTCAGATTTTGACCTGCAATTTCAAAACGGAATAAAAAGGTGTTCAAATAGATGTATTGCTACATAGAATACATTCAAGCAACTGACGAAAATACACGGGTCCTTCTTTACCTATAAATACGATTCTATTCATCGGGGTTTCTCCAGTTTGCCACTTTCGAGTTGGAACTATCTCATATATCTCTCGTACCGCCTGAAGAAAACCACACAAGGTCATTATGAATCATGCTCAAGATGTCAAAAGTTTGTAATTATATATAAAGCACCAAATATGATCATAAGGCTTTATGGGATGATCAGGAATTCGGCAGTAGACCGACTTGTTTTAGTTTTCCATCAAGAAAATCAAATATTGAATCAAGCATGGAAACATTAGACGTTAAATATAAATTGACATAATTCTAGATGAAGTTTCACTTCAACACAGTACCTGCAGAGTGTGCAGTTCATCTGTGCCAGCGATGCTTAAAACACCTTTACAACGATAGACGTCCATCCCATACTTTTTATCCCAGAGAATCTCCTCGAGCCATATACGAACCTTTGATCAGAATTAGAAAAGAGAATAATGAGGACAGCATATGCATTATACTGAGCACCACTTAAATTGATCTCCAATACATAAGAATCCAATCACTGAATCTCAAGTTACGCATTTTCTGTTTATTTAATACATAATGCTTGATTCGAATCTATCTATAGAGATTATAATTACAAGAAAGATATCCAAGAAGGTATAAATTCAATTATCAGCACAACATGATATATAATATCTTCAACAGACTAAAGTTAATTCAGGGAAGAACCTTTTCGAGGTGAATTGTTTGTGGCTCACATATGCATAGAGTTCTGACACTGTTGTCATGGAGAGCCTTGCTTGGCAATAATTTGCTCTCTTCCAATAATGCTTCCAGGTGAGCAACATGCTGAGAAAAATCAAGTTGCAGAGTTCAGACATTTGAAAGAAGAAAACAGTGAATGAGAAACTAGATGCTGAAGAACTAACAGTAGCATCATAGGCCTGGCGATTGAGTATCATAGACAAGTCAACTTGACAACGAACAGAGCGAATGATGCTTGCAAGAGAGTTGATCTTTCGAATCTCCATCTCCAAATCATCAACACTATCTTGAGGATCCTCGGGCGAAACCAAATCAACCTTGTTAAGAATTACAATGTCCTGAAGCCAATAAAAAAAATCTTGAAGATCAGTTCAAGTTATGTATAAGACCGCCCTCAAGTGAGTTGAGTTTAGAACTGTTTGCATGTCAATAGAATTAAAAAATACCGCGTATGCTATCTGATGGAAAGCTTCAGGGAACGACGACGATTCCTCATGGCCTTTCAATTGGTGATGGAGGTTTTTAGCATCAACAACCTGCCCAAACCATGAGAAACATCTCAAACTTAAAGCAAACAAGACATGGAGTAAGAGATTACAGATTAATCCATGGAAAAAGCAAGCAATTGGAGCCCAAACCATGAGAAACATCTCAAACTTACAGCAAACAAGACATGGAGTAAGAGATTACAGATTAATCCATGGAAAAAGCAAGCAATCGGAGAAAGGAACTAAACTTACAGTAACAATTGAATCAAGTTTGACAGAGGATTCAAGTTGGTCATCCAACCACAAAACAGATGCAAGAGGAGCCGGATTCGCCAACCCCGTAGTCTCCAGCAATATATGATCAAGTCTATTGAAAGAAATTGAACATGAATGAACTACTTCTGAATAACATGTAATCAATTAGATTGATTTTACAGATTCAAGCACCTTTGCTTCATCTGAACAAGCTGTTCTAGGGCTTGAACCAAACTATGCTTCACAGTGCAACAAACACAGCCATTGGAGAGCTCCACCCACTCTTCAACAAGCGCACCCCCATCGCCCTCATTAATCATGGCTCTCTCCACCCCAATCTCCTCCCCAAACTCGTTCAATATCACAGCTATCCTCATTCCATGTTTCGCATTCAGTATATGGTTCACTAGCTGATGGAAATTACAACGAACTTGAAATTCAATCAAAATTGAGAGAGAATTACAAGAGGAATTGATGACGATTTTTTGAGCTTTCGGAATGACTTACGGTGGACTTGCCGGCGCCGAGATAGCCGGTGATAACGGTGACGCCAACGGCCACGTCATCGTTTTCTAGCGAATTGGACGGATGAGGATCTGTGCTTCCGGTTTCTGTGATCTCGACGGCCAGCGGGGGCTCTTCATCTTCGTCCATCGACATCAATTTTCCGGTTTGAGGAAAGAACGAAAGTGAAGCAGAAAGCGCTCAAGGGCACGGCCGCTTGGGATAAACTGTGTAGCAACTTCATCTTAGCAAAAACGGTGCGTTTTGTACCTTTACCCCTAACCTTAAGTTTTCTCGAATTTGAGCATTTTTGTTTGGGCAAATTAATTTATTTGTCCCAAACATTTTTTGGGATGTATGATGTATCCATATCGGCATATCTGTATGAATATTACTAATATTCACATTTGGTGTTTAAGTATATTTTGATATTCATATTAATGATATCGATATCACATTGATATCCTACCAGTTGTACCCGTCATACCATATACGATTACAATTCGGTATTTTATAGACATTATAAATAAAATATTAGTAAATAAAAATATGATATAAATTTTTATATAAGTAATTTCATTGCTCGTAAAATGTATAAATTTTTTAATCAATATAAATGGTTAAATTTGATGTTGCAAATGAAGAAATATTATTCAAATAAAATAATTACATTTCTCTTTTTCTTTGATGATATTTCATAGATATGTAATTAAAAAAGAAGATAAAAAATGAAAAAAAAATTATATATTCAAATATGGAAGAGATAAGAATCTAAAAAATAATAGTTAACTTAATAAATAAGATATAATAAAATATGAAAGATAAAGATAATTTAATTATATAAAATATTTAAAATTTTATCAATTTAATTTAAGATGAGACCGAACTCATTTTGTGGTTCGATAAAGTAAAGATTATATAAAATTAAATATTGTATAACTTCAAACAATTCAAATAAACACTAAAATACACACAATTGATCAAGCATTTAGTATATACAAACTCGACAAACAGAAATAACAAACAAAAAACCTAGGGTTTCAATCAAATTAAAACGAGAGATAAAAACCTTGATTCTCTTGAGATTCACTTTGAGCTTTCTCCATCTTGAACTAGATTGAGCTTTGTGATGAGTTTCCTGGTAAGAAATCGGTTCGAACTGACTTTGAATTACTTCGAACGAACGATTTTCCGCCTGAATTGCTTGAAACGCTTCGAGAAACTATATCACTCATACATAAACATTATATCCATACCTGATATATTTATATCACTCATACACACATATCTTGATATTCGTATCGATATCCAATATCTCATATCTTAAATATCTCAATACCAAACAAAGGGTACCGAAAATTACGGAGTTACGACGGGGTTCGGAGCTACTTCTCACCGGAGAACTAATTAGGGTTGTGCAAACATGGATCGGACCTAGACCAAGACGACCCGATCCACTATATTTTAAAATTATGGGTCACGGTCCGATTCGGTCCAAGACCGCAAATTTAAGGTCCGGACCGGATCAGACCGTAATATATATATATATATATATTTTTAAAAATTATATATATAAAAAATAATGTAATATATATGTTTGAAATACAATTTAAAATTACGGTCAATTTACACAAGAAAATCGGATTGAAGCATAACTTAACCATTTGTTAACATATAATATTAAACTTTTATTATAAAATATATAAACTCGTTCATTACGGTCCAAATCCGAACCGGACCATAATAAGACCGAACCATATTAATTTGGTTCGGTCCACCGTACAAAGGTTAAAAATATTACCGGTTAAACACCTCTAGAGGCTAGAACTTATCATGAGTTGATTTAACGAAATAATGTGCATATTTTCTTAGCGATCTGTATGTTGACTGATCAAAGAAAACGAATAAAACCAGTCAACTCGATCGAGTCAGCCCGGATGACCAGAATCAGGCAGGTGAGTTGATTTAACGTATTTATGTGCCATAATTTACTAGAAATAATATTAACTGAAATTCTACATGATAATCGTATGATTCAACATTATTTATAAGATGTAATTCGCATGGTAACCTCGAGGAAGGGACCCCATCACAAGCTGATGTTGTTGGAACAAGTCATGGCCGTCAAGAAGACGATGATGATGAAATGAGCCTACCCTCCGACTCTGAAGGGAACTCAGATGGCGATGGGGCCACCGAGGTTCTCGATGTTGAAGGGCTTGTCAAGGAGCAAGCCTAAGTGTTGCTGAAGAACAAGATGAATGCCAAATGGTGTTGTCGGAGGGAACTCCCAAGGAGAAGGAGTCCCTACACTTGCTTAAATCTGCTCTTACCTCCGAAGAAGAGGAAGGCCACCCCCAGGGACTCCAAGAACAAAAAGGGCAAGTGCGTAGCTCCAAAGAGGGTTCCCATCACTAATGACAAGAAGCTTGTCACTCCCCTCATCCTCACAGAGTCCCTCCTCACTCCTCATGAGCTCCGGGATTTGTGGGAGCTCATCAAGGCCCAAGAATGGGAACAGGTGTGCGATGCTGTTGTGACTGTCGACCCTGCACAAGTGTGCCTCTTCTACACCAACTTTATCATCCACGAGGAGGCCACCAAGGGACCTCTCTCTCTCTTCAAGGCAATGACTACGTATTCACCGCCTCCTCAATCCGTCGCCAGCTGAATGTCCCTGTCAAGGGATTGAGTGTTCTTCCCCACAAGAATTCGGGTGATTTCAACAAAGACGAGATTCTCTACAGCGTCTACGATGGTAGAGTTCCCACTCAAGGGACCCCAACATACAATCTGGGCCTTATAGCCAAATTGGCTCATCAATTCATCATCACGGTTGTGATCCCTCGACAGAAGAAGCGACTTCGGCTTAATATTCAGGATGTCATTCTCCTCTTCCACTTCCTCCACAAAATTCTTATCAACCTCCCCCTGATTATGCTTGGGCACATGGAAAAGTGTCTGGCCTCTTCCTCTCACTCCCTGCCCTACGCCGGCCTGGTCAAGAAACTCATGCTCAAGGAAGGCCTCTATGATGCCACAAAGGAAGAAGTGACCATCAGAAGGGAACTGGACCTTTATATGGTCCAAAAGATGCGTCATTCTGAGCAATCCGAAGATCAAGGGACCCTGCCCTCTGGTGAAGGCTCAAATGTTAGGAACAATCAAGTGCTTATTTGTAATATCCGTGAATTTCTAGAATAATTTTAAATTTATTTTATGACTTTGTAAGACCTGTTTAGTAAAGCTGTTACCCATTTTTGACCGTAAACTAGGAACCCGAGTCTAAAAATTTTACAAGTGATGGTAATCATGTAAAATGATTTTCATAGTTCACATGAATTATAAGACCACTCGAATATATTTTTTTTTAAAAATTTTCCGGACAAATCCCTAGGATCCCCTCAATCGATTCGTTACATGTTACGATCATATCTCTTGGAATTTATTCCTAGAAAATTAAAGGTGGTGTAAGTTGATTTTATCACTCGGCATAATTTTTAGGATCGCTTCCATATAAGAAGTTCTACGATCTCACTCGATCCACTTAATTAATTATGTATCCGCTAAATTATACACTGAAATTTAAGCCTTAATAACTAATAGTAACAAATAAAATCATCTTTGTTAAACTTTATTAGCATAAATATATTTTTTAAATCTTTTTTTTAATAAAAAATAGTTTAATCAGGCTATATAATTTTACCGTTCGAACACAAGTCCCGTTCAAATTACCAAATTACCAAATGAATGGTAATCGACTGACTTCATATTCCCAACCAATGTAATGGGTCTTGTTATCAAAAGGCTATATACATAGCCTTTATCAAAAGGCTATGTAGCAAGATGGGAGTGTTCTTTTAAAATGACCCATCATTTACTTTCTTCATAACTCTTCCCTCTCCTTGTCTTCTGTTCTGCATTCTATTTTCTTTCTTTCCCTTCTCCATTCGATCCTTTTCCTGGCTCCCTTCAAGGCGTTCCACCATTTCTTTTCCTTAGTCCATCAGCTTGTTTGGTAAGAAGAGAAGGAACGAGTTAAGCCCAAATCCGAGCAAGCTCATCTCATTTGGTATAAATTCCCTATCATATTAATTATCATTATTTTTGTTGGATATTGGTACCATGGGAACAAACATTGTTACCATAGAAACAATACCAATCGTTCTCTTGTGTTTTGATAATGACAAACTCCAAGAGATTTAATGGATTGTATGTTTCCATAGTAATTTCAGGTAATACAGGTCAAATGAGAAGTATGGATCGAAGCAAGAATGAGTTGATGCTGATGTGAGGGAACAACGTCTGTTCCAAAGGGAACAGCAATGCCAACCGCGTATGCGCTTGGACAGATTCTAAATAAGGAAAGTGCGTCCTTTCAACTTTGGAAGATTTGATTCTCGAAGATTTGACAGCTGGAATAGTTGGTTATTAGAAGATAATCTCTAAAGATAAAATCGGAATCATATCTCACCAAATTGGGAGTAGCTTGTGATGCAAGGAGAAGATTTCTAGGTTAAGGAAAGATCTCATGGAATATTATATTGTTTAAATCAGTTTGTAGAAGATATTTTGGATGGAAAAATATTATTTCGTGGCAAGGAAATAATATTATATCAGATCCAAGTCTCTTCCATAAATAAGAGTATCGTTTAGGTTTTCTATTGACCGATCTCGATCGATCTCCATTGCTATCGAGCAGCAGAGCATTCAAGTGCCATTAAAGCTTCGTCAAGGTGTTAAGTAAGTTGTTACTAGGGTTTTTAGGTCTTCTTAGATTATTATCTTTACGTGCTTAGGCTGAGAAGTTAGGGTTTGATAGATCTAGGGTCTAGAGATTAGATTAGATTATCTTGGAGTCCCTGCTTGCCTTTGTAGTTCGTGAAAGAATTAATAATATAAGAAGTCATTTGAAATCCTCTAAGGAGGTAGTGGTTTTACTCGCTCAACTAGTTGGTTGATCGAGGTTTCCACTCTAAAGAGATCGTGTCAAACCGTTACCTGCATAACTGTATTTATTTCCGCTGCCCAGTTCACTGTTCCCTTGGGAACAGTGTCTGTATTTCTAACACACTCGTTCCAACAATTTTATTTATTTATTTTTTTTAAATTAAGTTTTAACATAAAGAGCAATTATTTAGAATTTTTGATGAATATTATAAGTAGGCTTTTATAAGAAGCTTTTATTGAAATAAAATCCCTAACATGCTCACCTACAGATTTATAATTTTGTTTTATAAAATTATAAATGACTTATTTAAAGAATAATATCCGTTGAAAATATAATTAGTGAGCATATTTTTAGGCTAAATTATTCAAGGGGAATAATTGAAGCTAAATCCTTTTATTAAAAAGGATTATTTGAATAGAGAATAGGAAATGAAAATAATAGGTTATAACATATTTCATGTTTTTTTTACCATGTGATATCCGGGCCTCGTTTTAGGTTAAGTGCGTGAATCACTCTTCACTCGTGAACCGAAGAATCATCCTTCACAAGAATCGTACACTTGAAAAAGGCAAGCGGATGAACCTCTTGTCCTTCTCTTTTATTAAACGTGAATTTTATGCTCCATTTAATAAACTTAGGTTTATTTATTGCTTAGAAATAATGATCTCGTTATTCTTATTATTGTTCGCATTATGTTAACACTGGACTTTAGGACCGGTGATTTATGACCTTATGTATTTAAGTGTCTCATTTGAGACCATACATGAAATAGCATAAGGATATCAAGAACTAGCTCGATAACTATTTATTTTAGGATGTAAGAGACCTATATTCTCGGGATGAAAGATGCCTAGTATCATCAGGATGAAAGAGGCCTGCACATTCAGGATGAAAGAGGCTTGAAATTCTTTCGGTTTACCCATGTGTAATACCGAATTAAACATTTCCCAATAGAAGTGTCGCGTAAGATGACAATATGCTATTATGGAATAGTATAGACTGTATAGTATAGATAGGAATTCAAGAAGTCAAAATCCCTCTTTTCCATTGACTTAGTCTTTCTGGGGGTTGCCCCAATTACGAGTCAACGACTAAGATAAGTGGTTGTTTGACTGATCAAGAAAGATTTCCTGCACTAATATTATCGCTAATTAGTTACACTAGCTTGCACACTCACTATAAAAGGTGAAAGCCGGGCAGCAGAGAAGGTGAATGTTTTATGCCAATTTGATTGTTCTCTAGGTGTTGTTATCTTAATTGAAATGCAGCTGATTTGGGTTGAGAAGTTATTTTCTTTCATATTCAGTGGCAGCGGACTTAAATACAAACTACTACAACATCCAATTGTGGAGAAATTTCTGAATATTGAATTGTTTCTGTGATGAACTATCTATAAGCTGGTAAGCTCTTTGAACCATTAGACTGATTTAAGATGAGCAATGGTATTAATTAATTAGTTCTCTGAGATTTTGTTTTAGCTAATAGGCCTGCTTTCATTCTGGGTTATTATTCTATTTGGCTGCTATTTTATTAGTTGACTGTTGTGGAGTTGTTATTTGATTAGTTCAAACCCTCTTGCTTTCCACTTGGGTGCTTCCTTTTGCACATCAGGGAGCACGCACACTCAAAGAACCTTCTGAATTGAGTCAAGATTGCAGGCGTTTAGTTCTGACCTGGGTTGAGAGCCTTCTTAATCAGAAACTCATATCAATTTAGTGAATCTGCTTCAAATATGAAATCCAAGATTAATCATGAAGAAGATCGAGATGGGCATTTCCTCTTGTAATAAGCTCACTTTTGTGCATCTTTCTTAGTGTAGTAATAGGTTTACTTTGTAACCCGCTTCTAACACAAGATGGTCGGTTTTGAAATCAGTCTTCTTAATCAAATAACATAATGCTCAGAAGTTGTTGATTTTCTTACTATGTCAGATCTCATTCACACATTGTCTAACCTAGATCGTAATTTGAACTTCATTGAGCATACGAGTGAGCTGGGCTAGAAGAAGCAAGCAAAGCACTCTCTCTTTTCGCAATTCATGGTGGTTAGATTAATTGAAACTCATCGTTCGGTCTTTTGATTGAACTAGGGTCTAGGTAAGTCTCGTCGGAAACTAAGCTCTAAACAGAAAGATATGTGTCTTTTGAGAGTGTCTTCCAGTGGTCTTTCTTGAGAGAGTGTTCCTCACCGTACTGCATAATTTAATCACCATATGTAAGAAATTGTTTCAAGCTACCCCGTCTGCGGCGGACCACCGCGACCGGCCTGGACGGTCGTGATGAGCGTCAAAACGACTATCAAAATGACATAAAGTAGTGCCACGAAGGTGGTCGGAGGGGCCATGGAAAAGTAGTTAAGATTTGATTTGTAAATAAGAGCTCTCTCGGTGGTTGGTTGATAGCTTTCACAGGTTACTTAAGATACCTTAGTGCTCACCTTTTATAGTGATCACTATCGATCACTATAAAAGGTGAGCACGAAGGTATCTTAAGTAACCTGTGAAAGCTATCAACCAACCACCGAGAGAGCTCTTATTTACAAATCAAATCTTAACTACTTTTCCATGGCCCCTCATACCACCTTCGTGGCACTACTTTATTTCATTTTGATACTCGTTTTGACGCTCATCACGCCCGTCCAGGCTGGCCGTGGTGGTCCGCCGTAGTCGGGGTGCTCACACACGTCTGCGCGAGGGTGCCCCTCTCCAAGTGATTCGTAATAATCAATAATCTCGGGCTTTTTGTAACACAAAAAAGTTATAATGATTTTTTAATGTGTTACAATAGATAGTCTAATGTAAGGGTTCATTATCAAATAAATGTAACCGCATAAATTAAGGTTATTTAATGTAACAATCGTCTTTCATCACCTTTTGGAATGATCGTCTTTGCAAGTAATTATAGAGGTTAGTTTCTCTATTCTCGTCAAATATAGGGTTAACCGTCTTTCTTCACCTTTTGGAATGGGATAATTTATATATTGTTGGAACGATGTTGGGACCTCTGGTTCTAAACATCGGAACAACGATACAGCTCTCCGAGTTTTGATAATGACAAACGTTATAAGGGAACTAATGTGCCTTGATCAAGTATTTCTAAGGAACACAGGTTGAGCAACGAACATCTATGAATGATCAAAAATCACAGAAGCATACAATGAAGAGTTCCCATCAAGGGAACTCTGAAGATGAAAGTTCCCATGTAATGGGAACTCCAAGGAATGACCAGGAAACACAAGTTTACATGATGAAGAGTTTCTCTCAAAGGAACTCTGAAGAGGACAGTTCCCACGACATGGGAACTCACATGTGAAGACAAGGACCGATCAACGCATATCACGGGATCCTGTCTTGGACAGGATGAAGGCACAGTCTGAGGAGCAGACTGTCACGATTGATCCAACGGTCCGATCACTTCAAGAAGTTGACCTAGTTCAAATTGAAGTCACATGTGAAGAAAGTACAACTTGGGCATCAAGCAAAGGGCATTTAGGACACAAGTGAAAGATGCGATTGAAGCCCAAGTGCACTAGAGTATAAAGCCAAATGAATAGTACTTGGATTGAGTACTTCTCCCAGAACTCACAAATACCCACAACAGAGAAAGAGAAAGAAGAAGAGAAGTCCCCGGCGGCGAGTGTCTGATCTCGACGACGGTGAAGCCAAGTTCCCAGGAGCAAGGGAACTGCGATTCGGTGTAAGGTTTGAGTTACTTATTTAGTGATTGTTGTTCGCTTAGGAACTCAGTTGAGAAGATTCATTAGTGTTGCTAGAGTTAGGTAGAACTCGTAGGAACAGAGAAGTTTGAATCTGGCTGTTTGTAACTAAGGAACAAATCAATAATATAAGTAAGTCATTCAAAATCCTCCAAGCGGAGGTAGAGGTTTACCCATACAACTAGTTGGTTGTAGTGGGGTTCCTCTATAAGGAACTGTGTTCACTTTGTCCTTTTTAATACTTGCGATATTTTCTTCCGCTGCCTTGGGAACAGCTTAACAGCCAGTTCCCAAGCTCTAGCTAACCGGTTACGATCCAACAATTGGTATCAAAGCAAGGTTGCTCTAGATTTGTGTTAGCATCGCAGGTTTCAAAATGGCTCACGAACTCACCCAAGTCGGTCACAACAACAGCAAGCCACCAAGGCTCATCACTGGTAGATTTGAAGTATGGCAACGCGACATGAAAAACTGGATGCGTAGCTAGGACTACCAGGCTTGGTGCGTTATAGAGAAAGGGAACTTCAAAATTGATCCAACAATTGAGAATGACCTCTCCAAATGGGGGCCAAATGAGTACAAGTGTATGGAGGCCAACTTCAAGGCCATACAGTACCTCAAGAACGCTATGACGGTGCAAGACTGTGATAGGGTGGCAAATCTAGACACAACAAAGGAAGTGTGGGAAGCCATCCAACAAATGCACATTGGGAACTCAGATCTCCGAGAAGATCTTCAGATGAATGCGAGGAGAGAGTTCTTCAATTTCCATATGGAAATGGGAGAATCCGTCGATAGCTACCAATCCCGTTTCGAGGGACTTTGCACTAAGATGGCTGGTCTTGGGATCACCAAGGAGGAAATCACTAATAAAATGAAGGTTCAACAACTCTTCAACGGACTGACTGGAGAATGGGCAAATGAAAGAACGATATTCAAGGAGAACCCTGAAAACAAAACTCTTATGCTTCACTAGGTCTTTGGAAAACTGGTGGGACATGAGAAAAGAAAGATAGTCGACAAGGAGCAAAAGAGGGCACACCAAGGGATCGCCCTCAAACTTGAAAAAGTGCTCAAGTCCGTTCAAGAGCAACATGAAGAATCCGAAGAAGAAGAGGATGAGGAACTAGTCCTCGTAACAAGGGCCCTTCGATCATTCTACAAGGGAAAGTTCAAAAAGGGAAATGGGAACTCACAAAAAGGTCAGAGTTCCCAAAGAAAAACTGCTGAGAAGGACCTTTCGGACGTCACATGCTATAAATGCTACAAAAAGGGACACTTCGCAAAGGAGTGCCCACTGGGAACTGACGACCGTAAGCAAGGGAAGAAGGCCTACATCGCCACCTGGGACGATGACGAAGACGAAGATCCCGAATCTTGGGCATCACCTGACATGTGCGCAATGGCCATAGGAGACACCACTGGGGAACAACCCAGTGAGGTAACTACTGAATCCGTTCTTGCTTCTTTGAATAATTATGAAAAGCCTGAGTTACTAAAAATTCTTTCGAGCCTTGTTAAAGACAACATTAAATTACAAAAGAAGTTGGAATAATCGGAACACACAAATGCTGAACTAGTTGGTCTTGAGCCATGTCCCAACTGCGTGTCCCTTCTAGAAAAACTTCAGTCATATCTGTCTCACATCGTAAAACTTGAAGATGAGCTTAAAACTCTAGAAAGTGATGAGAATACCCTTCTAGAAAACTTAAGTAAAACAAAAGGGAACTCTGAAGCTTCTAGTTCCCAAACCAAGTTTGTTACTGCTAGACACAGAATAGGGTATGAATCAGAGAGCCCTAAAAAAGGAACGTCTCCTTTGAGTGAAAAATAGATCAATTAGTGTAGGGCCCTAGAACTTCAATGTGAGAAACAGAAAAATGCACACTTAGAAGAAAAAATCCGTGTTCTGGAAAGTGGAGTGAATGGAGAAGTAGATTATTACACTGGGAACACTGGACATAAATTGTATGTTCAAATAGCTAAGGGAAATAGGTCTAGAGTATACAACAAGGAAACTATGGATAGGAACATGATACAGAGACCCCATCCTAAGTACTGCCTAGGAGAATACTATAAGACCTGTTGGAACTGTGGTGCTCATGGGCACTACAAGGAAAGCTGTCCCAAAGCTAAGGCCCAAGCCCAGAGAAACCACGAATATTGGAACAGGCAAAATCATCAGACCAACAAGCCTGCTAGAGTTCCCACTAAAAGAAACAACCAAAGGAACTTTGCCTATAACAAGTACTCTCATGACATTAACATTGCTGATTATTTGCTATTTGAGACTGTCTTCCCTTGCAAGGGACCAGGCAAGAGTCATCTTGCCTGGGTCCGCAAAAACTAACTTTTCTTGTAGGTGGCAGTGAGGGGGAACAGTACATGGGTCATTGACAGTGGATGCTCTAACCACATGACCGGAAACAAAGACAACCTCACCTCACTCCACCTAAAGGCCGAAGGAGGTCACGTGTCCTTTGGCAACAAAAACAAAGGGGAGATTATAGGAACAGGGGAAGTGTTACTCAACAAATCAATCAAGATCAGCAACGTTAACTTGGTAAAGGACCTGGGATTCAATCTCTTGAGCGTCTCTCAGATATGTGATCAAGGGAACAACATTGTTACCTTTGACTGAAGGAAATGTCTAGTGATCAACAAGAAGACTAACAAAATCATCCTGAAAGGAAGAAGGTCAAACAACATCTATGTGGTAGATACAGACTTTGAGCCACCAAGGAAACTGTGCTTGGCAAGTTCCCTTGACGAAACGGAACTCTGGCACAAAAGACTGGGCCATGCAGGTGTCAATCAAATCTTGAAGCTTTATCTACATGATCTCGTCATTGGCCTCCCACGAATCAACCTTGAAGGAGTGAAGATGTGTGAAGCATGTGTTCGTGGGAAGCAGACCAGGAGCTCGTTCAAACCCAAGAAGGTGGTCAGCACTACAAGACCATTGGAACTAATACACATGGATCTCTGTGGTCCCATGGCCACTGAAAGCTACGGAGGAAAAAGGTACATGTATGTCTTAATTGATAATTTTTCGAGATTTACATGGGTACTTTTCTTGAGATCAAAATCAGATACCTTCAAAGAATTCGAGAGACTAATCAAGAAGATGGAAGTAAGCATGGGAATCAAGCTCAAGTCACTCAGATCTGACCACGGAACTGAGTTCAAGAACTCAGAGTTCCTAGGGTACTGTGACAACAATGGTGTATCCCACAATTTCTCAGCTCCTCAGACTCCTCAACAAAATGGTGTGGTAGAAAGGAAAAACAGAACTTTGGAAGACATGGCAAAGACCATGATGCTAGAAAGTGGAGTTCCTCCAAGCCATCTCCACAGCTACTTACATCCTAAATCCAGCCATGATGAGGCCCATGATCAAAAAGACATCCTACGAGCTGATCAAAGGAAGGAAGCCCAACATCTCTCATCTAAGGACCTTTGGATGCAAATGCTTCGTCCACAACAATGGGAAGGATAATCTCGGCAAATTTGACCCCAGGAGCGATGAAGGGATATTCCTGGGATACTCTTCCCATAGCAAGGCATACAGGGTCTATAACAAGAGGACCAAGAAGATAGAAGAGAGCATCCACGTCATCTTCGATGAAACATCTGTAAAGATGAGAACAGAGGCCCAAGAAAAGGGAACTCTGTTCAAACTGGTCAGACAAGAAGAAGATGATGACGAGGATGAACCAAGAAAGAGAGATGAAGACTATCCATGTGGGAACAATGCCCCACAATCAGGGAACAACGAAGGAGATCAAAACTCCACAGATCAAAACTCCTTTGAAGTTCCCTCCTCAACAGAAGAACCACAAGATGCATCAAATTCTCTTGTTCCTCAAAATGAAAGTGTGACAGAATCCAGTGTCCAGGGGGAACAACGAGAGAACTCCGAAGAGAATCCTGACGAAAGTCCCAGTGAAGAAGTTGAGCATAACTGCTCCCCTGAAGTAGAAGAGGCTCCAGACAAAGATGAAGAAGAGTCAAGGGAACAGGTTGATGTCTCACACATCCAAACAAGAAACTACCACCAAAAGAGAGATCACCCCATAGACAACATCATCACTCCATATGACAAAGGTGTTCTAACTCGCTCTTCTCTCAATAATTTTTGTGCTTTTAATGCCTTTGTTTCGATGGTGGAACCAAAAAGCATCAAAGAAGCTCTCAAAGATCCAGATTGGATCCAAGCCATGCAAGAAGAATTACACCAATTTGAGAGGAACAAGGTGTGGAAGCTAGTTCCTAGGCCCAAAAACAAGAATATCATAGGAACTCGATGGGTCTTTCGGAACAAGCTCGATGATACTGGGACCGTAGCTAGAAACAAGGCTCGTTTGGTTGCTCAAGGCTACAGACAAGAAGAGGGGATCGACTATGACGAGACCTTTGCACCAGTTGCAAGGATCGAGGCCATCCGTCTTCTCATAGCCTATGTAGCCCACAAAGGATTCAAGCTATACCAGATGAATGTGAAGACGGCTTTTCTAAATGGGCACCTCAAAGAAGAAGTATACGTAGCTCAACCCCCAGGATTCGAAGATGAGAAGCTACCCAATCACGTCTACTTTCTGGAGAGGGCCCTCTATGGACTCAAACAAGCTCCTCGAGCATGGTATGACAGGTTTGCTCAGTTCCTTCTGTCTCATGGATACCTTCGAGGTTCCATAGACAAAACCCTTTTCCTTAAGAAAGAGTCTAAGGATATCTTGATTGTTCAAGTTTATGTTGATGGCATTGTGTTTAAAGCAACTAACGAAACTCTTGTAGAGAAATTTAAGGACCTCATGAGCAGTGAGTTTGAGATGAGTCTCATAGGGGAACTCACGTTCTTCCTGGGACTCCATATATCTCAAACTAAGGAGGGAATAAGGATTCATCAACAGAAATACATCAGAGAAATGCTAGTCAAGTATGGGATGGACCACTCAAGGCCCATCGACACTCCCATCTCACCAAACTCCAAGCTAAATGCCGATGAAACAGGGGTAAGTGTTGATCAAAGGAACTTTAGAGGTATGATTGGCTCTCTCCTATACTTAACTGCTAGTAGGCCTGACATTATGTTCTCAGTGTGCTTATGTGCACGTTTTCAAGCTAATCCCAAAGAATCACACCTGAAAGAGGTGAAGAGGATTTTCAGGTACCTCAAAGGGAACGACAACTTGTGCCTCTGGTATCCAAGGAATAGTTTCCTTGAGCTCATTGCTTATACAGATGCAGATTTTGCTGGGCACCTCGTTGATAGAAAGAGTACATCAGGAATGGCCCAGTTCCTTGGGTCATGCTTGGTCTCATGGGGATCCAAGAAGCAAAATTCAGTGGCACTCTCCACAGCTGAAGCAGAATACGTGGCTGCCGCATCACGCTGTTCCCAAGTACTATGGCTTAAGTCCCAACTTCAGGATTACGGTATGTCATTTGGCCCAGTTCCTATACTCTGTGATAACACTAGTGCCATTAACATTTTCAAAAATCATGTGCATCATTCTAGGACTAAGCACATATACATTAGGCATCATTTTCTACGTGACAATGTTGAAAATGGGAACATCTCTATGCAACACTGTAGAACGGAAGAGCAAATTGCAGACATTCTCACCAAAGCTTTAGACAGACGTACCTACCAGCGTTTTCGAATGCTTCTAGGGATGATAACTCTAAACTAAACAAGTCCCTGTTTGTCTCTCCCTCAATGCTTGATTAGTCTAACTGGAAATGCATGATAGGGAACTGTAGGACTCCTTGCTTTCATTTTGCCATATTACTAGTCTAGAGCTTGATTTGTATAGAGGAACATTATTTCTTTTGGCCCAAAATGATCAACCAGAGTTCCCTTTAACCCTCTTTACAAGCCACTATGACGGTTGATCATAAAACCTACCCTAAGCTAAGGACCAGACAAACGCTTCTTATGAGCCAAACTCTTTATCCCAAAAGCGAGTTGCAATTGTCTGGTTCTCTTTTGAGTTCCCTAGCCTCACAGAAAATTGAGTGTGAGTTCCCTTAACCTATCCACTCAAAATGACCTTTCCAAAGATCATGGAAACTGATGGGAAAAAGCAGGGAACATTGGATCTGAGAAATGAAACGTCACTTGGGAAACGGGAAATTGTGTCAGAATTCGAGGCATTATGAGCCAAGCATTTGAATCTCTCGAAGTGACTTCCCTTGGAAGAAAGCGACACGCGTCAGAAGTGTGATACGGAAGTTGAAATGCTCCTCCAAATTCATTGGTCAACGGTTATCGAGGTCTTTCTCAACTTCCCTTTCTACCCTCGTCTCTCTCTCACACATAAAAACCCTACTTTACCACTTTTGGGTTCCTTCCTCCTCATCCTTCCCTGTCATTCTCTTCCTCTGCAACTTTGCCTCCTCCCTCTTTCGAGAAAACTTCCAAAAATCTTCTCTTCCCCAAACTTTTCTAAAATGGCTTCAGCCCATTCTTATGCCGAGATGAAGGCATGGATTCAAGAACATCCTAAAGCCCTTTTCCTCTCTATGATGGATGACATCGAGAAAGAGCAAGATGAAGCTCTTCGCGATGTGCTCATCGAGGGACTTTACAATTATGTAAGTCCCTTTCTTCCTCCTCCGGCAGAGCAAACTCTAGCGATGCCAACCTCCACCGCTACATCTTCTCAACCCATCTCCATCTCCTCCTCAGGGACCAAGATCCTAGACTCCTTCGGATCCGAACCCCCTTCCAAACATGAGAAACCCAAACAATCCAAATCCAAACATCACTCTTCCAAATCCAAACATCACTCCTCAAAATCCAAACACAAATCCTCCAAACGCAAACACTCAGAGATCTCTTCCTCCCCCATTCACTCCGAAAAGAAGAAACCCCATTTCAAATTCGAAGAGTATCTTAACTGCTCCAAACCCATCTCCTGTGTCGCAAAACCCCCACTCATTTTTCCCCTTCCTTCCACCTCTGGGAACTATCAATCCCAGCATCAACTTCCACCACCTCCTGTTCAAACCGATTCCACAACTTCCCCTTCTTCTCTCCCCATCACTGAGGGAACTTCCAACCTCCCTCACTCATCACCAAAGCACACACCCCCACCCACCTCCCCCATTGCCAAATCACCCACCTCACTTTCTGCCCCTGGGACCTCAAGTCCCAAGGCTCAAACCCCTATTCCTCCTCCTTCCACTCCCAAGGTCCCAACTTCACAAAATTCTCCTCTACCTCCCTCTTCTCCCAACACACTAAAACTCCCTTCCCCACCTCCTTCGGCCCAGAAAATAATCGATCTCGATTCTGACGAGGATGATCTCCCCATTGGAGTCATCGCTCACAAAAAGGCCAAGGAACTGCCACCCATCTTCATGGGAACTGCTGAAGAGGAAGCCCAACTCAAGGCCCTCGAGGAAGAATTCGAAGGCGCACTCAAAGGGCCTTCCGAGAACCAAGGGGACAAGCTCCCCGAAAAAGGGAACCCAGCACCAACTGACGGTGCTGGGCCAAGCAGTCGTCATTAGGAAGACGACGAGGAGGAAACAGGGCTGACCTCCTCCGATGATGAAGGGACCTCCATTGATGACACTGAAGAAGACGAAGAGGCCACCACTGACAAAGAGCCTGCCGACATCCCAACTCCTGGACACCAAATGGTGGTGTCGGCACAGGTCCCAGAGGAAAGGACCTACCCTTTGATGATCGAAGCGGTTGCTCCCCCTCAACAAAAAGGAAAGACTACGGTCTCAAGGGGGAACACAAAGAAGAAAGGGAAAGGAACTGTGCCCAAGAAAATCCACATCTCTAAGAATCGCAAGCTCCTCCCCCCCCCCCCCCCCCCTCATCCTCTCAGAAAAACAGCTCACCGATGAAGGGCTAGGGCAATTATGGGACCTGATCAAGGCCCAAGGATGGGAACACATGTGTAGTGAGGCCGTGAGTATCGATCCCTCTTAGGTGCGCTGATTCTACAACCATTTTGTGGTCCATGACAACGGCACCAAGGGAACTCTCTCCCTCGAAGGCGATGACTTCATCTTCACCACATCCACAATCCGCCTTCAACTACAGGTCCCTGTCCAGGGCCTCCAGGAACTGCCCGCCAAGAGCTGGGGCGACTTCAACAATGAGGAGATTTACAACACGATCTACGAGGGCCGTGTTCCCACCACTGGCACCTCTACTCATCACTTGTCCCTTATTGCAAAGCTGGCCCATCAATTCATCATCAACATGGTGATCCCTCGCCAGGAGAAGCACCTTGTTATCAACATCCCTGATGCCATTATCCTCTACCACTTCCTCCTCAAAAAGCCCATCAATCTTCCTCGCATAATTCTCGGGCACATGGAGAAGTGCATGGCTTCAAAATCCCACTCCCTCCCTTACGTTGGCCTAATCAAGAAACTCTTGCTTCGAGAGGGCCTCTACGACACTTCCAGAGAAGAGGTCACCATAGGAAGGGAACTGGACATGTCTGTCGTCCACAAAATGCGCCACTCTGAGCCCGTAGAGGATCAAGAAAGGCTGCCATCTGGTGAAGGCACCCAGGATGGGAACACTCCAGTGTTGGTGCACATTGCCAACACTCTCAACAGGATGGCCAGGGACCAAGAAAAGATGGCAAGGGACCAAGAACAAATAGCTAGAGGCCAAGAAAAGCTGGTCCAAGTCTTGACCCGGCTCTGTGATGCCCTGTTCCCATCAAGCCCATGATCTTTTCCTTCTTTTTCCTAGCCTCAATGTTCCCACAAATATTATCTCTTGTGTTCCTATGTACATATTTCGCTTAAGTAATGAATGGTTTTTAGTATGATTGCGTGTTCTTTTCCTTCCTTATCTATGTGTTTACTTGTTTTCGATGATGTCAAAAGGGGGAAAGACAAAAAATGCGAGATGAGTTAAGTTGAAAAGATATCATAGAATACGCTATAGTTAAGGGGGAACAATTGCATAAAAAGCTAAGTACGAACTCAGTGATTCACAAGAAGTGGCTCCCTAGGAATACGCGTAGGAACTCATCTGCATATCATGCTTTGAAATACTTGCTAATTTTTTTGTGATAGGTTTGTCATCATCAAATAGGGGGAAATTGTTGGAACGATGTTGGGACCTCTGGTTCTAAACATCGGAACAACGATACAGCTCTCCGAATTTTGATAATGACAAACGCTATACGGGAACTAATGTACCTTGATCAAGTATTTCTAAGGAACACAGGTTGAGCAACGAACATCCATGAATGACCAAAGATCACAGAAGCATACAATGAAGAGTTCCCATCAAGGGAACTCTGAAGATGAAAGTTCCCATGTAATGGGAACTCCAAGGAATGACCAGGAAACACAAGTTTACATGATGAAGAGTTTCTCTCAAAGGAACTCTAAAGAGGACAGTTCCCACGACATGGGAACTCACATGTGAAGACAAGGACCGATCAACGCATATCGCGGGATCCTGTCTTAGACAGGATGAAGGCATAGTCTGAGGAGCAGACTGTCACGATTGATCCAACGGTCCGATCACTTCAAGAAGTTGACCTAGTTCAAATTGAAGTCACATGTGAAGAAAGTACAACTTGGGCATCAAGCAAAGGACATTTAGGACACAAGTGAAAGATGCGATTGAAGCCCAAGTGCACTAGAGTATAAAGCCAAATGAATAGTACTTGGATTGAGTACTTCTCCCAGAACTCACAAATACCCACAACAGAGAAAGAGAAAGAAGAAGAGAAGTCCCCGGCGGCGAGTGTCTGATCTCGACGACGGTGAAGCCAAGTTCCTAGGAGCAAGGGAACTGCGATTCGGTGTAAGGTTTGAGTTACTTATTTAGTGATTGTTGTTCGCTTAGGAACTCAGTTGAGAAGATTCATTAGTGTTGCTAGAGTTAGGTAGAACTCGTAGGAACAGAGAAGTTTGAATCTGGCTGTTTGTAACTAAGGAACAAATCAATAATATAAGTAAGTCATTCAAAATCCTCCAAGCGGAGGTAGAGGTTTATCCATACAACTAGTTGGTTGTAGTGGGGTTCCTCTATAAGGAACTGTGTTCACTTTATCCTTTTTAATACTTGCAATATTTTCTTCCGCTGCCTTGGGAACAGCTTAACAGCCAGTTCCCAAGCTCTAGCTAACCGGTTACGATCCAACATATATGCTCAGTACATTTGTTTCTGGTATCTCGCATGAGAAATAACTGCTTTGAAAAAGTTCAATTGAAGCGGAGATGACTCTTTTAAATGCCACTTTTTTGGATTTTAGGTTGTTTGTAGTTCTCTAGGTGTTGTTATCTTTGAGAAGCACAATTTGTAAAAAAAGTGTGTAAGCTTAATGTTGTTTTGTGCTTCTCAAATTGTATTACATTAATAAATTGTAGTGCTTGAGTGTTTAATTTCAGACTTGGTGGCTTATCTGCTCAAAGGGGAGAAAAAGGGTAAAAGTGTGTAAATAGAAGAAATAGAGGCTATATTTCAATTAGCATTAAGGTTTTTGATTTCATGGCATTCCTGGTTTAAGGAGTTGTTGTGAAAGTTATTCACATATTCATAGTTAGGTAAGCTTAATGTTGTTTTCTAAAATTGACTTGGTCTTAGAAATATGAACTCTATAATTGAAACCTAATCTAATAATCTCAACAGTAGATAATGGAAACGAAAAGGTAATATGTAATTTCATTACAATTTGCAAGGGATGATTCAAAATTAAAACTGATAAACTTTATCAAGCCATCCAAGTAATGCCTTCTTAAAAGGCTTTTAATCATTTTCTAAGAATCACTCATTTTGACGAGCTAAAATTCAGAAAACCAATCAATTGGTAATGTATAGTATGTGTGTACGATGATTTGTAGTGATATGATTTGTAGTGTAACTAATTAATTGGTGATTGAATGTTTTAAGAAACCATTATAGTATGACGAGCTAGTGTAACTAATTAGCGATATGATTTGTAGTGCTTGCTCTCGACCTTCTGCTCCCAAGTAGGGCTTGAGCGAAGAACGATGAAACCCGGAATCTGGATTCGGATTTTAAAGAGCAGGGCTTGAGCGATGAGGTGTTGGATGCTCGTTTCCTACGGAGATTCAGTCTATTGGGATTTCTAATGTGCTTCATGGGAAGAGTGTGGTTTTGTGAAATGTGGCGTTTGATAGAGTTGATTGTGGCTAATACATTGTTTTGAGTTGATTTGTGTTGTGTAGCTGATAAGCTTTAATGATGATAGAATTTTGTTTGTAAAATCTTTTCTACAACTCTTTTATGTGGTTAGTTTGTATGCCAATGATGATGGCTTTGATGGTGTTCAACTAGAGGGTTAGTGACATTTTGTGTTTTTAATAAATCCTCAATTTTGGATTTGTCAATTTGTTATTAAGATGTTCATTCCTACTCCATCTTCTAATTTCATCTCTTTTAGTTATTTTTTGGTCATCATGTGATTGTATCTTGGCATGTTTGTAGTTCTCGCCCTTCAAGCTCTCATACCCCATATCATCTGCTTTGGATGTTTAAATGCAGATTTTAATGCTCAATGCAGCTTAATAAATGTTATTCTTATTGTGGTTTTAACTTTTAAATTCAACAAGGTACAAGAAGGCAGAGAAGACCATTCTCAAGGTGATGAAAGCTAAAGCGGCATATCATGGGAACCCGATTATCCGGGCTGATCTAAGAGCTGAAGCCAGGAAACTAATAGGAGATAATGGGCTTCTAGACCACCTATTGAAGCCGATGGTCGGGAAGATTGCATCGGGTGGGTTCAGAGGCGGCACAAGAGAGTGCTGATCTTGTAAGCACAAAGATGGAAGCCGGTATGGATGATTCTTATTGAAATGCCACCTGAGGTCTGGTCCGACTGGAAGCTTGAGGATTCTCCAAATCAAGACCCTTATTGTGATATGGAGTTGAAGAAATTGAGAGAATATGAGGTCAATTTTGAGGTATATACATAGGTTTATTGATTATTACATAAAAATAATAACACAATGGAGTGGAATATGAGGTCAATTTTGATGATGTTCATGCTGTTTTGATCATATATATTTGAGCTTAAATAATCTAGGACATGTCTAAGCATTCTTCTGTTGCATTTGTACTTATCTTTATGTTCTTTTTGTTGTTTATGCTGGATCAGTATGTGACTGATCCAGCATGGTTTGCATTGCACATCTACTTTACGTCGATCTGGTGAATCTCTTAATGTCAGGCTCGAACTTAGGGTTCTTGGCAACGCTCAAACTAAAATTCGGATCATGACTTCCGATTCCCCTCGCGTTCAAATAATCTCTTGCTCCTCTTTTAACTTTTTAGCTTCTATGCTTTGCGTTTCTATCAATCCTTTATTTCCTTAAGAGTTTTGTTGTGGGATTTTATATCCAAATCTGTTCTCCCAATAAGATTGATGGAGCTCTTCTTGTACTTGAGGTACATGAATTGTAGAATGTGGCATTTTGCTAGTTTTAGCATCGTCCTATTTTTTTAGCCTTTCGAGTGTCAACTTTTGTTACTTCTTTTCAGGGTCTAAAGTAGGATTCCTACAACCTCATACCTCGTATTGCACATCTAATTTACTGTCTTCAAATTGCATGGCTTACCTAAGAGCATCGTTTCAGACCGGGATAAAAATTTTCTGAGCCATTTCTGGCAGGAGTTGTTCATTGTTCTGGGCACTAAACTGAAATTTACCGCATCATATCATATTTAGTCAGACGGGCAGACGGAAAGAGTGAATCAGTGCTTGGAAAACCACCTAAGAAGCATGTCTTTTGCTTCACCACAGAAGTGGTACAAGTGGTTTTCTTTCGCGGAATGGTGGTACAACACTAGTTACCATTCAGCGCTTAAGACGACTCCATTTAAGGCGTTATATGGCTATGATCCTCCTCAGTTTGGGGTGTCTACTACATCAGTATTGACAGCTTCTGTGGAGGATTGGCTGGCTGAAAAGAAAAATATAGAGCACAACTTCGTGTCAATTTGCAGAATGCACAAGCTCGGATGAAGCAGTTGGCAGATACTCACATGACTGAAAGAGAATTTTGAGGTGGGAGATTTGGTTTTCCTCAAATTACAACCGTATCGACAAACATCAGTTGCTTTACGTAAGAATCTGAAACTCAGCTCTAAGTATTATGGTCCATTTCATATTTTGGCTAAAACCGGGAAGGTGGCATATCGACTAGAGTTACCAGCTGGTTCCCGTATTCACCCAGTTTTCCACATTTCTCAATTGAAGAAAAAATTGGCTTCTGATGATGTTTCAGTTCAGCATCAAGTTCCGTTGGTGGATAACAGTGGAGAGATTCTAGTAGCACCACTAGCCATTTTAGACACTCGTGTCTCACATCTGAAGAAGGGAGAACCTGTCATGGAGTGGTTGATTCAATGGACTAACTTGGCACCTGAGGAAGCGACCTGGGAACCTGCAGGTCATATTATAGAGCAATTTCCAGCTTTTTGTCATGTATAGGCTATATGGGTAGAATTTGTAAGTAGAGGTAAGCTTGGGTCTTGTTTGTAAATGTGGGTAAAAGCCTATTAAAAGGCTAATCCGAAATCGTGTACGGGTATCCAGACATTGAATGAAATCTATCCTCTTCCCTTATTCTCTCCTCTGTTCTTCTCCTATCCTATTCTTCTATCTTTCTCTAAAATCCTTCCTTCTTTCCCTCTAATTTCTCTTGATTCTATCAAATTCATGGTTATTGTCCTTGGGACATAACACTTTTGTAAGGACAAGTCTTTGTAAAACAGGGGAGCAATGTTATATATTGTTGTACATGGGTTGGGTAGAAGGAATAAGAAGTTGCATTGTAAGGGATTGGGCCACTATAAATATGAGTGGGCCTAGTTGTAACAAACTACCGAATATGATAACCAACTCTTTCCTCTAATACTCTTTCTTTCCCTAACTTTCTCTCTATTCTCTTTTCTTCCCTATCTTCTTCTTCTAACCGACTACAGATCATAACAGCATGTTGTTCACAATTAACAAGGGGAAGTATGTTGTCAATAATAATTAACGACGAGCAAATACGTTGTCGTTAATAATTAACGATGAGCAGTACGTCGTCGATAACAATTACCGACGAACAGGTATGTTGTCGTCAATAATTAACGATAAACAACTATGTTGTCGTTAATAATTAACGACGAACATTGGCGTTAATACCAATAACGTCGGAAAGCTATTGCAATGAACAAAATTGTTTATCGTTAAAAATCCCTTTTCTAATAGGAATGATGTGTATTTTTTAACGAGTGAATCACCTTTGGTGGTAAACCTCTTTTAACTTTTTAGATAAGTTTTTATCAATCCTTTCTTTTCTTAAGAATTTATTTCACAAGCACAGAATACTCTATAGTACGTGTGAAGTAAATTATAAAACTTATCTAACTTAACATCGGCTAAAACAAATCCACAAGTAGTGAGATCGAACCAAGAAAATTTTAACCTTCCTATCATTAAAGTTAATGACTAATGTACATATCACGCTTAAGATGCTTAGTTGCTTACCTCTTTAGGTTTGAGCACAATAGCAATGGTAAAATAAATAAATAAACATAACATAGTCCTAGATAAGTTGCATCATGATGTGAGTTGACGGGCATCGATCAGTTTTGTCTCATCCTAGAGAAGTCAGAACTTAGAAAAATCCCATTAGAAGTTTATCACAAAATTAGCTCGTCTGCTCATTCTATACATAGTCCTGCCATTGTGCATGGATCGGAATGTTACTAATACTGAACAAGCATGGGCTAGTGATCGGTGACCTTCATGATGATGATGATGATGACCTTTCACATGATGTTTCCTTATCCTTGGATGTATGTACGTATCATGTATCGATCTAGTGTTTGTATTTCCCTGAATCATTCATTACTAAAGAACTTTTCGAAATGATGCTCAAAGAGTCCAATTTATTCTTTACTTATAGCTAACTTTTTTAATGTGATTGATCGTATATAATTTGTAGTTTTAGCAAATTGAAGAAGATGATGTGATAATTTTTTTTTTTTTTGATAAGGTAAGAATTAGGAACCCTAGGGAGGGCGTCCTAGAGCATCCTTACGGATGAGAGCTTGCAGCTCTAAATTATTCAGCAAGATGTTACTAGGGAAGCTGTGGCCCAACTTCGCAATTTTGTCGGCCACAACGTTGCAATCCCTAGCAACATGTTTCACTGAAAAGGACTTGAACCCTTGTAACGAGGCCAAAATATCTGATATAAGTATTTCAACTTCCCATGGGCATTGCCAAACACCCTTAATTGCATTAATAATTGTGAGATTATCCCCTTCAATTTCAAGGTTTCGAATCCTGAGTCTTTTTGCTTCTCGTACACCATCTCTAAGTGCTAGTGCTTCCGATTGTACCACTGAAATTGGTCCATACTTTGTAGTTCCTAGTCCAATTGGTTGTCCAACATGGTCTCTAATTATGAATCCTGAGGTGGCCGAGGTTATATTGACTTTTGATCCGTCAAAATTCAGTTTAAAGGTGTTTATGTGGGGTGCTTTCCATTTTTGGGTTCTCTTTTTGTGTGGGTTTGAGATTCTTCTCGTTTGTTGAGGGGGATCCTCGTCCCCTGTCCATCTCTTTGCTTTTTCCCATTGTGTGATTTAGTTTTTGACATGTTTGCCTAGATCCTGAATGAAGTCGTTCGGCGTTTGTTGGAAAGCTAATTTATTTCTTTGATGCCATATGCACCACCACGTTATTGCAAGGTCTTGGAATTCTGCTTTTCCCAATTTTTGGTATAGTTCATTTAGTATTGTCGTCACAGTTTTATTGTTAGTATCGTAATCTCGTAGAATAATTCCTGTTTTGTTGTTTATATTCTGTACTATTTTTTGGGTGTGAGGGCATTCAATTAATATATGGTTTGAGTCTTCATATGTGTTGAAGCACATTAGACAGCCTGGGGGAGTAGATATGCCCTTTTCCAGTAGTCTAGCCTTAGTGGGCAGTCCATTTTGTGTCGTTTTCCATAGGAAGTTTTTCACTTTAGGGTAAGTGTCTAGTTTCCAAATCCAATTACAATCAAAGGTATTCTGATGATTTGTCCTAGCAATTAGCTCGACTGCTGAGGCAGTTGAAAACCATCCGTTCTTACTAGGAGCCCAGTATAGTTGGTCTCTTATATGGTTTTCGGGGATTGGTGTTGACTTAATCTGCTCAACAATATCATGTGGGAGAATATGACGAAGAACATCAAGTCTCCATTCTTTATTAGTAGTAATAAACTCCTCAACTGTAGTAGTTTCATTGATAGCAACGTGATTAATTGCAAATTTCTCCAGTGGTTCATGTGAAAGCCATCTATCTATCCAGAACTTAATATTCCTCCCGTCTCCTACTTGCCAAATTAGTCCTTTTTTGAATTCTTCTCGTAGACTCATTAGTTTTGTCCATTGCCATGAGGTATTGGTTTGCTTTTTATATGTTAGGAGAGGGGTGTTTTTCATGTATTTTTCATTCATTAATTTAACCCAAATGTTGTATGGTTCTGCAAGAAGTTTCCATAACGATTTCATTTGCAGTGCTTTATTCATATGTTCAGATTTCCTAATTCCTAGTCCCCCATGGTCCTTTGGTTTGCATATCTTGTCCCACCCTATGAGTGGTTTATGGTGTATGTCTTTGTTCCACAAAAAGGATCGATTAATTTGGTCTAACTCCATGTGAATATAGTTCGGGAGCATGAAGCTTTGCATGAGATAATTAGGTTTTGCGGCTAGGTTAGATCGGATTAAAACTGAGTGTCCTTCCAGAGAAAGCGCATTGGCTTTCCACTTGGTTAGTTGGTCTTTTGTTTTTCCTATTGTTTTCCGAAGGTATCCCTGTTTACTTTCCCATTTATTATCGGGCATCCTAAATATTTTTCTAGATTAGTCATTGTTGTGATACCTAGTGTTTGTTGTATTCTATTCTTTTGTTGGTTATCCACATTTTTAGAGGTTTGAAACGCTGATTTGTGGTAGTTGACCTTTTGTCCTGAAATGGCACAATATTCTTCAATTATCTTCTTTGTTAGTGCACATGCTTGTTGATTTGCTTTCGAGAAGATTATGATGTCATCGGCAAAGGCCAAGAACGGAATCTTCGTTCCGGCGCGAGCCAGTGCAAAGCCTATAGTATTTTTTTCAACATTACTCACTTCTTGGAGTTTTCTTGCTAGTACTTCTGTTCCTAGGATGAAGAGGAAAGGTGATAAAAGATCTCCTTGGCGTAAACCTCGTTGAGGTATAAAGGGTTCCGTTGGGCTATTATTAACCAGAATTGAGAAAGACACCGTTTGGACGCATTCCTTGATCCACCCCACAAATCTATTGTCAAAACCAAACTTAGCTAAAGTTGCAAAAAGGAATTCCCAATCCATTCTATCGTACGCTTTTTCCATATCAAGTTTTGTTGCTACCCATTCTTCTCTTCCTTTCTTACCTTTAAATGAGTGGAAAATTTCGTGGGCAACTAGTACATTATCTTGAATAGCCCGTTTAGCTACAAAGGCTCCTTGGAGGGGGTGAATTAGTTTGTGTAGTATAAGCTTCAGCCGTTCCGTAATAATTTTGGCTATGATTTTGTATATAGTTGAACATAAGCTTATCGGGCGGTAATGGTTAGTGGAGCTGGGGTTATCTTTTTTTGGAATTAGTGTGATAAATGTGTGGTTGATTTGTTTAAGTATTTTTCCTGAGTGGAAGAAACTTTTAATTGCTTTGGTGACAGTCGGTCCCACTATATCCCAATAGTTTTTATAAAAACCAGAGGACATACCGTCAGGCCCGGGTGATTTGTCTGAATTGATCTGCATCAGCGCTTTTCGGATTTCCTCATTTGTTGAAGCATCGGGTAATTGTCTGTTATCCTCATCTGTGATCTCTTTGTTTATCATTTGTAGATAATGTTGAAGCATTGGGCGGTTGATTTGTTCTTTTCTATATCTAGCTTTAAAGTCGTTCCTTATTTCTTCTCTAATATTTTCTTCTCCAATAACGTGTGTTCCTTGTTCAGTTGTAATCTCTTTAATGATTTTTTTATTTCTTCTTCCACTTGCAACTTTGTGAAAGTAGCCTGCATTTGTGTTCGTAAATTTAATGTGTTTGGTTTTTGCGCGTTGCTTCCAATAGGTTTTATGGAAGTTTAGTATGCTCTTTTTTTTATTAATTAGTCTAATTTGTCTTTGAATAATCTTTTCCTCGGGGGATAGTAAAATTAGTTGTTGCACTTTTGCAAGCTCCTCCTCAATAGTTTTTAGTTGTTCAAAGGTATTTCCAAATGTGTGCTTGTTCCAGCGTTTTGCATGGGCTTTTAAGGTTTATGTTTTTTTCACTAGCTGGAACATATTGGATCCTATAAACGGTACTCTCCAGGCTTGTTTTACTACGTTTTTAAAGTCTTTCCTGTGCATCCACATTTTTTCAAATTTAAATGGTTGAGCTTTAGTGATTATTCCATTGTTTAGTGTGATTGCAATTTTACAGTGATCTGAAGAGGAGAAAGCGTAGTTTTTGGTGGCAATTTCCGGAAACCATTGTAATATTTGATTGCATACTAGAACCCTATCTAGTTTTTCATAAATGTTGTCTATTTCCGTTTTATTTTTCCGCCACGTAAATTTGTTCCCAATAGTCGGGATATCTATGAGATCACACTCATTCTTAAACTTTCTTAGTCTTTCAAATCGTCTATGGTCTGTGTGGGCTCCTCCCTTTTTTTCACTAGTATCTTGTATATCGTTGAGATCACCCATGATAATAGTAGGCAGGTTCACTTCTTGGATTGTTTGTGTTAGTTGTCTCCAGAATGTTTCTTTTTCATTCTCATAAGGGGGGCATATACTAGGTATATTGCAATGGTATATTTTGTGACAAGGTTAGTGTATTTCAACACAACAACTCTATCTTCTTGTTTAAGAATTTCTATCCGTTCATTACTTAGTTGGTACTCTTTCCATAGAACGCATATACCACCCGCACGACCATTAGCGGGGGACCAAACTATATTATCAAATCCGGCTCTTCGCCAAACTTGGTCGGATGGCATTTTATCCGTTTTGGTTTCTACAATTGTCATGACTTGTATTCTTTCAATTTTACAGAAAGAATCAATTTCGGGCCAGAACGACTTCCGTCCCATGCCCCGACAATTCCATATACTTACTTTCATGATAAAAACGTTATTTTGTGTAGACCGCTTTCCTGTTGTCCCAAGACAACTTTTAATTTTGTTTTAGTCACTATATTTGTTGGTGGGTGATTCCCAGATTTTGGCTTAGTCTGCATTTTAAGTGCTTTACTGAAGAATAGATTAGCAAGTGGGGTAAAGTTCGCACCTGTCATGCAGCAAATTGCATTCCTCGTCACCGTGATATATTTTTTTGTAATTACATTCCACTTTATAGTATCATCACACTCAATACATACATAGATGTTCCATCTAACATGGCTTTTAATTAGTTTAGCTTTTACACTTGCTAATCTCACTAATCCCCATAGGATAGACCTTCTGTTGCTCACAAATTCTGTTAGTTGTGCCGTTTTATATTTTTGCTTCCTTTTGTTTGTGTTGTTTACCCTTGTGTGGTGCATGTCAGTATCACTTGTCTTCTTGTTGTTGCTTTTATCCAGTAGCTCAAGTGTCGGGCTCCATTTTCCTCCTTTAGTTTTGTTCCTGTGTATTTGATCATCTTCCCTACTAGCCATATAAAACAAGTTCCAGTGGTTATCTGTTTTAGTCACTATAGTATTGTACTTATTGCAGCTTAAGGTTATGTTCACAGTCCGGTTTACAGAGTTTAAATACCACCTGAGTTTATTACTTTTTTCCATCCTTATAATCTGATTCTTACAGTACAGAAAATGAGCCTTCATTTGCTTGCTGATAATGTTCTGTTTTCCTTTTGCCTTGTTTTCATCCTCCACGTTTTCCCCTTGTCTCATGATCTCATGGCTATTCTTGTAGCTTTGTTCATTTGCATTCCGCTGTCTTAATGTTCTGATGCACTTGTTTCTCCAAGCCCCATGAGTGCGTCTGAGCATTATGATATAGCACAGAACGGCTTCCTTATAATCATCACTATCAAAAAACAAAGCATTGACATAACTACTTAGCTTAGAATCATGATCATTTGCATTTTCAGTGGTAAGTAAGTAGTTTGAGATCAGATTTTCAATAACTTGTCCATTGATTTCATCACTTCTCACACAATTCCAGCAGGGAGCTAAGTCCCATCTTTCTTCAAGGTTTCTGCACACTATTATATAACAAGGATGGGCTTCATGAAAAGAATCGATCCCAAAAACTAGTATCTTTACATAGATATATATCTTAGAATCATACTCAGTATCATTTTTAATGGTACATAAATAATTGGAGATTAGTTTCTCAGTGGTTTGACCATCTGTTTCATCATTTCTCTTACATTTCCAACAAGTATAGAAGCTGCAGTTATAATACACAAATTTAGTATCAACTTTCCTAGCAATAACTGTCACCATAGAAGCATAGAGATGTCTTTTCTTGATAATATGAGAATAAGCATAGAGCAAGGTTGTTTCACTACAATTAAACCATAGATCATAGAGTAAGCTTGTTATCTTGCTAGTAAATCTGGTTTCATTCCAAGTTGCAAACTTCGAAGCAAAGTTGGTCATAGAGACCCAATCCAAAGTTGTCATCACGGTTTCATACGAGCACTTGTCTCTGTTCAACACATAAATTCTAGTCAAGCTATCATCTAGAGTCCACAAAAGAGAATTGACACCAAAAAACATATCTTTAAAGTAATGGTAGTAATTTAGGGAGAGTTTAGAAAAATCTCCATTTGGCATCCATAAGGTTAGAACACAGGTGATCATGTTTTTAGCAAAAAATTGCCTCTCAAGGCTACCAAGACAAGCTTTTACACAAGCTTTCCTTTTGTTTTTCTTTATGCCAGTCAAACTGGCTTTGTTGTTGTTCTTTAAACCACCACTACTTAAGGTTTCCTCAACCATAGTGGCTTCTGGTTCAAATTGTTCAAAGGTTCTGAAGATGATGTGATAATTGAAGAAGAAGATGATGATACAAATAATATATATATATATATCTGATTTAATTTTATTCTCATAGCGTGGGTCAAACTGATCAAACTTACTACTCCCTCCGTCCCAAATCTTTCTTCCCACTTTATTTTGGGCACAATAATTAATAAATGTGTATTTAAAAATGTTGAGGAGAGAAGAAAGTATTGAAAAGTGGGAAAAAGTTGTTGGAAAGTGGGAAGAAAATATTGAAATGTGTGAAGAAAGTATTAAAAAATGATAAAATGTAAAGGTATAGGGGTAATTTTGTTGTATCTAAAAATAGAAAGACGTAGAAATGGAAAAATGATTTTGGGACGCCTTAAAAAGAAAGTGGAAAGGAAAAAGTGGGACGGAGGAAGTATATAATTTGTCAGGAGGGAGTAGGGGTGGGCACGGTTGGTTAACCGGAGTTTCGGTTAACCGGACATCGGTTAACCGGAACTTCGGTTAGTAAATTTCAATAACCATAACCGTACCGTTCGTTATCGGTTAACCATTAACGGTTAACCGTGAAATTCGGTACGGTTTATCGGTTAACCGACTTGTTTTATTTTATTTTTTAATACAAAAATTACCTTATTTTTTCAATAAAATAAAATCAGATTTTTGAAATTCGAAATTTCCGTTTTGAAAAACATATAATATATATTAAATATTTAACAAAAAAGGGGTTTAGAGTTTAATTTTTGGCCTGTTTGAAT
Organism: Fallopia convolvulus; assembly: GCA_964016875.1. NCBI lineage: Eukaryota > Viridiplantae > Streptophyta > Magnoliopsida > Caryophyllales > Polygonaceae > Fallopia > Fallopia convolvulus. The sequence goes on along the minus strand of OZ024718.1, from coordinate 81,666,996 downwards.
AAAACAAATTAGATTAATTTGCAGCATTGAAGCGATATAAATGGATCTTTCAACGGGTTCACTCATGTGGGATGAAAGTGATTTGACTTTGTTTCACCATTTACTGCCTCCATGGGCTGGAGAGTATAGAGACTGGAAATTGGAGAAAACAATTGATTATTTTATGGACTTCACCAAGTAATAATTTTTTCGTATCTCTTTGTAATTATCAAATAGTTAATGTGAGACAATCAATTTACTACCAGTAGAAGATTAGTGTGAGGCAAACATATATTCATAAGTTATAAGATATATGATATAGTGTAACGCCCCATTCTGGCATGAACCTAGGGTCACAAGGTGGTAGGCCTCACAGTGGGCCTACCAGAACAAGCTGACAACAATAGACTGTATTGGACCTTGCAATAAAAGCACTGCGAGTAAATTCAAATAAACCGTCCAATCTAGAAGTTCAAAATTTTATGTCATAAAATCATGCAAGCAAGAGCCCAAAATCTGTAAAACATGACAACAAGATGTCAAGGCTAGTCTAAGGTCCAAACCCTCAACATATACTCCCAAAAAGACTCATAGTCCAAGCATCACTCACAATCTAAGAAAAACCAAAAGACTAAAATACTAAAGTCAATCTTCTAAGACTCAACACATCAAGACCGAGCTCCACCATCCGGTATGCAACCTCCTGGCACATTTTCCATGTCGGATTCCTTACCTAAAAACGGCACAAGTTGATCACATTAGCCTACGGTCCCGGTATAGGCCAAACAAGTAAATCAAATATGTAACAAAACATTTTTAGCAAACTAAACTTGTATATATCCATACACTTAAAGATACACACACAATTACAGTTATAATAGAAGTATGATAGTAGCCAAACCAATATAGTCAAATATAAAATCATCCAAAGTAATGTCAAAAGGATATTAGCAACAAGTAAAAATATATTACCAAAGCACACATAATCACAACATACATTCTCTGAGGTCAACGCTCAAGCATTTTAGACATTTCGAACAAAATCCATCGAATATAATAGCAATTCAACGTCATCCTCCATATATGGCACCCTCCGGCCTCTCATCGATGGCGCACGGTCAGGGCGCGTCCTATACACGTGCCCATTTTCCCCCATTCACCCTTCTTTCCCCGGTTAAACCTCTACTAGAACGTTTGCCAAAACAATCTATTTATTTTTTTTAGAAGGGGGTTCCTTCCAGCCGCATGACCATGCCCGGGGGCCACTTCCTCGTCAGCTTATCCCGTGCTCCATGATCATGCCGGTGGAACCCAGTGCACGCATAACGAAAATATTTAAAAGCAGTTTCCATGATTTCAAATATATATATAAGCACGTAATATGGAATCATTCCAAAATAAGGGCTACACATTCAATTTATTCGTTTAACGCATAACGAGTCGTAAGCTAAGTAAGTCGGCAAGCGACTTACCTCGAAGGCGAGACACAAACACGTAACGGGAGAAAGGAAGCTCGAACAAGTCACACACGAACGTTATCGATTCCTAGCAAATCAATAACGAAAACTATAACACCCGCATAAAAAGATAATGCCAATATAACGCCCTAAAAGCTAAAGGCTCCTCCTAATCGATGATTCCGACCTAGATTACTAGTTACAAGAACACTTCAAAGGCGACATTTTAATAATACCGGATTACTTAATTAATATAGTAGTTTTTTTTAAGCTACTAATCTTGTCAAGATATTCATTTACAACCACAACAATTTGATAGTTAATACCCAATGAACGAGTTTACTCCTGGCCACATTACATTTGATTTGCAAAACTAGTCAACAATTCAGCCACCACCATACTTTATCAATTCCGTGGCCATAAAATCCAACAATGGCAACACCTCAACACACACGATTAACCTAATTGAAAGTAAACATTATCACTTTTAATTGAGATTTGTACAACGACACGCATATTGACCCAAATTCTATCCAGAGTTCGACTCCTCAAAAATACAGCCTCGACCAATCATCAACCTTACTACCAAGAGATCGACATGGAATCTCAAATACAACCCAACCCTTAAGATAGCAGCAACAACAATATGTAATATCGATTTGAACGAGAACAAAAATGGACAAGGAACACCACCTCTTGCACTCCTATTGTTTGCAAGGAATGGAACGCAGATTGGGATCTTGAACTCGATCGAGAATGGTGCCAGTGCACGACAGATTCGGGGTCTTGATTTTGGTTTTCGGATCAAGCACCACCTTGTCTCTTCCGCTTGGCAGCTAACGCTGGTGGCGGCAGGCCCTGTTCCGTTTGAGGGACGACGATGACTAGGCTGCAGAAGGTGACGCTCACGAACGAGGTCGAGCTTGATCGACGATCGAAGGGATGGATGTACAGCAGAACGGCACGACGCTCGGAGGATGAGTCAACCACTTGGGCGCACACTAGTTGAAGGGACAAGCTCGCGGTGGCCGTGGCTTCGCCGAGGTCGGCGACGTCGTCCCTGGTTTGGGACATTTGACCAGAGGCGAGGAACGAGACGAGCAAGGAGATTGGAAGTGGAGATCGGAAGAGGAAATTGGGGGAGAGAGGGGAACCAGAGAGTTTGGTGGAGCGGCGCACCCAATTGAACGAGGAAGATGACGATGAATAGTTGTCTCCAAAATTAGGGTAGTTTGGTGGCAATTGATGGGCTTTAGCCCATCTAAATTTTTCGGCCCAACTTTAAGATGTGAAAGAGAGATAATAGATTGGCCCAAAAACTTAAATACTCGGAATAAAACGTACACCCTATACCGCTCGAGGATTATAACTTCACTAAAATAAAACCTCGGGTATTACATATACCCCCACTTAAAGAAAGTTTCGTCCTCGAAACTTAAGTAGAGATAAGTTAATATTCGAATACGGATGGGATATCGGTTAAGAGTCTCACAAATCCCCACCCCTTAACGCAGGTTCGTCCTCGAACCTTTTCATAACGACCACAACAACAAACGTAAGTTTATATCAAATGAACGAAGTTCTTCCAAAGCATATAGCTAGCATAATATCTACTCTAACATGTAAAAGAATCATTGAACCCACCTAAGCAACCAAGTAATCAAGCACAAGCAAACGATCGCCCAAGCAATCCACAAGTAAGAAACATGCAACCAAGCAAATTTAACAATCAAATAATTTAAGGTACTAGATACGATGCAAGAAAAACTCAAGTACTAACCATTTCCCACGGACTCTACCAGCTTAGAGTATAACTCGGGATAACTCTCTTGTATACTTGCCTCGGTTTCCCAAGTGGCCTCCTCAACTCCACGCTTGGACCATTGCACTAAGACTAAAGGTATCTCCTTGTTTTGTAGTTTCTTCATTCGACAATCCAAGATAGCTATCGGTTGTTCAACAAAAGTATGATCTGGTTCGATTCTCAACTCTTCATAACTAAGCTTGTGGTTGGGATCGGGAATGTATTGCCTTAGCTGAGACACATGAAAAACGGGATGAACTCCCTCCAATGATGGAGGAAGTGCCAAGCGATAGGCCAACTCCCCGACCCTCTCTAAGATCTCAAAAGGTCCGACGTAGCGAGGACTCAACTTTCCTTTAATCCCAAATCTTCGTACCCCTCGAGTAGGCGACACTCTCAACCACACATGTGCGCCAGCATCAAATTCTAAAGGTCGCCTTCGTTTGTCAGCATAGGATTTCTGACGACTCTGAGCGGCTAACATTCGTTCTCTTATCAAAGCAACTTTATCAACGATCTCTTGGATCACTTGGGGTATCTCACCCACTCTGTCAGAGGGGTCATCCCAACAAAGTGGTGTTCGACACTTTCGACCATACAACGCCTCATAAGGAGCCATTTGGATCGAGGCGTGCCAACTGTTATTGTATGCAAATTCCACCAACTCCAAGTTCTCTGACCAACCACCACCCCAGTCGAGGACACAAGCTCTTAGCATATCTTCAAGCGTTTGAATCGTCCTCTCTGACTGTCCATCTGCTTGCGGGTGGTAAGCAGTCGTGAAATGCAGTCTTGTACCCAACGCTTGGTGCACCTGATGCCAGAATTTCAATGTAAAGCGACCATCTCGGTCGGATACAATTGTTTTTGGTACTCCATGTAGTCTCACTATCTGCCTTACAAACACATCCACCAATTTAGGAATTTGCCACGCCTCCTTAATCGGAAGAAAATGTGTCATTTTTGTCAATCTGTCCACTACTACCCAGATGGCATCATGACCTCGACTGACGCGCAAACCTGTGACGAAGTCCATCGATATGTCTTCCCACTTCCATTCTGGAATGGAGAGGGGTTGGAGCATCCCTCCCGGTCTCTGGTGTTCTATCTTAACTTGTTGACAAATCTGGCATCGTGCTACAAACTTGGCCACATCAGGTTTCAGGCCATCCCACCAGTAATGTTGCTTGAGGTCCTTGTACATCTTACTTGCTCCTGGATGTATTGAATAGAGCGTAGCATGGGCCTCTTGAAGGATTTTCTGTCTCAACTCTTGATCTCGGGGTACGCATACTCTCCCATTCAACCTCAAAATCCCATCTTGGATTGCAAAACTGGGTGCTTCACCTTGGCGCACCTTTTGACACAAGTCTTGAATCATCGAGCAAGCCCCTTGCTTTTGACGGATCTCTTCTATCAAACTAGGTTGACATTCCAAGGAACACAACTGGCCTTGATATCTCTGAATCCATACCTCAATCCCATTTCTTATCAAATCCCTTTGCAAAGCGGGTTGAGCAGTCAAGCGAGCTAACATCTGCTCCTGGGATGATTTCCTACTGAGTGCGTCAGCGACAACATTCGCCTTGCCTGGGTGATAAAGGATCTCCAGATCATAATCCTTAATCAATTCAAGCCATCTGCGTTGCCTCATATTGAGTTCTCGCTGAGTGAAAATATACTTGAGACTCTTATGATCTGTCAAAATTTGGCAAGTTGTCCCATACAAATAGTGTCACCAAATCTTCAAGGCGTGGATCACAGCCTCTAACTCTAGGTCATGTGTCGGGTAATTTAGCTCATGAGTCTTAAACTGTCTAGAAGCATAAGCAATCACCCGATCCTTCTGCATTAACACACACCCCAAGCCAAGTTTCGACGCATCACTGTAAACCACATACCCTTCTGAGCCTTGAGGAAGTGCTAAGATGGGCGCAGAAGTTAGCCTTCTTTTCAACTCTTCAAAGCTTCTCTGACAGGCCTCTGTCCATATAAACTTGGTAGTCTTACGAATTAAGTTGGTCAAAGGTTGAGCTATCTTTGAGAAACCCTCTACGAACCTCCAGTAATATCCTGCCAGACCCAAGAAACTGCGTACTTCCTTTACATTCTTGGGAGGTTTCCAAGAGGCTATAGTTTCAATCTTCATTGGATCAACTTTCACTCCATCTGCAGAGACGACATGCCCTAGGAATGTGACCTCAGGCAACCAAAATTCACACTTTGAAAGCTTGGCAAACAACCGGTGTTGTCTTAAAACTCCCAACGCAACCCTTAGATGATTAACATGCTCATCTTGGCTCCGAGAGTAAACCAAGATGTCATCAATAAACACTACCACAAACTGATCCAAGTATTCAATAAAAATCTTGTTCATCAACTCCATGAACACTGCTGGAGCATTTGTCAAACCGAACGGCATCACTACAAACTCGTAGTGCCCATATCGTGTCCGAAATGCCGTCTTTGGGATGTCTTCGTCTCGAATTCTCAATTGATGATAGCCAGACCTCAAGTCAATTTTAGAAAACACTACTTCTCCTTGCAGTTGGTCTAGCAAATCATCGATACGGGGAAGTGGATACTTGTTCTTGATAGTTATTCAGTTGAGTTCTCTGTAATCAATGCACAACCTCATCGATCCATCCTTCTTTCTTACAAAAAGTACTGGAGCACCCCAAGGCGATGCACTCGGACGAATGAAGCCTTTTTCTGCCAACTCTTCAAGTTGCTTTTTCAACTCTTGCATCTCTACTGGTGCCATACGATAAGGAGCTCGTGAAACAGGTCTTGTCCCCGACTCTAACTCAATGCTGAAATCTACCTCTCTGTGAGGTGGAAGCCCAGGTAACTCCTCAGGAAAAACATCTTTGAATTCTCGCACAATAGGGATGTCCTCAAGTCTCGGACTATCCTTGGTTTCTTGAAGGGCATAGCACCAATATCCTACACAACCCTCATTCAACAACTTGACAGCTTTCATAGCACTAATCATAGTTCCAGACTTCTTAAGGTCATGCCCCCAAAACACATGTTGCGTTCCATCATTAGCGGTTACTGTCACTATACGACTATGAATATCTAGAACAGCTTTGTATCTAGTCATCCAATCCATGCCTAGGATTACATCATCATTTGGCAAGGCCATGACGATGAAATCTGTAAGCCAATTCTTATCCCCAATGCGAATTGGACATTGAAGGATCTCTATGTCCCCACTTATCTTACTACCATCCGGCAAACCCACAACAAAAGGAGTACCCAAAGAACATGTCAAATGCAATCTATCTACGCATGCAGTTGCAATGAAAGAATGAGTAGCACCAGTATCAAAAAGAATCTTAACAGGCTCAGATCGGATCCAAATCGTACCTGTAGTTGTCGGAGCATTTGGATCTTCAGTTCTTCTCATCTCGAACACACGAGGTGGGTGGGTGGCTCCAGGACCCCCAACTGTGCTACCACGACCTCTACCACGACCTTGACTTGGAGTAACATATGTCTGAGGGGTAGGTTGTGATCGAACTCCTCCAGTTGGCCTAGAAGGAGGTGAGGATCCCTGAGATGGAGCAACTCCTTTGTTGTGACAAAAGACAGCACGGTGACCCTTCTGTCCGCAAGTAAAGCAAGTTACCAATGGTCGAGTACAAGCATTCTTCAGATGATCATAGCCTCCGCATTTGAAGCACTGCTTCTGACCTGTTGCACCACTCGACCGTTGAGATTGGCCTTGTTGGTTTTGCGTCATGCCTTAGTTGTTACCCCCTGGAGGCATGAAACTCGGCCTCCCGTCACCTTTGAATCCTATTGCGGTCATTTGCCTCTTGCCACTACCTTGTGTGACATCAGATCGCTTGTAAGCTGGGTGTGCCATCTCGTAAGCCATTGCCTTGTTCTGGTACTCTCTTAGGGTAGAGCATTCGAACCCAGCTACATACTGCCTAATCTCTGGTCTCATCCTCTTAGCAAAAGCATGAATGCGTTGCTTCTCTGTGGTCACAGTGTCAGCCACATAAGTTAAATCTCTCTGAAACTTCAGGGCAGCTTCTGACACTGAAATGTTCTCGGGCTTTGCATCAGCAAACTCTTGAGCTCGAGCATCCCTTACAGCAGCAGGGCAGAACTCATCTATCAACATCTTAGAAAATTCTTCAAAGTTCACTTCGTGGTCCAAAATCTGTAGAGACCACCAATTAAAAGCATTATCTCTAAGCAAGCTCTGAGCTAGCGACACCTTTCGATCCTCTGGTGCCTTGATCGTGTTTAGAGCTGAAGTGACTTGCCTCAACCACAACTCCACGTCCTTCTCATGAGATCCATTGAAAAACGGAAGTTTCATCTAACTGAACTCACGTAGCCACTTGTCGGGTCCAGAGTCTTGACGACCCCTTTCAACTCGAACTGACTCTTCAGATACTTCTTGAACGGGTTGGGGCGGTCTCTGAATATCATGCACCCTAGTTGGAGGTGCTGGTGGAACTGGCATCCTAGAATGGGATGCTCTCATAGCGGACCCTTGGGGGTTTGGTACCCTTGAACCAGACAGATGAGAAGCGACAACGGCAGGGTTTGGTGCTTGACCACCCCCAAAAAGAACTTGCAAGAAGGATAGAACTGGTTCTTGGACCAAAGACTGTAGCCCAGGTGGACCAGTGGGAGGTGCCTCAGCAGCTGGAGCAGTTGGCGGCTCTTGAGCATTGACATTATTTCCAGACCTAGGCCCTACAGGATCTTGGCCTCCAAATCTAGCATTACTCCGCACAACATCAGATCGTTCATCACCTAGTCCCTGATTAGCATTTCTGGTTGGTCCCAAACTCTTTGCAGTTCCCTCAGCCAAGGAATTAACACGAGGCTCAACAGTAACTCCTCTTCCTCTACCTCGAGGCTCAACAGTAACCCTCTTCCTCTACCTCTAGGTCTTCCTCTACCTCTACCTCTTGCCATTACTAAGTGATACCTAAACATAATAAGTCACTTAGATTTTTCAAGTAATAACTGTAATTAAACAAACAAAATGCTTACAGAGATTCTTCCCAGCTGATGTAGCGGTCTCGACGTGTTTCCCTACCTAAAATGCAGCATGCCTAAGTAAAAAGGTTTTAAAGTTTTTATAACTATAAATTGGACCTCACGAGCTCTTTTGTTAGGACCTAGTGCTCTTGTTGCCAACCTGGCTCTGATACCAATCCGTAACGCCCCATTCTGGCATGAACCTAGGGTCACAAGGTGGTAGGCCTCACAATGGGCCTACCAGAACAAGCTGACAACAATAGACTGTATTGGACCTTGCAATAAAAGCACTGCGAGTAAATTCAAATAAACCGTCCAATCTAGAAGTTCAAAATTTTATGTCATAAAATCATGCAAGCAAGAGCCCAAAATCTGTAAAACATGACAACAAGATGTCAAGGCTAGTCTAAGGTCTAAACCCTCAACATATACTCCCAAAAAGACTCATAGTCCAAGCATCACTCACAATCTAAGAAAAACCAAAAGACTAAAATACTAAAGTCAATCTTCTAAGACTCAACACATCAAGACCGAGCTCCACCATCCGGTATGCAACCTCCTGGCACATTTTCCATGTCGGATTCCTTACCTAAAACGCCACAAGTTGATCACATTCGCCTACGGTCCCGGTATGGGCCAAACAAGTAAATCAAATATGTAACAAAACATTTTTAGCAAACTAAACTTGTATATATCCATACACTTAAAGATACACACACAATTACAGTCATAATAGAAGTATGATAGTAGCCAAACCAATATAGTCAAATATGAAATCATCCAAAGTAATGTCAAAAGGATATTAGCAACAAGTAAAAATATATTACCAAAGCACACATAATCACAACATACATTCTCTGAGGTCATCACTCAAGCATTTTAGACATTTCAAACAAAATCCATCGAATATAATAGCAATTCAACGTCATCCTCCATATATGGCACCCTCCGGCCTCTCATTGATGGCGCACGGTCAGGGCGTGTCCTATACACGTGCCCATTTTCCCCCATTCACCCTTCTTTCCCCGGCTAAACCTCTACTAGAGCGTTTGCCAAAACAATTCAACATTTAAAAGCGGTTTCCATGATTTCAAATATATATATAAGCACGTAATATGGAATCATTCCAAAATAAGGGCTACACATTCAATTTACTCGTTTAACGCATAACGAGTCGTAAGCTAAGTAAGTTGGCAAGCGACTTACCTCGAAGGCGAGACACAAACACGTAACGGGAGAAAGGAAGCTCGAACAAGTCACACACGAACGTTATCGATTCCTAGCAAATCAATAACGAAAACTATAACACCCGCATAAAAAGATAATGCCAATATAACGCCCTAAAAGCTAAAGGCTCCTCCTAATCGATGATTCCGACCTAGATTACTAGTTACAAGCACACTTCAAAGGCGACATTTTAATAATACCGGATTACTTAATTAATATAGTAGTTTTTTTAAGCTACTAATCTTGTCAAGATATTCATTTACAACCACAACAATTTGATAGTTAATACCCAATGAACGAGTTTACTCCTGGCCACATTACATTTGATTTGCAAAAACTAGTCAACAATTCAGCCACCACCATACTTTATCAATTCCGTGGCCATAAAATCCAACAATGGCAACACCTCAACACACACGATTAACCTAATTGAAAGTAAACATTATCACTTTTAATTGAGATTTGTACAGCGACACGCATATTGACCCAAATTCTATCCAGAGTTCGACTCCTCAAAAATACAGCCTCGACCAATCATCAACCTTACTACCAAGAGATCGACATGGAATCTCAAATACAACCCAACCCTTAAGATAGCAGCAACAACAATATGTAATATCGATTTGAACGAGAACAAAAATGGACAAGGAACACCACCTCTTGCACTCCTATTGTTTGCAAGGAATGGAACGCAGATTGGGATCTTGAACTCGATCGAGAATGGTGTCAGTGCACGACAGATTCGGGGTCTTGATTTCGGTTTTTGGATCAAGCACCACCTTGTCTCTTCCGCTTGGCAGCTAACGCTGGTGGCGGCAGGCCCTGTTCCGTTTGAGGGACGACGATGACTAGGCTGCAGAAGGCGACGCTCACGAACGAGGTCGAGCTTGATCGACGATCGAAGGGATGGATGTACAGCAGAACGGCACGACGCTCGGAGGATGAGTCAACCACTTGGGCGCACACTAGTTGAAGGGACAAGCTCGCGGTGGTCGTGGCTTCGCGAAGGTCGGCGACGTCGTCCCTGGTTTGGGACGTTTGACCGGAGGCGAGGAACGAGACGAGCAAGGAGATTGGAAGTGGAGATCGGAAGAGGAAATTGGGGGAGAGAGGGGAACCAGAGAGTTTGGTGGAGCGGAGCACCCAATTGAACGAGGAAGATGACGATGAATAGTTGTCTCCAAAATTAGGGTAGTTTGGTGGCAATTGATGGGCTTTGGCCCATCTAAATTTTTCGGCCCAACTTTAAGATGTGAAAGAGAGATAATAGATTGGCCCAAAAACTTAAATACTCGGAATAAAACGTACACTCTATACCGCTCGAGGATTATAACTTCACTAAAATAAAACCTCGGGTATTACATATAGTATCTACTTAGGAATGAAAAATGTACTACAAGTGTTTATATATAATATAAAACTTTCAACCGGTCATGAGTTTATACCCGTTTGATATTCTGACTACTAGAAAGGCCAGTAATGCTAGTAGCCTAGTACCATTTGGAATCTGATTGCACTATTGCTGCATAAGATCCAGATGAAATGTATATATTATACCCTGGATTTTATTAAAAAAAATTACCCATGACGGGTATTTTGGGGCAAAATGTCCTAGTGCTTTGTTCTTTTAATAAAACAAATTAAATATATAATTCCCTTTTTAAAAACATATAATATATATTAAAATATTATCGGTTCATCGGTTAACCGCCCGCGAAAATATTGATAACCGTATCCGAACCGTTGAACCGTTAAAAGTATCGGTTGGTTAACCGTAACCGCTTTTTCGGTTCGGTTAACCGTAAAAAGTGATCGGTTTGTCGGTTTGTCGGTTTTTCGGTTCGGTTTTTCGGTTACGGTTTTTTTTGCCCAGCCCTAGGAGGGAGGACCACAGTACGGTCCACACACATACATCCTAATTAAATACAAGTAAATAACCTTCCTATATTTTCTTCAATTTGACTACATTACAAAAATGTCTATAAGCTAGCAAGTTAACTTGTTATTGTAACTTGTGTGGACTAGGTTACAATATAACATGTCTCTTTCTTTCTTCTTATCATACATGATTCCTTCTCTTTTGAGGATTTGAGTAAGAAGGTAAGAAAAGCACTAGAACCAACATTCTTGAGTTTTTGGTTTTCACAAGATTAGGAGGATGAAGTGAAAGATTTGACACAAAACCCACAAAAAATGAGTGAGTTTTGGTGATTAAGGAGGGAATCAAAACAACAAGTGGGTAACTAAGGGAAAAATAATACGGAGTAATTAAAAGAAGATTATATGACCATCTGCATTCATGCATCTTCAACAGTATTATACACCCTAACTTTTTCCATTTCTCTCTCTGCCATATCATCCATACACCCCATACTAATCTATTCCCACATCCATGCACTTTATAAATTTATATTTTTATCATTTACAACACATTTTCTTTCTCCATATACAATTATTCATGTACCATCTTCTCCAATTAAAATTATATATATACCCTGGCCTTATTATAATTAATTTTGTTAACTAACGAAATATTTTAATCAACTATGATTATTTTTAATAAATAAATAATTACATTGGTTAATTTATGAAAAATTAATTATTAATTATTAATTTAAAAGTCATTCTACATATATTTTTTTACGAATTTTATGTACTATTATAAAAGTTATGGTATATATATTTTTTATAATGTATAAATTGTCTAAATAAACAACATCTCTTTTAATAAATAAATTAGTGTACCATATGTCACCCACTACCACCAGTGTGATATGTGGCTCATACTATTTTTGGGTTAAATGATGGCAAAACACTGCGTTTTGATGGGGAATGGGTAAAACGCCCATTTTGACTGTATATCACACGCAGAAGCTTTTTTCACCTCATTTTCTTTACCATTATTATTGTAGGTGCTCTAAGGGAAGAAGAAGAGTTGAGTGGAAGATCGAACAAGCTACTCCACTTATTTCAGGTAATCATTTCTTGACTCTTTTCAAAAAATAATTTTTAAAAATTAAAAGGGTAATATTTTATACGAAAATCATTCTCTTAATTTTTAAAAAATTTATAATAAGATTTTTAAGATAAAAATTTGCACACATATGTATATTGATGTTTAAAATATAAATATAATTTTTAAATTTTTTTTAACATTAATTTAATATTTATATAGGTAATTGTAACATGAAAGTGGAACACAATTATGGAATAAAGGATTAGCGCTGCTAATTTACCCCCCAATTCCATGGCTTCTTCTTTCACAATTTACCGTGCCATGAGATGTGACCTTGTCTTGAGAATTTTAAACTCACCCTTCTACGAGCTTATAATAAAGCAACCTTGAATAAGTTTTTAAAATCTACTTGAGAGGTTGTTATGTTATTTCAATCCTTTAATTTTGTCTCCTTTTTTTTTTGTTTTGATAGATCTTGGTGACTATATTTTGTTTTGATAAATCGAGTTTGTGTAATTCATGCCTTTCTGTTTTTATGACCACAAAAAGAATCAGAAAAAACGGTTCGATTCTCTTATTTTGATTTATCGAAGCGAGAGATGGAATTGCCATGAAACGACTTATTACAGTCTCATTTTAAATGGAGGAATTCCAAGGTTTCAATCCAAGGAATAGTAATTATGTGGATAAAAATGCAGTATTAATATTAGGGATTTATTCATTAACTCGTTGGGTTGAATTCCGCTATGAAATTCGGTTCAAAGCGTATATAAAGATCCTAAACTAGGGTTTAGGGACGTTAAATTGAATAGAGGGTGAATTTGTTCTATATGCCCAAGGGCGGAGGGAGCTTATGCCAATTTTTTTTTTTAAATATAGTAAAAATTCTAGATTATTTGATAAAAAAAACTAATTTATTTGGTCAGAAATAGAAGATTAATTTTTTTTATACATATAAAATATATTGAAATGATTTTTTATACATAAAAATACAAAATTTTCTATATAATTTTTTTTATATACAGAAAAATACATTTTTTTCTATATTTTATTAAAAAAGTACAAAAAAACAATTCTTGGCTTCGCCAGGAATGATTTTATAGCCAAAAAAATTATCAACGGAATTTAGCCCCCACTCACATAAATTCCTGACTACGCCACTGTATATGTCCAAATTAAAAACAAATTAACAATGGAAATTGTTTTGATGTTGACATGAACAGGATGTTTGTAGCCATCAACAACCCACATCGGCTATTGCTGTTGCTTATGTGTTTTGTTGTTTGCTTGGCCATTCTCGCTTTCATTCGGTTCATCTTTGGTCTGGCTTGAGAGATGTCTTGTTTTAAGCTCGATGATGGTGCATGAGGACAATGTTTTAAGCTCGATATATGGTCGTGCATCATGTAATAAATTTTAAACTCCTTAATTTGAGCTCATTAATCTTACCTTTGTAGTAGATTAGATTAAACTAAGAGAGCCTAGCTAACCATGTAATCCTTTCAATTAAATATGTGTGTAATGTTCTACCAAAAAAAATGTGTAATGTGTTGATTGCTTATTGGCTTGCTTATTAAAGCGTGTTTGGATTAGGGTTGTACGAACATAGACCGGACCGGGAGAACAAACTCGATCGTAATATTAATTACGGCCCGGTCCATGTTCCACTATATTTTAAAATTACGGGTTACGGACCGGACCGGAATAGACCGTAACATATGGAGTATATTGAATTTGAGTCAATTTGATTACATGTCGAATTGGGCCTGGTTATAGCGGGTCATTGGGTGGGTTCGGATCAACCCAACATGTCAAGAGTTGAAATTTTATGCTACTTGGTATTTACGGTACACTCTCAAAAAACATATATAGTACTTGATATATCAGATATCTGGTTATACCTCAAAATCCGATTCATTTCCGATATAATGTTCCGAAAAAGTTAACTCCCTTAAATTCGATCTTGGACCACAGTACCACACGGTATTTGGATGCATTTCTTAAAAAAACTCCAGCGATAAGTTTTAGAATATTCCTACTATATAGCAACATTTATAATCTAAATTTGAAAGTAATTTTCAAATGTGTCAACTTTGAGATGGCTTAATCCTAAGTTAACACGTTATTAATTAATAACGTGAGCGCATCCCTATCCTAAGTCTTGTAATTTCAAAATAGTGTTTGGATGCATTTCTTAAAAATTAGGTGTAACGTAGTTCCTAGAAAAATTATTGAGTCGGATATGAATAGAAATTTTTAAGATCCATTGAAATGGAATAATCCTACAGAAATAAATTTGAACCTTCAACCAAAAACAAAAAAGTTTGAAATTAAGGGCATTCCCAACCGCTTATATATAGTTTTCTCAAAAATAAGAGTCAAGACATATATTTTCTAAATAAAATTTACTTTAATTCCAACAACTTTCTTATTTATAGAATCTTACATTTATTAATTTTAATTATGTATATATAAAAAATCATAAATTTAATATGACCATCACAAGTTGTCATGTATACCCCCTTAATTAATTTCTTGAATTTTCTAAATATAGAAAAAAATACTCCATCTCTATTTTAAAGAACAAGATAAAAAATCTCTTAGACTATAAAGTATCAAAAAACACAAATATTAATATATATGAAAAACCCTCTTGGAATTACTCTAACAACAATTATGAGGGCACACATGTATAAACACAATCATGAAATAGAAAATTAATTTTAATAAGATAGAATTAAGGAGCCGATCCCAATGTATATTACTCCATCCGCTCGGAAATATAAGTCGTTTTAGCTTTTATCATAATTTTTAAGAAAATCATTATTTGCATTTAAAATAGTATACTTTTTTCTCAATTTTCTCTCTAATAATTTATTCACCACCCCTTTTAACCAATAAGTGAAAGCTTTTAGTCAATGAAAATGAATTCCAATAACACTTTTCACATCTCACTCATTATGAATTATCTTTGAAAACCTAAAACGACATATAAAGTTGATCAAATTTTAAGTTCTAAAACAACTTATATTTTCAATCGGAGGGAGTACAAAGTTTTTCTAAGAGAAAATTTGTGTCGCAAATTGGTTTTGGTGTGTGAACGAGTTTTTCTAAGAAAGTGTACGGTTTCCTTGAAGAAGAAAAAAACAATTGAAAAGTGTACATAAACAACAAAAATAGTTTCAAAAGATCTTTCTTCTATATTTCCAGCCCAACTTTTGATTGCTTAAGAGTAAGAAAAAGCTCCATGTCCTTGAATTCTAGGATTTTCTTTTGGCTGGGTTAACAACAGTAACTTCTGGTTGAGATGGTGAGATTCATTGTTCACAGGACTCATACTATATTTAAGTTTACACTTTCATCCAAAGGATTTTTGGACAGCTTGGTACAAAAATATTATTTTCTATATCTTTGAGGTGCTAATTGTACTTGTTGACAAAGCAATACTATTTGTGTAATTTTTTTTATAAAGAAAACAGGTGCTAATTGTCCATTCTCTTTCATTTGCTTCAATCTTCAGCATTCACACTACTATTAATGAGGCTAAAGGGCAAAGAACAGATTTCCTTCTTCAATAGTAAGAAACCATTCTAGTTAACACATTTTAAATTCCAGCTTACTGTCATTACATATTCATCAAGACTCATGTAAGGAAAAATAAACAAATTCCAATTTATCCTTCCATAACCAAATCAGTTTAGAAGCACACCAACACAATCTAAACAAGTACATAGCGGTGCACAACACCACAATGTCCATAGCATAAATATAACCAGAGATATGTTCCACTGTTCCATACATATGCCCATTATGTTATATGGGTCCATAGTTAACTACACAATCATATTATGAGAATGTCACAAGCATAGACAAAGGTATTTCAATGATTTGACTAAAAGAAGCAGACCAAAATGCTCTATTATAAGGAGGCTACAATCTATCA
The DNA here is from genome assembly GCA_964016875.1 of Fallopia convolvulus. Taxonomy (NCBI): domain Eukaryota; kingdom Viridiplantae; phylum Streptophyta; class Magnoliopsida; order Caryophyllales; family Polygonaceae; genus Fallopia; species Fallopia convolvulus. Next base: position 81,650,617 of record OZ024718.1, on the reverse strand, counting down.
TGACACATACAATGGGACTTTTTATGGTGAGCTATGAGCAGCCACATACCTACTTGCTTAACATAACATAATTAAAGTAAAGTATTCTTCCTAAAACAATCTCTATTCAGCCATTGTGAATACATACCTACACCTTGATGAAGCCAATCTCCTTGGCGTTGCTGTGGAAGCACTGCCTGAACAAACAATTCCAAGAATCGTTCATATAAGGAACTAAACGGAACAAAATTCACACACATAGGCATTGAATTGACACACACAGGCGTTGAATTCAAATATTCGAATATTTACCGAACAAATCTCCAAAAGGGAAAAAATTCTAGAGAAACCCTAGAGCTCGCACCAATTTCAACTCCAATATGCAAATAAACAAAACAACACCAACATTTACCTGATTCAAAGAGGGCGAGAACACGAACAAGAGGGACAAAGGGGAGAGCACAAGTGAGAGGAATGGAAGCCAGAGAACGAACGAGAGGAATGGGTGAGGAGATTTTAGAACCCAAATCCAGCAGCTTCGTAGAGGAGGGCTCAAACCAAAGCTTCTTACGCCGGACAGAATTTGGAGTAGTTGGTTGAATGACGCTTGTGAAGACGAAGATGGAGAAAACCGCCGGTGAAGGTTTGAAGAAGCCTAGAAATTGAGGAATACTGTATGTGCAGAAAGTGAGGACGAAACAAAATGAATCAAGTAATGATGTCACGTGGTTTAATATCTTTACAACATTTTTTTCGATTTAGTAATGTCACGTGTGCAGAAAGTAATGCCTCTTGTATTAATAAATTGTTTAACATTTATTTTTATTTTTATTTTTTTTAGATTTAGTTAAATATTATATAATCAATTCTAACAATATTAAAGAAAAATGTACAATATTGAAAGAAATTATCATCATCATGAATGTATTGAAATGTATACGGTCTAGCAACTTACAGTTATAAGTAAAAAGGTATCTCATTGATTGTAATGTTGAAATTTTTATCATTTTATAATAAGTTTGAAATCCTAATGCAAAATATATATATAATGTAATTTAGTGTGCTAAAAAAAGTAAATTAGTATAGAATTACAAACATATAATAATATATTGATCTCGTCCAACGGACGAGGTCAGCTCTCTAGTTTAAAATAAATAAATTGATGTTCAATTAATAGATAGAGGAGATATTACCGATCCAAAAGAAATGGACGAGACCAAAATATTAAGGTCTAAGACTGGAACCGAACGGTCCGGTCCAACAGTTCACTATATTTTACACTAATGGGTTATGGTCAGGTCCGATCTGATATAGGATCGTAAATTTTATGGTCCATTTACACTAGAAAATCGGGTGAGATTATTAGGGATGTCAAAACTCGACAGGACCCGAGAAACTCGCCCAACTCCAAACCTGACCTGACACCCGATAAGAATAAAAAAGTGTATACTCGAGACTTGTTTGACCCGAACTGATTTGGACAAAAACCAAAAGAAGTCCAAACTCGAGATTAATCTGTAATCGATTATATACTCGAATGGAGTAGTCCGATGCAACCCAATAACCGATGCTCCCCCACACGAAATTATCTGAAAACCCGAAGTTACCCTACCTGAAACTATCCGAAAATCCGAAATTAGCCGACCCAAAATATCTGAAAATCTGAAGTTATCCAACCCAAACTCATCCGAAAGTTACATTATGTTTTAAAATATTAATAATAGTGAATATTTAGGGTTATTTTTCAAAAACATTATAATGTATAATTTAATTGAACAAATTACATTATAAAAGGTGGTTTTACTTAAAATAAATTATAAAAGGTGATTTGTTAAAAAACATATCTTTTAAAAGGTGGTTTGTGACAAAAAAAAAAAACTGAATACTCCATAATTATGTTTTTTAATTTAAATATTACATTAACTATTTAGGCCCTGGAGTAATTAAACTACAAAAATCATCATTCGATATATGGTCTCAATCAAAAGTCGGCTCTCCCAAAATTCGATTAACTCGAAATCCAACCAAACCTGAAATCCGTCTAACGCGAAATCTAACTCACTTGAAATTCGACTAAACTCCAAACCCGACTTATCTAAAATCTAGTTGGACTGAAAATCGAATACCCAACCAAAATTGGCGCAAAAGCCCGACTATACCCGATTAATTACCCGTGACCCATAACAACCGGAACCCAACTCAATCTGAACCCGAAATAACCGTATCCGACCAGACCCGATTGACATGCCTATATATACGTTTAGGTATATGTAATTAAGGAGAAAGATTCTAAACCTTTCAATTTGTTCATAGTAAAGCTAGTATGGTTGCTTTCTACCAATAAAGTATGGTTGCTAGTTGCTACGTTCAACTTCTTTGCTTTAATTCATTTTCAACTCTAATAGGCCAGTCAAATTCTTCGTTCAGAGTGACTCTAGGAATTGGTGTCAAGAAGGCCAGTCATAATAAATCAAGACCCTTGAACTCCTCCACGATTTCAATTTAAATTCACATTCATCCCACAATCTCTTACAAAACCAAACCAAATCAACCCAAGGAAGACAAAAAGAGATGTATGGACTAAGTTATGAGGCGATCACTTGCAAGAAGGCGGCAGTAGTGGAATGGGGACTCAACTCTCTTCACTCTGCTTGGAAGAGGCTTGTCGAATCGCTGAATCGAGGATTTCGTTCGATGATGTGTAGCATCCGGACCGCTTGCATGAAGCCGGTGCAATGGGGACTTGACTTGGTTGGGTCTGCTTGGAAGTGGCTTGTGGAATGGCTGAATCGGGGAGTTCGTTCGATGATGTGTATTCGTAGGAGGGCGCTGAATTGGACTCATGAGAACGAGTCGGCCATGGCTTGGCTTAGGCTCGTACGCATGTTGCGTCCTTCTTGTCTATGGGTGTTACTAGACTTGTTTGTGTATCCATTTTGATTTCTTTGTCCTCTTTAGGCCTTGTTCTAATTTTATGTCAAGAGTCAAAAGTGTTTTTGACATTTTGTGTCTATGTCCATGTATTGTCATAGTTTGATCCATAATGCTTGTAACCTATCAAGTTTATGCATCTCTTACAATTCTAAGATAGGTAGATCTAGGCCGCACTAGCAACGACGATGGTGGCCTGGTGCTATGGGATTTAGACTATATTTATTAAATAGTACTTAGTGTATTTTAAAGTTCGGTCTCGGTCCAAAACTTAGGATCGATAGTGAAAAACAGGTAGTGAAGTTAAGACGAGTGAAAACAGTCCAAAACCAATCGAATCTTGGACCTGATCGAGTTTGGAATGACTTTTTTTTGTCGGATCCTCAATCCAAGAATTTATCCCAATCCGGTCTTGGACCGATGTCCAGTCCTATTCCGAATCGAACCAAAATGGTTTGATTTTGTCGGTTTTGGGATGGACGGAAGGTTATTCTTTCAAAAATTCAAACTAAACCGAACCGTGTTAAGCTCAAAACAAGGCAAAAGAAAATAGCGCTCGCTAGAAGGACCTCTCCAGTGCCGAACCAATCACAGCTTGCCAATCGTAGTAGATAAGGATAGAAATATCATTCTCCTCGTGTTGATTTGAATAGGGCTTTAGGAGAAAGACCTCAAGTTTGTCGTCTATCTTCACTCGATAAGAATGTGCAACCACCTTTGCTCTTCTCAATGCATATCTTATTTTATACTGAACTTTGTTTCGTTTTAGGCCTTCCTTAAGCGCATATGCAGATTCATTTATATGACTTGTATACATTAGTGCTTATTATTACCGCTACCTAATATTGTATAGTGATACTTAAAGTACCTCCTTTCTTCTGCCTAAGCTGTCATAAATTCATGTATCAAATTTGATATTCCAACACAATAGTTACTCTAACACACAAATGTTTTGGACCGATTACATATTTTCTCTTAATTGGACCCTGCTAGTAGATCAAAGTACATGTTTATAATCTGTTATCAAAATTTTCACATGCGCTCCAAAGATAGTTATAAAATATTCAATTAGATGCGTCATGTGTAGTGAACTGAGTTGGTAGTTGATAGCTAGTTGGGTCATGCACTCATGCATGACAACGTACATTTGAGATGCATACATACTTTCTCATACGAGCATGTTAGTTTTCAATGGACAAATAAATTAGAAGCATTTCAAATTTGTGCTTCTACTTTCACTCTCCCTCTTTCATGCTCGTTTGTAACCCGTATCCTGCTTTTCCTCTCGAAGATAGATAGCTTGCATCACACATCTTTCTCGCACAATCCACACAATCGTTAGTGAAGATTTTTGATTTAATTGTGCGTAATCGTCATTCTTGAAGCGTTATGTTTCCGTAAATTTGAATTCGATTTGGATTTGTAAACCCTAGACCCTTCGTGTCTGATTTCTTTTTTAATTGCAATCAATTCTAGGTTATCTTCCTAATTTGATCTGTATTTCTAGATTTCTCTTCCTGCTACTGGGAATGGCTGATCCAGCAAGACTTGCCGCAGTTCGAGAGGCATGGAAAACCCAACTTTCTACCTGCTTTGGCAACGCAACTGTCAATAACTATCAGGAACCAAATCTGCATGGCTTTAGTTCTGATGAGTTTGCCCCAATGGCTCGAAAGATTGAGCAAGCTGTTTTTTCTAAGGATAGAACAGGGCCAACATATGTCAACAAGATGAATGAGATAATGCATAATGTAAATGCTGGTCCGACTTTGCTCGTTTATCTCTGTAAAAAAAAAAATCAATTTTTCTTTATAACTAATAGTCAACCTAATATCTCAATATTAGTTACTAGAATATATTTGTAAATCAGTTGCATATATTCTAGTATTGTTGAGATATTTTAAGCTGTACATTTTCTTTATATATGTGAAAACAAATCTTTCGATGTGCTCGTATCAGTTACCATGTTAAAGTTTGGTCATTTGAATTGACTAGTGATGAATTTATTTTGGTGAGTTGAATTTAACCAAATTGGTTCACAATTAATGAGACAAAGTCCTCGCATAATGTTTGTGAAAAATTAGAGCAAATAGATTTAAGGTGAAGGTGAGATTGGGAGATTTGGCTCTACTTTTTGTTTATTTGTGCTGTTTTGTTCATGGGAATGAGATAAGGAAAGGGAGAGGCTGGGGAGCGTTTTTTATCAACTAGCAAATACCGGTCTTGTTCCCATGGAGTTGATTAGAAACTCTATGGGTGAAGTTCTAAAACCCTATAGAAATTTAATGAACCCTAGAGGAAATAATTAAAAAGAAAAAAATCACAATTAGATTTGGTGAGAGAAAAATCTAATCTCAACCATTGATATTTTATTTAACGATTCAGATCTTTCCAACTCTACCCATAGAGTTTTTTTACAACTCCATTGGAACTAAACCCGAGGCCAATACTGATCCTAAACAAACTCTTGAGTGAAATGTGAAACGGTAATAAAAAAAATAACTGTGAAAAATCTAGAGCCGGAATTCATCTATATATACTAAACTAAAGTATTCTACGTGTCGGCTTCTTATTCATTTGACATACATATCGATTTCTAAATAATACATACTTGTCTATTTCTGAATGATGCCACTTAGTCTAATCTTTTACCAAATATGTAAATAGTGAGTTTCACCTTAATTATCATATTAATTTTATTTATAATTCAAATACCTTATGTCATCTCTTGATAATGCCACTTAATCCAGCCTTTTAACAAATATTCAAATAGTTAGTTCCACCTTATATTATAATCAAATATACTCTCAAAACCATGTTAACCACAAAATCTTAATATTATACCTTAACATTTTACTTTTGTTTCTAGTTGTATAGCTGTCAAAAGCTGTCCGGTCTGTAAACTCGATTCGAATTGTCCGAAAATTTTAGGGTTAAGATTCGAAAAATTTCAACCCGAAACTTGAAGTAAACCGAGACGTGCTAGACTCACAATCTGATGGTTGACCGATTTGTATATTTATAAAATTTATTTTGAAACATATAATATATTTTTTATTATTATTAAAATACATAAAAATAATATTTATAATTACATAATATTATTTAATCAAGACGGGTGAAAGCAGTCCAAAACCAATCCAATCTCGACCTGATCAGGATTGGAATGACTTTTTTTTGTTTGATCCTCAGTCCAAGAATTTATCTCAATCCGGTCTTGGATTGATGCCTAGTCCTATTTCGAACCGAACCAAAATGGTTTGATTTTGTCGGTTTTGGAATGGACGGAGGAAGGTTATTCTTTCAAAAATTCGAACTGAATCGAAATTTGAGAAATCTATAAACCGAACCATAGGCATAAAAATAAATTGCGGTCGCTAGAAGGAGGGGTTGAACCTCCGACCTTGTGGTTAACAGCCACACGCTCTAACCAACTGAGCTATTCCAGCTTCTCATTATAATCTTTAATATTTATGATTTTATTACAAGTAAAGCAACGGAGACGATCGATCAAAACAACTCAGAAGAAGAAGCCCCAAACGATTCAGTCACAGGCACAACTGAGATGTGGAGAAGATCCATCTCCTTCCTCTCCCACAGAAGCTTCTGTTCTTCCTCTTCCTCCATTGAAACTCCCTCTCTCTACTCCTTCCTTCAACCCTCCTTATTCTCCCTCAAACCCACTCCTCCGCCTCCCAATCCACCCTCCACCTCCGATGCATCCCCCAAACCGCTTTCCGCCGACTCCAAAACCGCCCTGGAAACCGCCATCCACCGCTCTCTCTCCGCCCACGACACCGACGAAGCCTGGAAGTCGTTCAAGTCCCTCACCGGACACTCCTCCTCCTTCCCGAGCAAGCCCCTCGCGAATTCCCTCATCACTCACTTGTCCTCCCTCGGCGACGTTCACAATCTCAAGAGGGCTTTCGTCTCCGTCGTCTTCCTAATCGAGAAAATCCCTAATTTGCTAGAATTCGAGACCGTCAAATCCGTCCTTCGTGCCACCTGCGCATCGAATACTCCCGCCCCGGCGTTCGCGCTCGTCAAGTGTATGTTCAAGAACAGATTCTTCGTGCCCTTTGATGTTTGGGGCCCTTCGCTGGTGGAGGTAAGCAGGAAAGACGGTAGCTTTATTGGGTTTTTTAGGGGTTTTGCTGAGAATTGTAGGATTGCTTTGGATGAGAAGTTGGATTTCATGAAACCTGATTTGATTGCTTGTAATGCTGCCTTGGAAGGATGTTGCTGTGATCTTGAATCCGTGAGTGATGCTGAGCATGTTGTAGAGTTGATGTGGCGTATGAAGGTTAAGCCTGATGAGGCGAGTTTCGGGTTCCTGGCTTACTTGTATGCACTCAAAGGTCTCAAGGATAAGATCAGTGAGTTGATTACTTTGATGGATGGATTTGGTTTTACTGATAAGGTGATCTTCTTGACTAATCTGATGAAGGGGTATGTGAAAATGGGGAATTTGGAAGCTGTTTCTGAGACACTCTTGCAGGCCTTGAGAGAGGGTAATGGACAAAGTTTACAATTTGGTGAAGAAATTTACATTGAAGTGGTGCAAGGCTTCCTGAAAAGTGGGAATGTCAAGGATTTAGCCGGGCTTGTAATTCAATCGCAGTTGATAGAAGATAGATCCATAATTCCTGAAAAATCCGTCGGGTTTGGCATAATGAATGCTTGTGTTAGTTTAGAAATGTTAGATAAAGCTCACAGCATATTAGATGAGATGAATGCTCGTAATACTACTAATGTTGGCCTCGGTGTCTATTTGCCTATCTTAAACGCCTACTGTAAAGAACAACGAACTGCTGAAGCTGCTGAAATGGTTGCTGAGATAAATAATAACTCAGAGCTTCGGTTGGATGCTAGTTGCTATGATGCGTTGATAGAAGCTTCAATGTCAAGCCAAGATTTTCAGTCTGCGTTTTCTCTGTTTAGAGACTTGAGGGATACGAGATCCTCTGATTTGAAAGCAAGTTATCTTACTATCATGACGGGCTTAACTGAGAACAATAGACCAGAGCTAATGGCGGCTTTCTTGGATGATGTCGTGGGTGACCCTAGAATTGAAGTGGGTACCCACGATTGGAACTCGACTATCCATTCGTTCTGCAAAGCCGGGAGATTAGAAGACGCGCGCAGGACTTATAGGCGGATGATTTATCTACAGTTTGAACCAAACGGGCAAACGTATTTGTCCTTGATTAATGGAAACGTATCTGCCGCGAAATACTTCAGCGTTTTGTTGCTGTGGAACGAGGTAAGGAAGCATGCCTCAAGTGATGATGGCGGGAAAGGGGTCGTTTTGGATCATAGCTTGATTGATGCTTTTCTTTATGCTATGGTGAAAGGCGGGTTCTTTGACGCTGTGATGCAAATAGTAGAGAAGAGTCAGGAGCTCAGAATTTTTGTGGATAAATGGAGGTACAAGCAGGCGTTCATGGAGCATCATAAGAAGCTCAAGGTTGCGAAACTGAGGAGAAGGAACTATAGAAAAATGGAGGCGTTGATTGCTTTTAAGAATTGGGTTGGGTTGAGTGCATGAAACTCTTTGTATTTGAATGGGATTGAAACTTGAAAATGGTTCTGTAGTTCAGGATATTGACAGAGAATCGATCAGTTTGTGTTACATTTTAGCTGAATCTCATTATTGTATTTGTTCCTTCGCCAAAGTTTTCAGTAATTTTCTTGTGGTGTGGTCCGTGTGGAGAATCTGATCTTTGAATGCTAGCAATTGAGTGGCATACTGGCATGTAATTAACTTTCTAGACCATTACAATTAGAACCATAAAACAATTGTTATCAAGTTCATCAATTGGGCTTTATAACTGATACATTCGGTGTAATTAAAAGACTGGACTTGAGATTTGTGTGATCGAAATAACACAATTGATTCACCAAAAATTTGATCAAAAAACAAAAGCCCCCAGCGAGGATCGAACTCGCGACCTTTCGCTTACGAAGCGAACGCAATACCACTATGCTATGGAGGCATTTCACATCCTTTATTTCACTAAAAAAATTACAAATAAAAAAATAAAAGTCCAATCAATTGATAAGACAAACGACGAAATATTGAGCAGTAAGTACTAAGTAGCTCTCCCAATCGATGCAAATGAAGTTTTAAAATAATGGGTTGCTTATTATGTAATCTATAGGCTTTTTCTTTGTGAAATTTGATATGATTTTGGAATATTTTTTTTGGTTCTAGTTGAGAGGGGTCACTCTAATTGTAGTTTGAGAAATTGAGAATGGGAAAACGACCCATAAATCCCCATAATCATTTTCTTTGTGAAATTTGTTTCCTTTTTCTTATTTATATACTATGAAAGCATCACTTTTAACATTACGAATATTTTGACTTTTGAGATATTGTTTTACGATCGGGTATGGTCGGTTTAAATTAAAATTTTAAGCCGAATCGACTGAACCGAAATCGATATTATTCGATTTGGTTTTCTTTTAAATTTCAGTTTTAGTTCAATTTCTGTTCGGTTAAAATATCTCGAAGGATAACTCTCCAACCATCTCAAACTGATAAAAACAAAACCGAACCGAACCAATTTGGTTCGATTTTTAGTTCACCTCAAACCATATTTCAGTTTTTAGTTCAGTTCGATTTGATTTGAAACCGATATTCAACCACTTTTTGTGTGTTTATTCTTAGCATTATAGTATGTTGTGTGGAAGAGAAACTTTCCACGTGGAAAAATTGAAAGACTATATAACACTTGGATTACTTCTCTTATTGCTAATTGGTTTTAAGATGGATCTTATAATCTTATGTGCTAAACCCATAACGCGATTATACACATAGGTGGATATATAATCCCTACATTATTGACACATCGAACTTTAACATGTTATATGTTTCATTCAAAACTTTATTCACAATATGAGAAATCAAAGAAATTCTACTCTTCTAATCACTATTTTCGTACCAAATATATCAAATAGTGAATAAAATCAAATTAGTTTGGAAAATTAGATCAATAAATGGCAATTTTTAGCCCAAGTTTAAAGAGCATGTGACGTGACAGCAAGCAAGTCCCCACCTGCCCAATCATTCGAGTTAATACTCCCACGTTCTCTCTCCTCCAGCCATGCTTTAATTCAAAATCAAATTTAAAAAAAAATATCTGTATTTATTTTAATATTTATTTCACTTTCCTCTTCTCCGTGTATATATACAAATTCAAGTCATTTTCTATCTGCGAGCTGTTTACTTCACTCTCTCTGTTCTTCGTCTTCTCTCCATTCTCGCATCCTCCTTTCACCGTCAGATCTGTTTCTAGAATCAAGGTATTCTCTAATCCAACTCTAGATCTATGCTTAAAATCTGTTAATCTTCGTGTGGTGCTTGTTCTTTGTTTAGATCTTCAGATCTGATGAGAATCGTTGTGTACAATTAGAATCCCTAATTTTGATCTCCCAGATTTTTTGGTATCTCGAGAAGATTAGCTGTCGCGAGGCTTATTTTGATGTTCTTCTCCTTTTTGCATCAGTACGAGCTAATTGTTTGTAAATCTGTTGATTATGCTTTTTTGCTAGGTTAGGTTGACATGGAATGGATTTGATTGTTTGTGGAAATCATTCTTGTTTCTAATATGCTTGGCTGATTTGAATGCGATCTTAACTGCTGATTGACTGTATGTATGTGATTTGAAATGAAGTGCGCAAGCTGTTAGTTGAAAATTGGACGTGTTTGGGTTTAGGAGTAGCTATGTGCTATGATTTCATTACTGATAGGTTGATATACAGCCATAGTTTCTCTTCTGGATTTGTATTTTGAACAGAATTTGTAAAATGAAGCATGATACAGATTGCAAACAAGGAAGGTTAAGCAAATCTGGTCTAAATAAATAACTTGGTAATCTAATCTTGAAGGGAAGGGAACCATTTGATGAGATGTGATTCATGATTGTAATGTAATGTTAGTTCACATGTAACTTTCCTTGGTGGAGTACCCTATATTTTATAATCAGTAAGAGCAGGTTAAGAAATTTAAGCATTGATTGGATTTTAATGGGGCCAAATCACAGTATGTTTCATTCTGGTGTCTCATATGACTCCAATTTCATGCCTAGTTGTGTGTCTAAATGTCTAATCGAACCATATTCATCATGCTTATAATGTTGCTCTCTGACTTCAGTGTCTTGTTATATGCTGGTCTCTGTCTGAGTGTTGAGTAAGTGAAATTATTGATCATTTTCTTTGATCATCAGATGGGTCGTGGAGTTAGCAGTGGAGGAGGACAGAGTTCCTTGGACTACTTATTTGGAAGCAGTGAGCCTTCAAAACCAGCTGCTAAAAACGCCTCGGCTTCTACTCCAGCTGAAGCACCAGCGAAAGAGGCCACTTCTTCCAAGCGTGCCACTGATGCCACGCCTGTGGATGTAACCAAGCAGATTCCAGCTGGAATCAATAGTAGCAATGCCAATAACTACTTCCGTGCTGATGGCCAGAACAGTGGCAACTTCCTCACGGTATATATTCAATCATCGTTTGCTCATGAGAAATTGTAGCTTTGAAGTTTAGAAACCTCAAACACCCAAAAATATTGTTTCAAACACTTTTTTAATAGAGTTTATATAGTAGAGTTTGAAAATATCATATATCAAGAATGGGTTTCACTTGAGTTTGAAAATAAATATATAGTAGAGTTTAGAAACCTCAAACACCCAAAAATAAAATTAACAGCTCTAATTTCACACACTTTTTTAGGGTCTAGTGTTTTTTCTCAGTGAGATAGTTACTCAACGTGATCTCAACACTACAACTAGAAGATAAGAACTACATATTTCTTCACATAACATGGAATGTGCATTATACCGTTTGAAACAGAAAATAAATTGAGATGGGATTGTTAGCTATCTTAGTGTGACCTAAACTATATGGAGAGGTAAATCCTTATGAAACTGTATAGTAGCCATTGGCATAGTGGAATTTTCGTTTTGCATTTCATTATCAACAATATTGTTTGAAACAAACTGTGCAAATTGCATTTGGCTTGGTTCAAATAATGGTCCTTGTTCCTACTTCTACACATTGTAGTACTTATCTCATCTTGATTGAATGTATAATAATGGAGCTTCTTTTGGTACAGGATCGGCCCACAGTTAAAGTTCATGCTGCCCCAGGTGGTGGATCTTCCTTGGGTTATCTGTTTGGTGGTGGTAGCAACTAGCTACAAATCAATTGTTGTGTTTATGAGAACTGCTTCTTGATTTCTACTACCAAAGGGATGTTGTTGTTATCTTCTTCTGCTTTGACACACATTGTTGGTCATGTAATGTAATATACAGTCAGTGGCTGTTTCCAGTTTTAACTCATTAAGTACTTGAATTCTATTCCTCAAATGCATTATGCTTCACCGAATTCTGTTCTATGGGTTTACTTTCTATTTACTGACTATGGGCTCTGAGATCATTGTCATTTGTGTAAATTCTGTTCTCATTTTGAGATTTTGGACACTCATTATTTTCTACTGTCTTTAAACTTGATTATGATCTCCATGGATTTCTGGATTTCAACTTCACTATTGCTATATTACATGCTATCTTCTGGGTTGGAAGCAAAATCCTGAAAGATGATTGAAGCATCTATAAGCAGACAGATTGTGACATCAAAATTCAAACCCTCTTTTTCAATTTTTGTGGCTGGTAGAGAAGTTAAATAATTGAATGAATTTGATGCTTCTGAGATTAGGAAGAAGTTAGGCATTAGCTAGGTAGAAGGCATAACCCCACACGAAAGTTATTGCTTCTTGCCTTTCTTTCCCTCTCTCTTTTTTTTAACAAGGAAAGTGATTCGATGTACTAGACAAACCCAGTAGATCGAGAGACTGAGATGAAAATCGATAACAGGACAAATCGACAAGCAGCGAAAAGCAAACAACAGACAGACCAATAAAACAAACATGCAACAAGGCAACCAAAACACAAACACCAAAACACAAACACCGAGCAAGGAAGTCGGAAAGACAAAAGGCCCGGCACGAGAAAAGCAATTCCACAGGTTATAAGGAACCTAACACAGACATATAAAGCCGTCGGAGAGCAAGACAGCAAGAAGCTGACTTGGAGAGGTGCGATGATTCACCCGGAAAAGAACAGAAAACACACCACCCTGACACGAAAATTTTCATCAAACACCGAAGCATAGGCGTTATTGCTTCTTGCCTTTCAATAAGTAGCTATGATTCTTTTGGCTAGAATTTGAAAATTTTCATCAAAATATGATGGCCCCTAATGAAAATTTTGAAAGCCTTTATGATTGTCAGTTTGATACTCAATAGCTATTTGTTAGGGTTGAACTTGAAGTGATTATCAAGAAATAAAAGATTCATTAATCTGCCTGTCAAACTATTGCTTATTTGATACACATACTAGCTATAAGGAGAATCTCTAGTAATTATTTCTTTCTTTGTTTAGAAAGCCATAGTTGGTTTCTTGGTTTCTTATACTCAGTATATTGTGTCTTGTCCCCTACCAAATGAGCAAGATCTTATTAAGATCCACAACCTTTTTAATATATTTTCTTCCTCTCTTTTTTCACTTAAATTTCTTCATTTTATAATGTACAAAAATCCTATTTTTCCAAGTGTCAATCATAATCCCACATGTGTTACCTTTCTTCTTCTCTTTTTGATTTGTTGCTTAAGTAACTTTGTTTTGAGGAGACAAGCTAATAATATAGATTAGCAAAGAACCAAAGATCAAAATCCAATAAGGTATCTTGGTTAATTCCAATAACCATACTTTAGATTTTTATGTAAAAAAATGTTATTATGGTTAATCCTAGTAACCATACTTTAGATTCTTTGTTGAAGTTTAACTACTATTTTTTTTTTTACATTTTTTATCAAGTAATATTTTGATAAAAGAGTCAATTACTCAATACCAAGAGCATCCTGGCGGATTGGAGTAATAAGCTTTTGCCTGGTTGCCTAAAATTTCTCGGAGAGATCGAACGAACAAGCTTAGTGATTTTATCTGCCATAAAATTTGTGCTTCGAGGTATAGGAGAGATGACCAAATTTTCCAAAGAAGATCATTATATCAAAAAACAATTACAAGCATTTCAATTTTTCACTTAACATCTAATCTCCTGTCTTAATACTTTAATCAGAATTTGATTGTCACATCCAATTTCCAGATTTACCTACTAGATATATATAGTTTCCAATGTCATATCGTCACTTTTTTTTTTGTCAGCTACTTATTTGTCTCTAAAAAATAAACCTAAAGGCTAAATATATAGTAAATCACAAGGTAATAACTAATATATAGATGGTTGGTGGTGGAAGATGTCGCCATTTATCAACATCGAGTGAAAAACAGCGACTTCACTGCTTTATAATACTTTTTAAATAATTTTTTAATTAACTTAACGAGTTCATATATTTATTTAATGAACCAAATCTACTATATATATAAAAGCAATAAGGTTTGGAGCTTTCTCATTACGCCATCTAGGATTTCGCCACATATCGATCCTATATTAAACCACTTCATATTTTTACACATGTCATTTTGTTATAATTTAGAGGTCTTTATAAATATTTCATGTCATAGTCCACATGTAAAAAAATTTCCATATCACTCATGTATTATGTACACATCATATTGCCACATAATCTACAAATATCAATCAATTTTTTAAGTTTTTTTATATTGGATTACAATAATGTTTTTTTGGAAATTTATTTACATATAAAAATATTTTTTACATTATCTTTATGATCCTAAAAAATCTCCAATATAATCTACCAAAAAAACTCATATAAATATATACGGAGATCTTATCCTATAATATAAATATATACTGAGATCTTATCTTATAATATATACCGAGATCTTATCCTATAATATGTCTAAGTCAATTTTATTTGCTAATCCATATTAAATGTCCCATTATTTTTATTTTTGTTATCAAAATCTTTAATTTAGAATTATGCTTTTTTACAATTTATATAAATCACCAATTCACAATTATTATTTATATTATATTTTTATTTATTAATATCTTTTTTATAGTATATCTAAAAAAATATCGATTCATAGTCGTGCAGGGCACGACGAGGACAACTAGTATGACTAATTTTTAGAACCAAAAACGCAGATGTGTTTCTGATTATGATATTTTGTCTCTATCTTCTAAGATATTGTAGATAATCCATGATACATACACGTATGTAATTTGAGATAACTCGTTTCATTGTCATGGCCTTGTGGTGGGTTAAACAACTTTCACATTTTAGGGCTGAAAAACAAGTTGCGTTCTTAAGTCCCTAATTGAAAATTTAATGAAAGTTTTCATCAGAGTACTTAAACGTAATTGGCATAATTGGCATTTTGTAAGATCGTTAGTACTTAAACGAGTCGGCGACTCCTGCAAAGTCGTCGACTTTGAGTAACAGTCGAAGTCACCGACTTTGGGAAAATCAGTGACCTTGAAATAAGCAGCGAAATAATTAATCAAACAGAAAAGATATTACCAAACTGTAAATGACAAGCGATGTATAGTGGAAACTCTTCGTAAACCAACTAGTTTACTTAGAGAAAAACCACTCCCTTCCAAGCTTCTCACTTTGTCGGATTTCAAGAGTCCTTAGACTCGCTCTATTGATTTCTTGAGTTGTTACAAAGCTCTCCCGTGTACAAGTTGAATCCCACAACCTTGAACCACGCTCTACCTTTGTACCTACACACTCAACCTCACGCTATGCCAAGAACACTCGAACTCACCACTTGCACGAATCTCATGCACAAGTCTTCTTCACTACTCGTACGAATCCCACGCACGAGTCTTCTTCAACCTAGAATTCTCTCTTTTCTTTTTCTCAAGATATACAATTATGCGCGAAAGTCCTTACTTCTAACCTAAAACAACTTAGTATTTAAGCTAGAATAAGGTGTGATTTCGTGTGATATTATTTCCTATTTGGTTAAGGAAATAACATCCCACGCAATCTTACAAGATCTTTCCTAATATAACATTTACGTACACATAAAATATCTTAATGGAATCATATCATCCTCTTATGATTTTAGCACTCTTTTGTGATGATATTCTCCATAAATAAATGCCCCAGCTGTCCTGCAAACAATCGCACACGATCGGTGCGTTCCTTCCATAAATAGTTTTTGTCGCCAGCTGGTCATGTCAGTGACTTTGCCATGACTTTGCCAAGTCGCCGACATGGCTTGCAAACTCGAAGTCACTGACTTCCTTAGAACCATCAAAACACAACTTTTCAACAATAGTTTCTTGCAAGTTATCCTTTGTCAGTGACTTCTTCATAAGAACTTGATGTCACTGACTCTCCATGCAACTTCTGTAGCACTGACCTTTGGAACCATTAAAACCAGATCTTCTAACACATTTGTTAATATTGTAGGATTTGTAGCAATAA
This sequence comes from Fallopia convolvulus, assembly GCA_964016875.1. Classification (NCBI taxonomy): domain Eukaryota; kingdom Viridiplantae; phylum Streptophyta; class Magnoliopsida; order Caryophyllales; family Polygonaceae; genus Fallopia; species Fallopia convolvulus. The sequence goes on along the minus strand of OZ024718.1, from coordinate 81,634,287 downwards.
ATTACATTAATCTACCCTAATATAATTTTAAAGAAAAAATTAAGTCTTTGTAAGAATTTGATCTAGACGGCAGCAAATTTGAAATGAATTTTTAAAATTTTATTTTTCAATTTTTTCTAGAAGAGTTTTGCTTTACCCACCATCTTAAAAACTATCGTCGATTTTCCCCCCTAAACAAATCAACACTTTGTAATTTTTATTATCGAAAAAAATATGATTTGATCATAAAAATTTGTTTGAAATTTCTTTAGAACAAGTAAAAAATACCTCTTATAGAATTATTTTAAATTACTTATACTAAATACGAGAATTACACCTGTTAATAACAATCACGGGGGACATAGATGTAGGTGTTGTGCACTCTTTGAGTTGAGGAACTTTGAAATGTCGGCGACTTCAGACAAGTCGATGACTTCTTCATCACACCAGGGAAAACGATCAATGAATGTAATGGTAACTTGATATAGGTTTGATTCGTTTGAATCGCATGGAAGCTCTCCTAAACCGATATTTCACCCCTTATTCAACCCAAGGAAATCCGTGAAATTCGATTTGAGATAGGACAAACCTCCTTGCTCTTGTCGTGGATGGCGATCTAGGACAAAACTTTAGAGTTTAGTATATGAATTATTGCTTCTTGTTGAGAGTGTTTTTCAGAGATCTCAAAACTTCAACCTTCAACACAATAGCCCAATGAAGCCTTTAAATAAGCATTTGGATATCCAAGACGGTTACCGACAGTTTTCTGGAGGGGGTGACATGGACAGTAGTTACTGGCAGTTACCAGCAATTAAAACTTTTGTCCACTACCTCTCCACGTGTTCCCGCTACCTTAATTTATACGTCCCTAGGAATCTTTAATCAAGTTAGATAACTTCCAAACTGTTAACATGTACGTTGTTTGAATGATTCAAAGGCGGTTACCAAACGGTTATCCCAGAATCATCACACGGGTCGTAGACCTACTGAAGTCGGCGACATCCAAGTCCCAACTCCCAACCTCAAGTTCCCAACATGCATGTAACAAACTTTAAACGTATTCAACCTTTTGGAACTTAGATTCACTTACACGAACGTACACACTGCACATCCTAACCCGAGTTATAGCAAAGTCGGTTCTCATTGTGTCGACGTGAATCCCGATCATATCAAAACTTAAGCTAATGACTTCTCAAATATTGATGACACTAAAATCACCACCAATAAAGTGTCGCCTACTTTTCGGCATAAAAAAAAGTAATAATATCAGATATTTTTGCCAGCAACATAAGCTTTACAAGTGGTGCAATGTTTGTAGGGACTGAAATCAAGCAACATAAATATATTACTTATAAACCAACTTCTTTTCGCCGATAAACATATAATCAAAACTTCAAAGAGTGGGTGGATTGTAAAAGGAGATAAGCCAGCAATTATGAAATGGTTGATGGCTCATATTTCAACCCCCAAAAGAAGAAGCATAAACAAAAAAAGAGGAATAAAAAAATGGATTGATCCCAAACTTTTCTTCTTTCTTTCTCAAATTCAATTGTGGTGGTGGGGATTAAGGGAACTATAGAAGATGATAGGGTTTTGATTTTGAAATGACTTATCTTCCTGTTCATAAACATACCATGGATGATGACGTAGAGGATTAGCGGTGGTTCCCATGAATATAGGTAATGAATAATTTTGCCCATGATTTTGGATGGCATCTTATCGATCAATACTTTATCAAGCTATGATATACATTATACTTGTCTAAGTTTGGAGCATATGAAAGAGTTTAAGTGGAAATTAAATTACTATTGAATCAATGAAATAAAATATTCAGATTCTTTTCAGTAAAATAAGATTTTTTAGAAAGTGGATGTTATATAAGAGGTTTGTAGATAGGCAGGTGTAGATTTTTTTTTTAATATGTGGAGATGCGCTTTTTCTTTAAAACTTCAAAAAATCTAATTGAGTGTTTGACATGGTAAGATGGGTAGGTTTTAGGTTTAAACTAGCATAAGTACCCAAACCTTGTACAGGTTTATTCAAATACTATAAATTATTTATTTTAAAAATAAATAAATTTAATTTTTTTTATGTCAATATAAATAAAATTTACGCATTATTCTAATATAAGACCCAATATTTTCTTTTTTTCTTTACTAAAACAAAATAATTATAAATATCTTTTTTAAAATTAGTGTTAAATTGTTTTTTAGAGTATTGATGATGTGACACCACATAGGCGAATTGAATATGGATGCGACACATAGGCTAAATGAATGTGAGGCCGACATGTGTCAGAAAAATGACTTCTTTAGTATATATATATATATATATATATATATATATATATAGATTTATCAAAAATGAATTAATTTAAATTATTTAACAAAAAATAGTGTGTTAAATTTTATAAACCTCCTAAAACCTACCTATCTCAATATTTTCATTCTGTTGTTTCAAACCTCGTAAAAAACTCCTAAAACCTCCACCTCCTAATAAGCCTTGTGTCATCAGACACTCATTTAAGAATGTTTAAATAGTAAAAAACTTCTAAATCCTCCATATAAGCTACACCGAATAGACCCTAAGATTAAAACTTACACTCAATATTCCTTGGATTTTTCGAGCGATGATAATAATATTTGAGCCTTTCACATACAACCTTTTGATTTTATGTTGGGACAAGAGTGTGTATATCTTGATCCCCAAGATCTCATCCGAAATGGATTAATATTGGATTGAAGTTGTTATGTACTTAGTATGCCTAAAGTGAATGACCTAACAATCATAGCTTTTCACTATTAATCCTAAGTATTATATGTACTTTAATCCTACTCTATACTTATAATTCATTATTACATCAATAAATATATATTCATATGAATGAGAGATTGAGAGGCATACATTTTTGAAATGTATCTTAAACTTTAATCATGTTGTAAGGAAAGAATAAAAAGATTAAAAAAACTAGGATTTTAGTCTATGATTAAGGAGAGCAATCATAACCTCTCTTCAATAAACAAATGAAACCCTCTTTTCCCCTTCATCAAGCACTATTATAAAATTAATGTTATCAAGAATGAGATCATTTGTAAAAATGTAAAAATACAAGTAGTATTAAATTACGGATAATGCAATTTCAACCTTACAAGCAAAGCCCACAAAACGATCCAACTAAGCAAGGCCCACAACTATTGACCAGATCCCCCACCCCTCTCTCTTTCTCATTACATCACACAAGTACACAAAAACCCTTAAAAAGAAATAATCCCAACCAACCAAACCCCCAAAACGTTGAAAACCTAAAATTACAAAAACAGAAAATTCACCGAATTATCCATTCCCATGGAAGCAATTACATTTCCCTTTGGAACCATATGTAATTCCAGCAATATAATAATACCCATTTCCTTGGCATGCGCTTATCTTTCTAGGAGAGGGAAATTGAGAGGGAGGAGTTTGAAATAGTTAGTAGTAGAAAGCCTTCGATTTCTCCTGTATAGAGATCAGAAAGAGAGGGGTTTCGTCTTGGTGCGAGTTTTTGTTGTGATCGTTGTATGCACGTGGAAGTGACGAAGGTAAATCTGTCCCCCACTCTCTCTATCACATTTATTTCTGGCTAGTTTTTATTTTTGTTCTCTTATTTAATCCCTAGAATATGGCATCATCATGCCTTCTCTCTCTCTGGGTTTTGTGGGTTTCTTCTGAAAGGCAACTCCTTTTTCTCTGCAAGAATTGTCCGCATTGTTCGGTGATCTTTTCTGCTGGTGGGTCGCTGTGTTTTCTTGGAATATTGGGGCTGTACTCTTTATCTTTCTGTTTTCTGTTTTTATTCTTCAGTTCTTCGCATCTGGGTTCTAGAGTGGAATATAAGATCTGGGTTTTGGTTCACTGCATTTTCTGTGCGAAATCTTGATTCGAATTGGGTCATGCTTGTTTGATCGTGCTATTAGATGATTGATGAACGAACCTTGTAACAAGAACCCAGTATAGTGCTTGAAATTTGAAGTTAATTGATTGTCTAAATGCATAAAGAAAATCTGAAGGAGACCCCAATTCAGAGTTTCCAATGTACCCGTTTATCGTAGCAAATCATGTGGGAATTCCCTTTTCAAGTTGTACTCTTATGTTTGCTTGAAGATTGAGTTCTGTGTTTAGGATTTCTCATGTTTAAGTGTTGAATTGTTTGGTTTCTTCTCTGATCTGCAGTAAGTTTGACAGGATGCCTTTCCCGCGTATTCAAATGAGTAGGGGAGAGTTGAGGATTCATGAGAATTTGGATGATTTTAGTGCTGATTTGGTGGAATACATTTCTGAACTGTCTGAGTTATCGGTTAAAGAGCATGGAGCTTTTACCATTGCTATCTCTGGTGGTTCTCTCATTGGTTTGCTGGGGTATTTATTCTGTGCTTTTCTTTCTCATGTATGCTGATGCCTTTTGAGTTGGTTTTTGTATGTTTGAAATTGATTGTGTGGGTTGCAACAGGAAACTGTGTGAAGGGCCTTACAACAAGACCATTGATTGGGCTAAGTGGTATGTTTATTGGGTTGATGAGCGTGTTGTGGCGAAAACGCATGCTGATAGCAACTACAAGCTAGCTAAGGAGGGTTTGCTGTCTAAGGTTTGCTTCTTGCCATGTTCTTGGGTTTTCATTTGTTTTCTTACATTAATTGGTTAACAAAGCTGGTCTTTATCGAGTCTTTCTACTCATTTCTCGTAGTATAGGTAGTTTATGGTGTTCTTAGTGATGCTGTGTATGCCTGTTACGTATGCTCTTTAATTGCATTAGGTGGTGACATACAACCTGTTTCTTTGTCTATACGAGTTGGTCTGTGTATAGTGATTTGTCATATGTTACTGATCATGTGTAGTTTTGTGGAATTCTCTAGTGTATTCTCCATTTGGCTTAGAAATCAGCTTGCTATGTGTCTGTTTTTTTCTTCTATGAATGCACTTTCCATCAGTCCTGGATTGAGATTTTCTGTTGGGTTAGATGTAAAAATAGTCCCCTTTTGTTCACAAAATAATGCTTTAGTCTGACCATTGATTATAGAAGGTAGAGTAATTTTATGTTCTAGTGGTAGAGTTACTCCATGTATAGAGTTAGTGCTACCCTAAGATTAATGGGTGAATCCTATGAAAGATAAATAAAAATTTGAACAGGAAATTAAATTCGAAGCCATTAACTTACATTTTAAGGGTGCGGATCTCACCAAATCCATCAGTAGATTTGTAATAAGCACATTCCTTCTTTCGGTTATCTGTTAATGGTTGAGTTATTATTCCTCCTGTTGGTTGGCTTAGCTTTTAATGCTGTGAAGTCGTAGAAATTATTAATTTCCGTTACAGATATTATATTGTTGCTTACTGGTTCATCCTTTTAGATCTGAACTTTTCATTTAAAAAAGAAAATTTTCCGTTTGATGATCAAATTGTATCTACAGGTGCCAATTATCCCGAGTCATGTGCATTCCATCAATGATTCTCTATCAGCAGAGGAAGCAGCTAGCGAGTACGAATTCTCCATCCGTCAGCTAGTGAAGACACGAATTATCAATGCATCAGACATCAGTGACTGCCCTAAATTTGATCTTATCCTCCTTGGAATGGGGTCAGATGGACACGTGGCGTCTCTATTTCCCAGTCACCCTATACTGTCTTTGAAGGACGACTGGGTGACCTACCTCACTGACTCTCCTAAGCCCCCACCCGAGAGAATCACTTTCACCCTCCCTGTCATCAATTCTGCATCAAATGTGGCAGTTGTTGCTACAGGTGGCAGCAAAGCAGAGGCTGCACACCTGGCAATCAGTGACATGGCGCCTGATGACCTGGCACCCTCGTCCCTGCCAGCTAGGATGGTCGATCCCGGTAACGGCAAGCTGGTGTGGTTTCTAGACAAGGAGGCTGCTTCCAAAATTGATGTCTAATCTGTTAGTTCTTCTGTTCACTAAGAAAATTTGTGGGTATGTCTAGAATTCGTTCTGTCACCCGTTCGTCATCTTTGTTCTTGACCCACATAGCTTCTTAGGAATTTAGAAATGATTTTAGGGTGATTGTCTTCTGTGAGGAGAAGTAAGTACTTGGTGAATGTTGATAGCTTTTTGTTTGAGTTTTTGGTTCTTTTGTGACAAGAGATGGCAGTTTAAAGCGGCGAAACTGTAGTCATCACTCATCAGTCTTGGAAAGTTCAAACTAGTTGTGCATAGAAAAGACCCATTTGCTGGTCTATAGTGAAAAAAGTTGTTCACTTGGAATTGAAACCCTATTTCTCATATTGTTCTATTGTTTGTTCTTCTTGCTATGCTGTGCATTTGCTAGTTCAAAGTTATGGTAATGATAAGTTTTCACGTCTCTGTGTTTGTTCTATTGTTTGTGTTTTCTGTCCCTTTGGGTCTCTCGGCCGCACCCCCTCGGCGTCAAGCTAAGGGTGCCCTAGCTTGACCCCCTCAGATACTCCTTGAGGGGTATTGCACTGGGTCAATATTGTTGTTGTTGTTGTTGTGTGTTTGTTTCCATTTTCTGTTGTGTCCATTTTTGTGTATCATAGTGTGCATGCACATGGCATTTGTAGATCTGTAAATTGATGTGTCTCCATAGAAAGCAATTGGTGTGTGGGGATGTGTAGATGAATGGTGTGAAAGGCTCTTAAAAGCCTACACATGCCCACCAAATACATCAACATCAGAAATGAAGGATTAAATGAGAGCTGATTAGTACCAAACAGTGTTGATGATGAGATAAGTGCACATCTTAATCTTTTACTATATTCAATTAGTGGATCTTCTCAAAGCTTGAGATTAAGTGTTTATATGACTAAGCTGAATACAAAAGATGATGAGTACAACCTCAGAGAAAATGCCTCCACAGAAAAGATGGTAGCAAGTTAAATTCAGATAACATAAACAAGACTGGTGCTAGAAAAAGGGTTAGTCTTTAAACACAATAAATAGTATGATTTTGGGTTGATAATTCTAGGCCAATTGAAGACAAAAGACAAATGCTAGGAAAACAGGAAAAGAACAGGGTGATGATACAAGACTGTGGTAAAAACAACTTCATAAGGTAAGTGAAATGACAATTTTTGAACTGAATCTTCAGTCAAATTTTAAACAGATCATGTGAAAATACAAGAACATATTAAATTGCTCACTAAGGTGGACCATTTACATACACATTTTGTTCAATATGGGCCAATTCTGCAGCTAAAGTTTATTTTTGAAATTGATCATTTTTTCTTAAATGATGAAATTCAGCATCTCAATGCTAAAGACAAATTTAAACAGCAATATCTTCAACAATAATGCCAAATTACAAAAAAAAAATCAAAGTGCATCAAAAAAATTACGCCGTTGCCGGGGATCGAACCCGGGTCACCCGCGTGACAGGCGGGAATACTTACCACTATACTACAACGACATTTTTGTTACAAAGAGAAACACAAAATTAGTAATATAATTAATACGATTTGCAGAAATTTAAAAAGAGAGGAAGAGACAAGAATGACTAATCGAAGAATTTACCCGAAAGGGAGAGTGAAGTGGGAGTGACAAGAGATGGAATGAAGTATGAACAAATCCGTTAATACTGAAAAAGCTTTGAAATTTAACTGACACTGCAAAACGTGACAGTTGATGAATTCACTTGCTTCATTCATTCAATTTCCTCTCATCATCCCCTTTTTAATTCAATTAAAAAATAATCAAGAACGAGTCTTTATACGAGCATGGGAGCTGGTGTAATGGAAGTAGAAGAGTATAGGCATTTTCCCCAATTTGGCAACCTAGGATTTGTCGCATCAATTCTTTAGTCTCCTCTTCCCCAAATTCACCGACTTGATTGTGACTTCTCCTCTTTTCCCCACTTTCCATCTTTTTGATTTTACCCTAACCCTAATTTCTTCTTACTTGAGTGATTGTTATGCCATTCACAATTTAATGTGGTTAAAGATTAAATCTTTGAGAGGAAATCCTCTTAAAATCCAAGAAAAATGATATGGGTTTGAAAGAGGGATCCAATCTTACATTAAAAATCATATTAATCTACGAAATTGAGTTAGCTAGGTCGTCATAAGGTGTGGTTTGAGCTAGACTCATTTGACTTACCAGCAAGAATAATAAGTAAACCGATATAATCTCTCATCTTGATTAACTATAATTTAGCGTCCGTTCGGATGTAGCGGAAATAGGAGCGTCTTCCGCTAGCGGTAGCGGAATTTTGAGTTTTTTCAAGAAGCTCCTACACCCAAGGGTCTTCATTTTTCGCTATTAAGCTCCCGCTACCCACCATCCAAACGGACGCTTAGTAGAACGTGCTCTTAAAGCCAAGTCAAGTCGAAAAATTATTACTATCAATATGTAATGTGGCTATGTTGAGAGGTTTGAGATGAAAACCTCTCAAAATCCAAGAAAAAAGATATGGGTTTGAAAGATGAATTCGATCTTATATTAAAAATCATCATAATATACAAATTTGAACTAGCTCATCATAAGGTGTGATTTGAGCTAGAACCGTTTGACTTACTTAAATCGATATAATCTCTCGCCCCAATTAACTACATCGGAATAATAGAGTGGATTAACCTCGATTAACCTCTTATTTTCTTTAATTCACCTCCTAGTTGAGATTAAGGATTTGATTAGTATTGATTATGTAACCTCTTTAGGGATAACTAGTTTCTTTCAATAATATAAATGGGTGTTCTCCAGTTTTCTGATTAAAAAAAATCATAGTAATATACGAAATTGTGCTAGCTCGTCATAAGGTGTGATTTGAGCTAGACTCGGTTGACTTACCAGTAAAAATAATAAGTAAACCGATATAATCTCTCGCCCCGATTAACTATAATTTATCAGAACGTGCTCCTTAAGTCGAGTCAAGTTGGCAAACTATTACATGATTGAAGCATAACATAAGGTGTGATTATGTTCCATGATTCGTCTTCTCATTCCAATTCTATCAATATGTTTGAATTTGGATTTTTTAACTCTACAAATGATCGATTGTTTGCTTCTCCTAATCTAGCTTTTCACTAGTTTATGATCACGAGAATTACATGCGTAATCATAAACTAGTATCATCAAGCTAACTTCACATGTACTCCGTACAAAATTTAATCTACTCTATGCTAAGGGAAAAACAAAAAGATAAAAACTTTTTTTTTTTAAGTTTTTGGTTGTTATAATTTACTACAACGTACAATATAGCCACAGAGTGCCTACATATAGTATAGCTCCAGCTTTCATTGAAGCCACTTGGAGGCTTCTTTCCCATCTCTTCTACAAAAACCCTAATTTGCTCCTCCTCAAAATTCATCATCTTCAACTTGCTTCTTCTCACTAGTATCATACCAAAACTCTTAGAACAAGAACAAGAACAAGATCATGAACATGGAAGAGAAAATGGGAGGTGTGGAGGCGGTTCAACCGCCTCCTCCCGAGCATCTTTGCTATGTCCGATGCAACTTCTGTAGCACTGTCCTAGCGGTATGCATACTTAAATCCACTCTCTTATGAATTAGCTACTTGTACGAATTAATCAAGATATGAACATCAATGAGTTCTTGTTTGAAACCCTAGCTAGCTCTATCTGAAAAAGTACTAATCAACTTCAACAATTCATGTGTACATGTATATGTTATAGGTCTATTTTTATAAAAGGCTTGTTTGCATGTCTAACCATGTAGTCATATATGTAGATATATGATATATTCTAGCTAGGGTTTTTTCACCTAGCTATGTGTTTAATTTGATCTTTGTTTCATCTTCTTTCATACATATACCAAACACAAAAGTACAAACATAAAATGGGCATGTAATTTTTTCTTGTATACTTAGGTTGTGATACCATGCAAGAGATTGTTGGACACGGTGACCGTCAAATGCGGCCATTGTAGCAACCTCTCCTTCCTCAGCACCAGGCCACCGCCGCCACCTTCTCCACCTCCGGCTCAGACCCAACGTCTCGACCACCAGCTCAGCCTCCAGGTTAATCTCCATGTATATATATATATACATACATGTATAGTATGGTTTATCTAATGATATATGTGACAAGTATGTACATACTAATTAATTATGAAACCTTTTTTTTTTTGTTGTTTATGTGCATGATAGAGTTTCAATTTCATGGACAAGTCACCAGGATGCTGTAGTGAGCAGAAGAAGGAGCATTCCTCTTCGTCATCGATTTCGAGTGAACCGGTTTCTCCTAGGGAAACCTTTGTTGTTAAGCGTAATTCAGCCTTTTTTTAACTTAATTTCTTTGCTGAAATTGAAGTTAAAACAATGAAAATTGAAACTAATATTGTTTTTTGCTTGGTGGGTTAATAAGTAAATTTGTGTTTATGGCTTGAACAGCTCCAGAGAAGAAGCACAGACTCCCATCTGCTTACAACCGGTTCATGAAGTGAGAGCCCTTTGCTTTTGTTAAGACCTAACTTCAATTTTTTTGTTTTCAATTGTGTTACTAAAGTTTAGTTAATGTGAAGACTAATCACGGGTAATCATGTAATAAGGGAGGAGATACAGAGAATCAAGGCAGCAAATCCAGAGATTCCACACAGGGAGGCCTTTAGTACTGCTGCCAAGAATGTAAGCTGGATAATGATGTCTTAATCATTTGTTTAAGAAACCAATTTCTGAACAAATCTTATGTTATCCTTTATTTTATTTTTTTATTTTTTTTTGTCAGTGGGCAAGGTACATTCCTAGTGCTGCTTCTGTTGCTGAGAGCAACAAACATTGATGTAAGAGCTATACACCTCAATTCAGCTTAATTAATTGGTTTTATTTGATTTTACTAATGAAATTTTCTTGACATTTTCTGCAGGATGAAAGGAGATGGCTTAACTTCAGACCAAGAATCCACAAGATTAGCCCTTTAGTATCTGAACCTAGCTAGTTTAAGAAAACAATGTCTTAGTTATCATGTTTGCTTATGTTATGAGACCATGTATCCTTTTCCTATTACTAGTACTATGTAAGGGCCAGACAAAGCTCTTCTTATACGCGCTTGCGTAACGCTGAGCTGATCTTTGCCCTGATCTCAAGCTTGATTAACTAGTTTTAAGTAATCAATGGACTTTGTTTAGAGTGAAGTGATTAATAAATGAGCTTAACAATAAGCCAAATATGTGATTCACAGGTTTTTCCCAGATCTGGAAATCTGGGTTTGAAAAAGAAAAGGGAAAACAAAGAAGCATGATTAAGGAATAATTTAACATTAATCACAAGCTTCTGTCCCCCCTTTGCAAGTGTATTTTTTTATAAAGCCAAAGCAATGGGGCCTGATTAGTACACCTGGTGGACATTACTTTAATGTAAACCTCGGACTAGCAAAGATTAAAATAAGCCACTTCATGTTGTGTACTCCATATAATCTTTTTCTTGATATCAGCACAAGATTTTTTTCCCTTTCAACAATCAAGATTTTGACCAAAATCAAAATTAAAATTTTGACCAATGAATGAACAGACAACATCAGAAGGTGTATGGTTGCTGCAACTTATGCAGGCTATATGGTTACTATTACAATTTCTCTTCATTCAGAGTATAATTAAGGCAACTAAAAAAAGGCAACTAAAATAATCATAATCATGTTAAGTCTTACATATTTAACCACTGCTAATCTCAATTCTTACATAAATCAAAGATGATAATGGTACTCATACACTCTTTAACTTGTTCAGTGCATCAAGTTTCTTTTCTGTTCCACCATTTGAAGGTGTGAAGACAGTTGGAAGAGATCAACAACGGTACCTTGTCCAGAAGAAAGACTAAACAGTATACTTTCATCTGAAACTGTTGTGGTGGGTCCCACCTTTTCGGCGAGGCCTTGTTCTGAACTGAAGTTGTGGTGGTGGTGGTGGTGGCTAAGAGTAGCAGCCATTGAAGGGTCCGGAGCTTTCAGGGACTGAGCTGACAGAAGAGAGAGAGCACTGCTAGGATCTGGAATATGAGAAAAATCTTGATTGTTAGGCAAAGCGATGCCAGCGTTTTTGTCTAAGGTTCCAACTGGAATGTTATCATGGAAATTGAGTAATGAATTCGAGTCCATGATTGGATCTTCGTATTTCATATGGCTGAACCATTTTCCTGGTTCGGGTTTGCTTGGACCCGGAATTGCAGTGGGCAACATCTCTTGGAAAAGAAAAGATGTTCTTATGGAGGAAGATCTTAGAAATCTGGTACCTGCATTCAGATTGTAGAATTGTGTAGTGTAAGTTCATCAGGATATATGAACAGAGAAAAAATAAAGATGAAGTGGATAGAGTTATACTGAAAATAACACTTTAATTCAGATTGCGGAATTGACTAATTAATTTGGCCTTTAAAAAAAATTAGACTTATGATTTCCAAGATCTGTTTGATATGTATTGCCTTCTCTTGTGAAGAAACTCACTTTGAAGACCATATATAGATATACCAATCAAAGGGAACTCAAAATTTTGCAAGTCCAAGCAAGCAGCAGCTTGTAGTCTATCATGTTTTGTATCTGGTTGATCATATAAACAAGATTTCTAATGTACTAGAAGACAGAGAATAGTCATTTTCCACTGCATACTTCTGAAAGAATATAACCAAACAAGACTTTAATGGCTCCTGTATTTTAGTCAAGAGAATGAGATAAAGATCATAACTATAACATTTAGATGCTGGAATGTTTTGGTAGTTAAACATCAAGTTTCAGCATTGTTATACAAGATTGACAACTGATTTGTTAGACATGAATTGGTAAGTTACCTGGAGCCTTTCTTCGACGTTCATTGTGGTTTGCAAGGCGTTTACGACAACTACGTTTTCCATCATCAAATTCAGCCAACAAATGGAACCTGGATCAATCAACATTCACTGGTAAGTGAATGACGCATCCAAACGTCACCTAAGATTAAATGTATTTCCAGCGTAAGGACTAATAGGGCCAGTGTAACACCTAAGATTAAATCTAAGACAGGTTCCATATTAAAATCCACAAGAGACTAGTGCTTGTAGAGCTTTTGACAGAGTAAATGGTGCAAAACAGCACTCACCTGCTACACTGCTGACAAAATCTTTGTTCAATACCCTTAACAATAACTGTTGATGTTTTTGTATGAGTATCACAAACTTTATGCCTCTTATAGTAGTCTTTAAATGAGCTAAGATCCTTGTTACATCCATAAACTTGGCAGACAGGTGCCTGCGAGTACGAGCTTGTCAACCGAGTTCTCTTTGTAGGAACAGAAGAAACCACACTTTTTGAAGACTCGCCGTCTCTGCCACCAAGCTTTAAGTCTACTGTTGCCAAGTCTCGGCAATCTGAACCCACCTCTGTATAACAATCAAGCCCAATTTGATTGCTTAATGTAGCTTGTCGGTTTTTTCCTGTCGTATCAGGGAAACCAAATTGTATTGATTCTTGGCTTGACACAAAAGGGTAGTTTGAAGTATCATAAAGTGTTTCTCCTTCCTGTCTTGTTACATTATTTCTAGTATGCTCTACTGGTAGCTCCAACTCTTCATTCAGACATTTCCAGAATTCCATTAATAGCCAAGCTGTGCAGATTATTACTAGGAATGTTAATAGCTTTCCACTGAAATTTTCCTAGTTTGTTGTATCTGATCAAGCAAATAGATACCAAAATACTTGAAGAAGCAAAGATCTAGCATATGCTTAGCACAATCAACAGTAAAAACTAAACTGCATCTTTACAGCAGAACCATTGATCAAATTAGGTTACAAGGTTGAAACTTGAAACAGTTTAATAAATGGGCACGCAAGAAATCATGAGATACAATAGCAGAAATTAGGATAACAATATTAGCATAGACAGATAATCATGTATACATAAGAAAAGAAAATTACTATCCTAGCATTAAACCCTTCAAGAGAGAGAGTCAAATTGATTAGGGGAATGAAAAAGAAACTTGCCCAGATGATTAATGGTAACATTAGCCAGCCAGCCCTAAGAATTGAAGCCAAAGGCAGAAAATTTATTCAACAAATTGAAATTGAAAGCAAAAGCCTCAAATGGAACCACAGATGGTAATTACTAGTCTACATGAGAAAGAAAGATTGGGTTTTTTCTTACCAGAGTGAACAGTAAGGGCAAATGGGTTAGAAGAAGAGGGCAGAAAAGAGAGATAAAGAACCAATCTTTTCTATTGTTTTTCTGAGAAGATCACCATTCATTCACTGGGTGGAGGATGATTGGTTCATTTGAGTGTGAAGCAGATACACTGGGATTCATTCAGCATGATATTCCTCCACTGCATTTCATGGTGAAAACATGTCCAAGGGTCTTTTTTGCAAAAGGGGAAAAAAAAAGGAAAAAGAAAGTTGATTTATTTATTTAAGTGTAATGTGGAGGCTTTTGAGAGAGTGATTCTGTAAAAATGACATCCATTAAAGTACAGGCAAGTTGATTTATTTAATTAGAGGGACAAAAGGGAAGAATTGCACACCAATTCTAAAGTAATGAATAATCTTAACATACCCATTAAGCAATAGTTTAAGATGAGATGATTAGGAATCTTTAAATTAACAGTTGAGGAGCAAAGGCCAATCTGTCATATTGACAAATGTGAGCCCACTCTCCTATTTCCCCCAATAAAGAAAAGAAGCACGTCCAATCTCTCTTAAGGCTATGGCCCACAAATCTCTGAAATTTGATCTCCTTTGGCTTGCGCTTCTGAATTTTTTTAGCACTTGAAAGTTTATGATGGTGGGGTGATACAAAAAAAGACAATGGAGGTGATTAAAGAAAAACTTCTGTAAATTGCTAGGAAGATGGTGCCCTTTTTTAATTTTGAAAGAGGTAATAATTAGGATGAAAAATTATCTTAGAGCATTATTTAGGATGAGAATACGGAACTTTGGATTGATTTTAATTTGATCACATGTGGTAGAGTGTATCAATCTTACAACTGCATCATCAACCGAATTTCACTGCCGAGGAACATGATTAAGTTTAACGTCCTCGAAAAAGTGCAGATTAATACGAGTGTCTGTAATTTGCATTTCGATTGGCCAAGGACAAGATTTATCCCCTTGGATTGCTTTAATTACGGTGATGTTGTCTCCTTCAATTTCAATTTTCGGAAAACCTCGTTTCCGCGCTTCCTTTACTGCAAAATAGAGTCCCATTGCTTCAGCTTGGATGGTGCCCTTTTAAATCCCCCTCTTGATACTAGTTTAACATTTGTTGAGTTACATAAAAAGTGGGAGAAAAAAATTAACTGAATACAAGTCTCGTCATTCTTCCTACCACTAGGTCGAGTCAGTCTGTGCAAATTGATTTACTTGGTTCGTGTGCATTGGCAGCTAGTTTACGGACTCGAAATTTACACCAAAGGTGGGTCACTCGTTAAAAAAAAATTGAATACAAATTTCATCTAGGATAGTTGGTTTCTGTATTTGAAGGTACTCTAATTTTAGGGCAATAATATTCCAAGCAAAAGCCTTAGACCCTTATAAGATTTGAATTATGTTGTTAATTAATTTATGCTCCTTCATAAACAAGTTTAAAGTGCCAAAATGACATTTTATTAATTGCTCGTTGAAGCTTATTTCATTTGTTTGATAAGGTAAGGATTAAGCGAGGTTAAAATATGATTTGATCGAGGGCCAAGCTAGAACATCATTTTAGATGAGAACATAAAATTATGTCATTTAAAATGTTATTTGGTTAGAGTAAGTGGTTAAGAGATTCACTTCTCTAAAGACATGTTATTATAAGTAGAAGAAACTATGTTTTTAATTTATATGCCATCAAAAATGAGTTTAAAGTGCCAAAATGCCTGTTATTAATTGCTCGTTCAAACTTATTTTATTTTTTGATAAGGTAAGGATTATGTCAATCTCAAATATGAATTTGAGGGCCGCCAAGCTAGAACATCTTTTAAATAAAAACATAAATTTTCTCTTATAAGAGTGAGTGATTAAAAGATACAATCACTTGATTCACTTCTCTAAAGACATATGTAATCCAAATTGCCAAAATAAATTATAAATAAATAAACATTCCGATATTAAAATCTCGATTTTCTATGGGCAACTTCAAATGTCATTATCAAATTAGTAATATAGAGATTGCCCCATTAAAAAATCTATGTTTTTAAGCCTATTCTTTTTTGCTTTGATTTTTCCACATTTATTCTAATCCCATATGTATTTGACTAGCATGATGGTCCCATAGGATAAATCGATAGCAACATCATTGTTGTTCTTTACATATCCATCAAAATTCAATTTATAGATCGACTTATAATTTGTCCTCATCCGTTAAATTCCATTTTTGGGTTACTATTTGAATAAGTAATAATTTGTTCGCCAATCATTTTCTTCCAATGATTTAGTTTTTTCTTATCGTGTCAATTCTCATTATACGTACCCTCCGTATCTGTAATCTTATCATTTGATTCGCGGCAAAACAAAGTTTTATTCCTGTGAAACCAAATAAACCACCAGATGACTCGGAGAATTCTTGTTTGCTTGCCATATTTGATAATTCTTCTAGTATTTTTCTTGTTCTCTCATTTGCTAGGTCAATCTTTTTTCGTTTCACCCAACAACAACCCTAGAATTAAAGCATCTTTTTGAATAGGTTATAATTCGTTTGCCGTCAATTTCTTCCAATAATTTAGTTTTTCTTATCGTGTCAGTTCTCATCATACGTATCCTCCACTGTAATCTTATCATTTGATTCGCGGCAAAAACAAAGTTTTATTCCTGTGGAACCAAAAGCACCACCGGATGACTCGGATAATTCTTGTTTGCCTGCCATAGTTGATAATTCTTCTAGCATTTGTCGTGTTCTCTCACTTGCTAGGTCAAATTTTTTCCTTGTTTCACCCAACAACACAAACCCTAGAATTAAAACATCTTTTTTTTTTTGGACTTGCCTTTTGGCTCGCCCGATTCGATCAGTCGGACACCGCTCTACATCCGAACATCTTTTTTTTTTGGACTTGCCTTTTGGCTCGCCCGATTCGATCAGTCGGACACCGCTCTACATCCGAACCGGGTACTTCGTGGCCCCATTTTGTGGGAGACCCTCCCAATATCAGTTTCTCCATACATGCCGTCAGTGAGATTCGAACTTCGAACCTCCTAGACGGACACTTAAGAAGTCTAGCACCAATTTACCACTAGACCAACTGAATATTGGTGAAGCATCTTCTTTTTTATGATGCTTATCAAAACGGGCCTATTGAATGGCATGACCAAAATGTGGCTTTATTCTTGACAAATGTAGAGGGACAGCTCTGTCCCCATTCATAACTCACAGCCTTGTATATTTCACAGGGTATCAGTTCTTTCCATGTGCTTGTTGTTGGCCTTCATTTTCCTTTCTCACCTACCTCACAATCATATAGTATAGTGTTAATTGCTATTTATCTACTTATAAACTAAACGTCATCAACAATTATGTTATGTGTAAATGTGTAAGATTACGTGACTTGTTAAATTCCCCTATCATTTTTATATTCAGATTAAGCCTCGTTTAGCACAAGACAAGAAAGTCATTATCTTTCCAATTGTTGCTTAGTGCTTTACCCATTGCTAATTACGTCATATGAGCTTCATTTTTTGCCCTTGTATGTGTGTGATTCATTATTTGGGTAGTCTGAAATTCATTGACCAGTCCAAATTGATAATGGGCCGGATAAGGCCCATTAAAATGGGCTTCTTGCAATGACAGTCCAGTAATTTTTCCCTTTCTTTTTCTTACAATTCCATCATTTCGAGATGCATATTATGATTTACGTTTTTTGGAGATGGTATAGAACAACTAGAGACATCAATCGGGTCAGTTCAATCGGATTCGGGTTTTATCATTTCATATTCGG
This sequence comes from Fallopia convolvulus, assembly GCA_964016875.1. Lineage (NCBI taxonomy): Eukaryota > Viridiplantae > Streptophyta > Magnoliopsida > Caryophyllales > Polygonaceae > Fallopia > Fallopia convolvulus. The sequence continues at coordinate 81,616,476 of OZ024718.1, read as the reverse complement.
ATAGACCAGCGGGTCAATAACATCATTTTTATGTTATTTTCACTAAAATTATTTTCAAGTTATTAAATAATAATATAAATATGTAAAAAATAAATAAATTATTTTTAAAATTAATATTATATTATTATTTTAATAAAAATTTACATTTTCAAGCCAATTAAGTCGGGTCCGGGCCAGTCGTGTTCGAGTCAAATTTGGGTTTCGAGTCGGTCAGATCGAGTTTAAGAACGGGTCAATCAGATCAGTTTTTTGGATTTGGCCAATTTTTAACAGCTCTATATAGATCTATTTTGGTTGGACAAATAGGTAATCACAAGCTACACTAAATCAAAGTAGTTGAGCTTAATGGTGATGTAAAAAATAGTTTTTATTCTTGAATAAAAGAATAACCTTTATGGGGTGTTTCACTTTCACCTCTAATTAGTTAGTCATAAGTTGAGCACATTTGTAACGAAAAAAGATTTAAAAAGTTATGGTTTCACAATTTAAAAAAAGGGGATTGGAATTCATAAGATTGTTTGTGAAGATTAAGTTAATGGTAGATGAGTAGGATAGGACCCTCCACCCAAGTTTTAGTCACCAGCTTCTTCAATAAGCTATAATTACTATGTCTCCAAACTTGTGGATTCCAATAAATGGTTATCTATATACTTATTTTTGCTAAGAAAATATGTTTTTGTATAATAATATATATTGCGTTAATGTCCAAAAAATAATAATTAAAATTTCTAGTTCTCAGTATTTACCATCCGAAGCGAGTAACAAATTGCGTATACCTCGATGTGTATCATGGGGATAAATTAATTATTAAGACAAAAATGAACAAAGGTTAATTGTAGTTAATTAATATTATTTGAATTTTAAACATCACATTTTCTCATCAATAGAAGAAGCCAAGAAACATGAAAAGAGGAAAATAAAAAAGAAAACACTCGTACAAGATTATGCTTTGCTTTGGGCCTTTTGTGTCTCAATCTATTTCAAATTCCAATGTGGGCCATGAAATTTCAGGTAATCGATCACTGGAAAGTCACACACAAGAAAACCTGTTCGTCAGACACTATGAAAAGCATAAACTAGACAAGAATATGTTTGGCATTATATTTTAAAAAAAATTAAATTTTAGTATTTGAAATCTCTTTTGGATTTTAGATTTTGGACTTGTTGGTTGAAAACTTGAAATTGATTTTTAGGTGAAAAGTTATTTTCTTTACCTTAAATAAATAAATAAAAATGTACAAATTTCAAGAGTTTTAAAAATAGTTTTAGATAAAAATTAGTTTTAAGTTAAAAAATAGTTTTTCGGTGAAAAGAAACCAAGGTATATGAAATTTTGAATTTGAGCTCGACTATCATAAGAAGAACTAAATATAGGGTCGTTCATGGTTCTGTTCAAACTAGAAAAAAAAAATTGAACCGAATGAATTCCAGGTTATTCGGTTCGATTAATGGGTTTTTTTTTTAAATGTTCGGTTTTCGGTTCGATTTCGGTCTTACTTATCTTTTTGACATGCATGTGTAATATGTAAGCTTTAAAATTTTTGGAGGGGTCAAGTCAAAAGTTCCAATGTTACCCATTAGGGTGGGATTGATTGATTATGTTTTTTTCTTTCCAACAACTTTTTAACTTTACCATCATCTATTGTTAATCATGGCATAAATTACTCATCCAACTACAGCGGTAACTGAGCTTCTTCCTTGGTAAATTTCCTCATTCTTTTTATTCTCTTATATTTTTACTCGATCAAATGAAAATATACTGGAAGAAATGTGAGACAGTGAATATTGAAGAAGAATTTTGATACACTAATTACACCACAGAAAGAAGAAGAAGCCTCATAACTCAAACAAACACACATAGATGGCTCCCTTCATCAATCTCACACAATCTCTCACTTGCACAAACCCAAAAATTAAAAGAAAAAATTACAAAATATTTCCTAAATTTTAGCATTATGGTAATGCTCATCAATCTAAACTCTAAAGTTGCACAAAATAACAAACTTTTGGGCGGTTAATTGTCTTTTGGCACACAATGCTTAATGAGACTACTTTCACATCAAGCATTTTAATATATACCATGCATGTAATATAGAGTAATTAACCATCTCAAAAGTTTGTTGTTTTTGGCAGCTTCTAAAGTTTAAGCTATATATCAAGCACAACCCACCAAAGTTGGGGATATATTATGCAATTTTTCCTACAAAAACACAAAGAAAAGAGAAGGAAAAATAAACCTTTAATTGACATTGGCAATGGGTGTAACGGATGATCTCTTGATACTATCCATACAAGTGGTCTCATACACCGGGAGTCCACTTGAACATTGATCATAGTTCAATTGCAACTCGAAAAGATCCGAGCTTGAATCGCTCTCTCCTCCATCATCTTGTGCAAACCTTTTGAATCCGACGCCAGTACTCTCTTCAGAGGTTGAACTCCGGCCAACCCAACTCCTTTCCTTGTCTGATGAGCCACCTCTGTGCCGATCAAAACCCTTCTTCTCAATGCACTTGAACTTCTCATCCAACCAATCCAAGTTTGTAGAGTCTTTGTTGATCACTTGTGTAGTTGATGGATTCTTGCACCTTGATACCGAAAGCCTACTTAGATCCTTGTATGACTTTGTGGGTGTGTTGAGCGGGTAAGGAGGAGATTGTGTAGTGTAATTTGTAGTGCTTCTTGTTCTTGTTGAGGTTGTTGTTGTTGTGCTTGTGTTGGAGCTACTAAAATTGTTGCTACTTTTCCTCCTTCTCCAACTACTAGGGCTTTCTTCTTGATCGATTGTGCCATCCGGTTGAGATGATGATAGCTTAGAAGATTTCTTCTTCTTGGATGAGATTGCTTGGCTTATAAGAGAGTTGAAGAAGCTGGCTAGCTTTCCACCGGGTGAGCTAGGCTGTTGTCTGTGCTTCTTAGTCTCCTTGGCTCCTGACGACATTGATGATGTCATGACTTGTGCTAGATGAGAGACGGAGTGCTGGCGGTGGTAGTAGTGGTGGTGGTGGTGATGGTGGTGGTAGTGGTGGCTTCCAGTGTATCCTGTAGCCGGAATGTCAAGACTGACTCTGCCTTCCCTCCATCCTTGTTGTCTGTTATTGGTAGTGCAATCGTCTCTTATTGCAATGCCTAGCTCGTGGAACAATGTGGTGGCTCTATTGCTATTATGCCCTAGGCCCTCGTTGATCGAAGAGAAGTAGCTCTCGGCGTCAAACACATCTAGCTCGCTCGAGTCGTTTCTCCGATGGCATGACTTTCGTCGGGTCTTGTCGCGGTTGGATGAGAAGCCTAGAAACATGGACATGGCTTGATTTGTAGGGTGATAGGTAGGAAGGAGGCTTGTTTGTTGGTTGGTGTATAGTTTGAGGGAGGGTATTAAGAAAGGAATGAGATTTTGTTAGGAGGATTTTTGTGTTTTGTGTTGGAGGGCATGGGATGGGGAAATGATGGCAAAGAATGGCAAATTTGTCCACTATATGACAATTATTCAATCACCTTTTTTCAAAAAAAAATTGATGTGGAACCCACTACTCACTTATTGTGTGTGCACGAGAGTTACGCATGATTAATAATTCTCAATTTACACGAATTAGGTAAAACATACGACCTATATAACTCATGTATATATTTGGTAATATAAAGCGGTCCAAATGTCAAACCAATCTAACTCAATTAGTAGGAGATAATAATATATATCCACGACCATTAGATTTTGAGTTTGAATCTCCTTGTCATTGTAATAGTTTTTAGGGCTAGAGATGTGTCCGGTTTCAACAAAATCGGGGAACCGAATCGAAAAAAAAACCCGGTGGTTTCGGAACCGGAGGTCAGACGGTTTTAGTCCCGGTTCCAAGGAACGTGGAACCAGAGAATCGGCAGTTCTGAAACCAAAACCGCCCCGGAACCGGAAAAAACTGAACCGGGAATCGAACTGGTAAACCGGGGGTTCCCAATTTCGGGTCCATGGTCCGGTGGAACCGTAACCAGACACACCTCTATTTAGGACTGAGTACGGGTCGGTTCAAACCGAAATATTATGGTATGCCAGTTGAACCAAACCGAAACCAATATCATTTGGTTCATCTTTCGATTTAGAAATTTTCCAAATTTCAGTTTCGGTTATGTTCGAACTTTCAAAAAGATAACTTTCTCTTCATATTAAACGGACCAAATCGAAAACAAACCGAACCGAACTAATGCAACTTAAACCAAAATTTGATTTTCCGATTTTTTTTCGTTTCGATTCGGTTTTGAACCGATACACATTCCTAATAGCTTAGTGTCTTCTATCCGTGTGATTCTCCATCTGATTAGTATTTAGTGTTTTTTTTCGTTCAATCAAATCTTCGTGAAATTTTGTTTAAACAAATTGCTAATGGTATGCTTAGTAAAACCAAATGATCTATATCTATATACTAACAATGTAACATGATTTTATCGTGTCAATAGTATCATACATCTTACATATCAAATACATAACGTTTGAAAATGCTATATAAGTCAAAATACATATGGTAAGGTAATCATATAAATAAAAGTAACGTTTCAAAGTCTTCATAAGTGTTCGAAGCAACCAATTAATAAAACTACTATTTAAGCCTAATCTTGGAGAAAAATAATGGACGAGCTGTAAAAATCTCGAAATGAAAGCTTGAGCTGGAAAAGGCGGATTCAACTTTGTGCTGTCTCTCAAGATGGTAAAAAAAATAAGATGCTAAACAGTAATTTCTGATTGTTTCTCCAGCTTCTTTTCCTATTTGACATACTTGAAGACCAACATATAATTATGAACATCAAATCATAATGCTTGTCACATCGGTATATGATCCAACCACCACCAATACTTAATAGTTTCAAAGCCCTCTTCAATCCTGTTCTTTAATTAGTTAATTGGTCTAGGATATATTCAGTTAAAACCGTCACTAGTGAAGTGAAAATTAACCTAAGATTTTACCATACAAAGAGGAACATTATAATAAATCATTGTCCCTCGTTTCATCATCCTATAATGCACCTTTTCAAGACTAGCTATCCCTATTGTTTTTTGATAATGTAAAAATTCAGAAAACCAGACAAACTTGGTAATCTGAGAGACCGTAAGAGAAATAGCAGCTATGAACGAGTAGGTGAGTCAAAAGTGAGTAAGATCAGCTAGAAAAAGTACGAATCTCTGAAAAGCAAGAACAAGAAAAAGTTCGAGATCCTCGCTAGCTTACCCTTTTTTCTTTCCCGTTGGTTTTCATGTTTTGGACGACCCCCTAAGAATATTTGTACTTTAATGTTGGATGATGTTAGGGGGCTGGGTACCCCCGGTTTCATTTCGGTTTAGCCCCTCTATTTAATATCCAAGGACGGCCCTCCAATCCGTTCTATTTACCAAAAAAAGAAAGAGTTTGGAATCAGAGTTAAGTAAACATGCATAGCGTCGCAGAAAATAGATCAATTCATCTAGGGCGAAATAAACATCCGACGTTCGGGTCGTTTTCTCCATCAAAATGAAGAATCTCCAAAAGCCTCTTACTAGCACTAGCGACGCCTAGTTTGTCGATCACTACATCCTTCATCATCTATGCCTAAATTAAAGACATCCACCTTTTGCACCACGACATGATCAATGTGCCGCGAGTTTTTTACGTTCTCACTGTATGATGTACACTGGTGTATTAAGCCAATATTTAGGGTGCAAAAATTTCAGGCCAAATTAAATGGTAAAAACATATGGATAAAACTATAAAACACACAAAAAAAGTGGCCCATGCAGGTCTCGAACCTGCGACCTTCGCGTTATTAGCACGACGCTCTAACCAACTGAGCTAATTGGCCATGTTTGATCGCTCGTCAAAAACTGAACTAATGGCCCATGTTTTGGTTTGGTAATGGGCCAAATTGGGCCAAATCGTTGCTTGTTAGCCCATAAATGTGATGGCCTGACACTATTGGAACTCAAAACAATGAGCGATTGACAAATCGACACGTACTAATCCCAAGTCTACAAGAGACTGCATTGTAGATTTGTAGGTTTGGCATTAGAGGCAACTTCAATTTTTAACCATTGTAACGTTGTTATAACCGTATGGCAATGCCGTGCATGCAATGCAATTAACCGCCAGGTAAAAATAACAATAAAGTAATTAATCAACGTACAATAACATGCCAACTTTTTCTCTATTTTCACTTTTTCACCCCCCAAGAATTTTTTTAGATTAAAAACTTAAAAAACTATCCTATCTTCTAGCTAGCTTTCTCTTCAAACCCATTACACAGGGTCTTGAGTTTAACCCAAATGAATCAATTTTTTGGTCTTGTAAAGGGTTAATTTCTCTTCCTTCCTCAAACATAACTACAACTCATGGGGGCTAGTTGAAGAACACAAGCAAAATGAAAAGGATTGAAAAGAAGGAAGAGGGAACAACTAATTTTTCAGAAAGGGAGATTTTTATGATCTGTGAAGTTTAATTCTTCAGTCTTCAATTCTGGGTAAGAAATTTTACTTCTTCATCAATCAGTTCTCTTGTATGATTGATTTTTCAATTTAGGGTTTGCTCTTCCTAGCTAGTTTTGCTTGAGATGGGTTAATTTTGTCATATGTGTGATGGTGATATGACCTTCAACATGATAAAGCTAGCCTGGAGATTAATCTTTCATGAGTAACATGATCTAGCTGGACTATTTGGCAAATTTCAAAAATTGTTCATATTATGATTTCTTTGTTTTTGCTTTGCCTTCGTTCCGTGTTTGTTACTGTTGTTGTGTTTTTCTATCCCGTTGGGTCTCTCGGTCACACCCTCTCTCAGCATTAAGCCAAGCGTGCCTCCATCTTGATCCCTCAGATTCTCCATGAGGGAACTGCACTGGGTCAATGTAGTTGTTGTTGTTGTTCATATTATGATTTCTGGATTTCAATCGATAAGTATTAGGATTTTAGTTTGGGTAGTGTTTAGAGTTGATGAAATCTTGACCACTAATCTATCAACAAGGACAAGACTAATTTAGCTTCTATACAAATCCTTATGTCTCTAATTACCCATTTTCTAGGATTCAATTTACCCAACTAACTTCAAATGACTATATATTAATCAGATACTCAACACAAAGTACAAGCCCCCAAAATTAGATGATGAATGCTAAGAATTGAATCAGTATGTGGTCTATAACCCTAACCCTAAGTAGCTGCTGAGACTTTGATTTTTGTTTGATGAATGCAATTGAAAGTTTAGCTAAAAAAAAATAGTTGTCAGTGTTTGATTCTTAGTTCAGAGCATATATAGTTTCTCCTTAAAATTATGATTTTGTCTTTTCTACATTCTCTCTTAATTAAGGAACAGACTGATTAAAAATGTGCTTCAAATATTGGATCTATATATGAAGTACTCCATGATTCCTATTATTAGCTGAGTTGCCAACAGCACTTGTCAGAAAGGTATGATCTTGGCTTGTTAAGTTGCTCATGAAATTTCATTAGCATCAAAAAATGTCATGAAGTAAGCTGTTCAATACAACGATAGATTCACCATTGAAAAAGCTTCAAGACACAAAAAAGCTGTTTATTATACAAAATTTTAAGCTGTGATTTTTGTTGCAGGATTCTACTAATTGTGGGCACATTTGTAACTGCTACTTAATTAGGTTCAAATGATACATCTTGAGCACCAAAAGGTACAAAATTTGAGCCATGTTTATTATAACAAGATTGAGCAAACTGGGTTATAGCTAGCCTGTTAACTAAACCCTAGTGCATATAATAATATGGCTAAAAAATTTTGTATTGGATTAATGGTTAATTAGTTCTCTGCCTTAATTTCTACTCAACTTAATTCCCTTGCTATGGATAGTACAAGGTGGTTCAAAAGCAACTCCATATTCGCGGTTGCGATACTTGCGTTTCTCCTTCCAAAGAGCATAAGCAAGCCCTAATTTTGGAATCATATACTATTCTGAACCTAAATTTCTGGATTCAAATCTGGTTAGACACATCTGTTGGTGCCACACAAGATGATTAATTTTAGTAATAGCATTATTTAGTACAACAATTTCAATTCCTTCCTAAAAACATAAGCAAGCCCTAATTTTGGAATCATATACTATTCTGAAACCTACACATTTCTCCATTCAAATCTGGCTAGCTAGACACTTCTTTGATGCCACACAATAAGCTTAATTTTAGCAATATCTTTATAAATCACTACAATTTCAATTGTCTTGTTTTAGCACTTGTTTGCTAACTTTTTGCGCGACTAGCTAACCGATTTCAACACAATTCTGAAGTACAATACAAGCCATTGTTTTATCCTTCTTGAACCACAAAAACCATTGTGTCATATGTATGGTGCCGTCGAGCATCTAGTCAAGCGGTTAAGACTTTATGGTAGTACCATGAGGTTTCCGTTTTGACTCCTACGAGCAATACGTATGGTGATAAACTGATAATCAAAATCCATTCAAGCTTTGCAATGCAACAAAAAGTGGATCATTTTTAAGCATTTGAACAACTGGACAAGTCTTTACTGATCATACACAACTTGTTTCATGTGATCTGAGTTAGGGCAAATCTACAAGAGATGCTCATAAGTTGTCAAGATTGCAACCCTAGAAAGATGGGTAACAGGTAAAAGACCATAAAACCCCTGGAGTAGGGTTCAAAGAAGGCCATGAAAGGCGGAATATGATGGGTTAATCGACAAAGGAAAGCAACAAAAAGAGGGGGAAAAAGGAAGAAAAGGACTAAAAATTAAAGAAGGGTGATATTGATACACAAGTTGTAAGATAGCATCAGTCTCACTCTGTAAGGATTTTGACATTGGTGGGGGAATCCAAATTGTGTCGGCAGATGGAAAATGAAACCATGAGGGCAACAAAGATTTAATCTTTTTTTAAAATTTTGTGGAGGAAGGAGATCAAAATTCAAAATTGGGACCTGAAATTCTTTGTGGAGGAAAATGGATGATCCATATGCAATACCCACTTCTTTGATTCAAGGAAAAATCTCAATTGGCTTAAAAAGATTAAATCTTTTTGATGAGTTCTTTGTTCCTGATTGAAGGAGAAAAATCATGAGGGCAACAAAGATTTAATCTTTTTTTAAAAATTTTGTGAAGGGGAAAATTGGGACATGAAATGGATTGATCCAAATGATATACCCACTTCTTTGATTGAAGGAAAAAATCTCAATTGGCTTAAAAAGATTAAATCTTTTTGATGAGTTCTTAGTTACGTTCCTGATTGAAGGAGAAAAATCATGAGGACAACAAAGATTTAATCTTTTTTTAAAATTTTTGTGAAGGAGAAAATTGGGACATGAAATGGATGATCCATATGCAATACCCACTTCTTTGATTGAAGGAAAAATCTCAATTTGCTTAAAAAGATTGAATCTTTTTGATGAGTTCTTAATTCCTGATGATATTATTGTATGTTCAGCATATCCCCACATCACTCACTCAGTGTTTTGATGGCGGCATTCATTAAATTTACCAATACAAAGTAGATAATTGGGGAGCTGTTGAAGAATTAAAGGCTGCTAGCTAGGGCATTTACAAAATGAAAAAGTTTCATATATAGTGACTAGAATTAATGGATACCCATACCTAAATAAACCAACTATTCATAATTTGGATGAAACCCTAAATGGAAGATGATTACATGTACAACCCCCAATTGGCCAATTCAATCCACCACTCAGGTTTATCGTTGCCCTTTTTTTTGGTGCACTTTAGCTATAAGCTATCTTGTGTTGACAATTGATCTACTAGATTGTTAGGGCATGTTTGGTTGAACATATATAGTTACAATTCATAGTAAATGCCTTTGGTTTAAAACTTTAGAAATTTATATAAAAAGCAACTTTACTCCCTGTAAAAAAGCATTAGTTATTATATTTAATCTAACTTTCTGGGATTTTCTAACATGAAATTTTGAATTTTAAGATATGATTTGTCTTATTAGATCTACATAATTGAATTGATTACTGATCAAACTCTTTCTTCTTTTTGGTTTTTTGTTCTAATGCGGCGACAAAACTCTATATACGGATGAACAAAAAGTAAACATAGATGCGTGGTGCATTAATTAATTACATTATGAAGGGGAAATTTAATCAGTTGCTTGGAGAATTGATAATGATATGATATTCTTCCTACCAAAAAAAAATGATATGATACTCTAGGTCAACAAATAAGGTGTCTTGATCAATGCATGATTGTGGCTAATTAATCTCTTTAATTATTTTCTTGGTGGTTAAATTGTTACAAAAAATGAAATAATTTTACACAGAAAAGTTTTATATGAAATCATCTGAACTATAGTACAAAAATTAATTATATATGAAATAGGGAGCTATGGAAAAAATAGTTAGCTAGGGTTGGAGATTGTCAGCAGAAGCCATGAGTGACCGAGAGCTACTTCTCATTACACACCCTAAAATGCAGTAAACGTTCGTACGACTCTACCTCATACCAACCAATCAGAGACCGACAGCACACCAACCCTGCAAAAACCAACCTAGATTTCCTAATACCACCATTTCGATTTATAAATTTATATTCTACTTATTTTTTTACAATTTTTTAGTTGTAAATTTAGAGTTCGTAAACTACCGTAGTCGGCAAATCGCATGATTTAGGTAAACTAGTTTATGTCGAACAGTTCGATCCAACAACAACAACATTGACCCAGTTTGGTGCCGCTAAAGCGGAATCCGGGGAGCCAAGATGGAGGTGTCCCAAGGCAAAAGCTGGGGGTACGCCCGAAAGGCCTGTGAGGGCCGCCAAGACACGAACACCAGCACAAAACTAGTAAAGCGAAGTGAACAACAAACCCACAAAACAGTTAAACGACAAAAGGCCAAAAGCAACACAAAACACCAACGCCGAGACGACTAAACCACCCCGGGAACTCTATGTTTGACGGCTATCTGTCCACCACGCTGATCTTCTCCCTCCAACTGTCTCTGCACCCTGCTAGATCTGCTGAAATCCCTAACATGTCGATATTATGCTTGATATTTTCCTTTCAGCACTTCTTTGATCGTTCCCTCCTCCTTTTACCCAAGTGAAGAAACGGGGCAAGAATTGGGAATTTTCAACACCACTCATGCCTCCTACCATTGGGCCACTCCGTGTGAGAATTTTATAATTTTGTATTCCACTTTCTTTTCTTGTATTTTTCTGAAAATCAATAATAATAATAATCATAAGCGTTCATTTCCATTATTTCGTACTAGTACCAAAATAATATCCATTCTCACCAACATTGTAATATCACTTTGAGAAACCCTTGAAAGTTCAAAGCTAGCTAGCTATAGGCATAAGGAGAATAGTACCATGTAACAAAGTTCACCCCTTTCTTTCTTGTTTTATGAAGTTAAAAGGGGAAATCTCAAGTGGGTTAATTTTATTTTTATCCTAGAGTGATGTTGTTGTTATAAATGCTAAGGTGGGCTTTCTTCTTTTGGGCACACAACAACACAAGAGCTAATAAAGAAGAAGAGGAAGAGGAAGAAGAAAAAGAGAGGAAAAATGGGAAGAGGAAGAGTTCAGCTTAAGAGAATAGAGAACAAAATAAACAGGCAAGTTACATTCTCAAAGAGAAGAGGAGGCCTAGTTAAGAAAGCACATGAAATCTCTGTGCTTTGTGATGCTGAAGTTGCCCTTATTGTCTTCTCCAATAGGGGTAAACTTTTTGAGTATTCTACTGATTCCTGGTAATTCCCTCTTACATCTTACTTTTTTTTTACTTACTTGCTTGAGGTTAGTTTCCTTTTAAAGCTTCAAAGTGTTCTTTGTTTTTGTGTATTCATGTTTGCTTTGTATTGGTTTTTAACTGCACGTGGAATTCTACTGAAGTTAGGACTTTCAGATGTACGTTTTCCTTTCTTTCTATTTGTTTGCTAAGAGTGCAAGTTCAGATGCTCTCCACAAAAGGGAAAGTTGCTCTTATAAATTGTGTATGATGAAATCTCACTAACCTTATTTATCTATTTGAAGTAGGTAGAATGGTTCTTTTTCTTACTAGTATTATTATTGGAAAGGTAAAAAAAATTTTGCTTTATATGTGTTACAAATTGGTAGATCTTAAGGTAACTAACATACCCAGATCCCAACAATTGATCATCTGACTTACAAATATGATTTTGCAACAAATAGATGAAGTTTTCTTTGTTTAACTTAATTCCCTTTGTCTTTGAACAATTTTCTGATTAGGGTATGCTTGCTAGCCATTATTGTCAGTTTGAACTTGGTAATTGAAAACAATCAATTAGACACCCTTGGGTCTTTCGGACAATGATAATACTTGATCCTTCTTCATACACCCTCTCGATTTTATATTGGAGCAAGGGTGTGTACATTATGTCCCCCAGATCCCGCCTGAGGCGGGTTAACACCGGGTTGATGTTGTTGTTGTTGTTATTGTGACTTAAAGAAGTTCAAGATCCTACATCCTTATTGACCCTAACAGCTTCTCTTACACAAATTTACTCTTCTTGACATTTCAATAGCATGGAGAAGATCCTGGAGAAGTATGAAAGGTATTCATATGCAGAAAGGCAGCTAGCTTCTAATGATGCTGATCACTTACAGGTAAAAAAAATGTTAAAAAAGTATTAAACCATTCTAATAATCATCTTTGAATATTAGAAAATATGAGTTAGTGTCCATATTAATTGGTAAAATTGGTGTTGCAATCAGGCACATTGGACTTTTGATTATGCCAAACTTAAGGCCAAGATTGAACTCTTGCAAAGAAACCACAGGTTTCAAACTGTTCATCATAAGTTTCAAGTTTTCATCATTCAAATAGTTTGATTTTGCAATAGTGATTCTGATGATTGATACATTTGATTATGGTTAGGCACTACATGGGACAAGATTTGGACACTCTGAGCATGAAAGAGATCCTTAGTTTGGAGCAGCAGCTTGATATTGCTCTTAAACATATCCGATCTCGCAAAGTATTTCCTTGATACCCGAAATCATCATAGTTCTTGTCTTTTTAATATGTAATGTTGGACTAAACTCCTGTATGTTTCTTTTTCAGAACCAGCTCATGCATGAATCCATCTCTGAACTGCAGAAGAAAGTAAGTTTCAATGTGCTATCTTCTTTGGAATACAATGAATTTGTAGTTCAAGTCTTGATTTTGTGTTTGACCCTTGTTGATTTGCTTGTGTATCAGGAGAAGGCAGTGCAGGAGCAAAACAATATGTTGGTCAAGAAGGTAATACTAATACTATATCCTAATGACAATTAATTTTCTTGGGTCTTTCGGGCGCATCCTCCTGACATACATGTTCAGGCTATGGGTGCCCCCATCTTGACCCCCAGATCCTGCTGGAGCGGGATTTTGCTGGGCTACGATATTGATGTTGTATTTATGTATCTAATTCTTAATTTTGACAAATACCCAGATCAAGGAGAAGGAGAGATCCATAGCTCAAGAAGTGCAATGGCAGCAGCAAAATCAGCACAATCCTCATGATCAAGATCCTTCAAATTTCCTACTCCCATCAACTCTTACCTCTCTCAACATCGGGTAAAAGAAAACGCTCTCATGTTTCAAGTCTTGCATTTCTAACACCTTAACAATGAACCATAAGTAGGCTGATATAATGTTACATGTAATCCAGATGCTCATACCAAGGAGAAATGAGTGGGGAAGTCAGGAGGGCGAGCGACCTTGAACTCACACTCGAGCCTCTATACTCATGTCACCTCGGATGCTTTGGCACCTGAGGTGCAAGAGATTCTGAATAAAGTCCTCTTTGATATGTGTGTTTTTAACTATGTGATTGAAAAGGATTTGTATGTTTATTACCTCTTGTGAAACCTGTATTTTTTTTCTATGCTTGCTTGTTCTCAGAGGATGTATTTTTATCTGGTTGTGCCATTATAAATTCCAGGAGTTTCAGAAGATGAAACCTGAGGGGAAAAAAAAGGCATAAATTCAAGGCTTTCAGCCATGGACACATGTTATGAATTTATGATGCTAGAACATATGTTGATGTATGGATATTGTAATCTGCATTCTGAATTTATATAGCTCACTGATTTGTGGATTGGTACTAGGAAGTGTTAGAGTTCATGGCAGATTACAGAAATTGTCTTCACTCATGTTTAAAACTAAACTTCTTGAGGTGTGTAGAGTTTGTGCAGTTTAAGTTGCGTAGTTTGGGCTCCATGCGGGTCTATCGGGCGTACCCCCTTCCCTTGGGTAAGGGTACCTCCATCTTGACCCCTCAAATTTCGCTGTAGTGAAACCTCACTGGGTCAATGTTATTGTTGTATGCTACAGTCTAGAAGTGTAGTCTCTCTTTCAACCTAAAAAAGAAGGGCTTATGTTATGAATTTATCAGAGAAATAATTGCACTTTCCATGACCACAACTTCCTACCTAGTGACTAGTTCTATTTGGTCAATTAAGGTTTCAACAATCACTTGCTCTAAGAAATCTTAATATAGAATCTCCAAGACAGAACACTAGAATTGAAAGCCATTGTCAAAAAGCACTTTGTAATGAAAAGCTCCATCACACAATGTAAGTAAAGAACTAATCTTATAAAGCTTAAGAGACAATTAAAAGAAAAGCATAGTATAATAAAGGTGTTTATAGAACATCAAAAGTAACTGAGCTTAGAAAGCAATTTCAGGTGACCCACACTCAGCATCCCACTGAAACCTTTTGGACCTACCAAGGCCACCATATTCGCCTCCTGCACATGGAATCAGCAGAACAGTCAAAACAACAAATTTATGCAATCCAATCCAAACCCTTTAAACCTAATCCTCTTATGCAGCAAATAAGCCTCTCTTACTGGAATATTCTTTTTACCATCAAGTAGGACTTGCTAAAAAGATGAGGGATTGAGTATTGTTCACAAGAGAGAACAGGGATTTACAAACATAAGGAAGATTTACACAAAAAAAATGCCATCTTCCACGAGGAAGTGATCTCCCTCCCACATTTGATGTTAAGCTAAACATAAACTCAAAACCAAAACCAGATAGTTGCTACTGAATTCCCCTTTGCTAAAATCTACAATCTGTCATCATCATCATCATTGACCCAATGAGACTCCACTACAGCGGAATCTGTAGGTTGTATAAATATATCATTGCGCCAATTAGAACCTCTCTTTCAAGCGAGAGATGAGCTTAAATTTCTCCTCAGCTTCAACCAGTTGACGAATATCAGTTCTTGACGCCCGATCTGGATGGAATTTTAGCAAGCCTCTCTTGTAAGCTGCTTGCACCTGACACCCAGATACCCACATTTTGTTACTTTCCCAATCTTACATAAATCAACAAACCACACAGAATCCATACATTGCAAATAATTTGCAATGCTATGAAACCCACATTGTGTGTGGAATTTTAATCATGGCAATCAGGCAATAGAATGCATATAGCTTTTCAGACCACAAAATGCACACACAACACAACAAAACATATACCCAGAACTCACCTCATGTTGGGAAGGAGACGAACCACTACTCACAAGTAATCCTAATCTCCGAAGTAAAGATGCCATATCCCTACATGATCTTTCTACCAGGATTAGCTCCTTCCTTATCTCAATCCGGATTTGCTCCTTCTTGTTTAAGTTTGCTTCATCCTGAATTTATATTTCAAACACGTAAGCCTACTCCTTTATTCATTAGTAAGCTTTAGATAGTAGTTTTCGACTCCTACCTTGAAAGAATACATATAATGAGTGTTAATCAGCACAAAACTATGTAACATGCATGGTCAAAAACTAACCCTTCTTTGTGTTTCTCGTACTTCTTCCAAACGTTGCTTTTGCCTTCTCTCCACGTCCATGATGCGCATGTTTTCAGCTCTTTTTCTCCTGCGCAATCTTTGAGCTTCCTCTGACTGCATAAAAGAGTATCAAATCCCTTATAACGCAGCAAGCTATGATTGATCTAGCAAGGTATCAATTTTCCCAATGATAACCTTGTCTTAAACAATTATCAATTTTCCCTATGATAGCATTGTCTTAAACAATTATCAATTTTCCCAACTACAGTATATAACATAAGATAAGAAACATCATCTCCATCTATTAGAACCAGAGACATCATCTCTTTTCTTTATAAAGACATCACTAATAAGGACAGTTTTGAAAAGACCTTAGGTTGTTTGATATGGCTAAAACAACATGTATGGTTTCATAGCAATCACATCCCACAAACAAGATCAAGCAATAGCCAGTCCTAAAGCGTACAGTACCTAAATAGCTTAAGAGTTAAAATTCTTCTACGATAACCAAATTCGCCTAGCCTCTGTATAATTGGTATCTCAACTATAGAGCTTCAAAACATGCTACATCATACCTGAATCTGCAACTGTTGCTGCCTTGATGCCCATTCTTCTTCCATGGCACGCTTGTATTCATCAGTCTCCTTGATGCTTTGCCTATCAACAATTATATCATTTTGACATGGTTTCCCACCCAGATCTTGTAGCACATCATTCATCTTATTGAATGCCAGTCTTCTCTTTGAAGCCTGTTCCCACTGTTCACGGGGCTTCTCACCAGGACCATCCAAACATTCACAGTCTGAACAATCACTATCAGCTGAGCCAATCTTGCTCTCCGAACCAAGATCATAATGACTTACAAACTCTTGTTTCCCAGAGTAAATCCGTCTACACTTGGAAAGGTTAACAGGTGAGTTTCCTTTACTATGAAAGGAGTGACTCTTGTTATTTTCTTCGACAATGTTTGTAGCAGAATCATCACTATCACTACAAACTCCACCCACAACTTCATCATCATCATCAACATTAATTATAGTCCGCGGTGAGGGAATTCTCGAATTTTTCTGTAAAGTCTCTGGATCATCAATAATGATAACATCTGAGATATCAATCTCAAGATCAATGAGAACACAATCATCCATTTCTCCCCTTGCTGAACATTTTCTGGTTTGCTTACGAATAGAACTCATTTGTGTATGCTGGACCACAACAAAAACATATATTAAGAATCCTAACCGAAAGCCCGTTCAAGAAGAAAGAACCATTAAGCTCAAATCAAAGGAATGAGATGAATATAGATCAAGCTCAAGCAACTCAGCCAAAACCCTAGAAATCATAATCATGACCAAAACTCCATACACAGAACAATTAGCCAACTCCCAACAATCTAAAGTTCAAAAATAAAATGGAACATGAAAGCGAAAGTACCTGTAAACTCAAAAGGAGCGAATACAAGAAGAAAGGCACCTTCTGTGTGTGAATTCATTGCTTTAAGACTTGCAATTTAAGGGAAGTTTCAAATGGTGGTCGGGAGGGAAAGCAATGAGATTGTGAAAAAAGAGAGGGAAAGGGGCGAAAGTTATTTACCAAAATCGAATTTGGGCCGGGAAAAGCCCAATTTCACGGCCTACCAATCATGATTCACACTATGCTACTATATAACAAACATTCACACACAGAACTATGTACTTCTGGCCTTCTGGGCAATAAAAAAACATCTTACAGAGCTTAAAATGCAAGTCTTTGTAATATAACTTGTAAAAAGAATGCAATTTGAACATAAACGGATGACATAAATGATAGAATCTGGGAATTGAAACGGATCTGGGTGATCAAGCTCTGAACTTTGAATCGAAAGACTGCAAGTGCAATTTTGCATTTGCAAATCAGCCAAGGATCTGGGATTCGCCAGATTAAAACCACAATCTAGCCCAAATCTGTTGAATTGATAGGTTAGGTTTGTAAAGACTTGCAAACGGCAATCAACATTCACTCAATTCGAATTTCATCTAATAACAAATGCTGGCTGCAAGAAAGCTCAATTCTTGATCCACATTAATCCATCACCAAACGAATATTTTACATCCCATGTTCAGCTAAGTACAATAAGATTACTGATCATCACAATACTACCTATTTTCATTGCGAATGTAAGCTGAAGATTCAGCAAAGCTAGAAGGAGATACAAGTGGGGAAAGAAGAGGAATCGGATCTTTATTCTGATACAACGAATTAACCAAAGAAGACGAAGCTGAAGCTGAAGAAGACGAAGAAGAAGAAAGATGATCTCGAAGAAAAGCCATGGCCTTTGAAGCGGCGTCACACTTGAACGACACCGAAGGCTTGATCTGAAGAGGACGAGGAGCTCTTCTCTGAATCCTGCTACTAAGGATTCTTCTCGGAACGTACTCGTCCTTTGGACTAAACACTTGGAATCCTGGAAACTGCGTATCAGATTCCGCCATTGTCTCTGAAGAAGAAAAAAAACTAGGGTTTCGATTTGGGGATTTATCTCATCTGACCTCCTTGTAGAAGAAACGGAAGAGGGGAATTTAATTCATGAGCGGATTTTGGTGGCATGTGATTCATCATCAATCACCACTTGATCAATGTCTGTGTGGGTCCGACAAGGACCGTTGGGATTGTGACACGTCGGATGAAAGCTTGGAAGTGATTTCTTAACATGGTTTTGAGAGCAAGTAATTAATATCTTATCTCTTCATGTGCAGAAAGAGGATCCAGATTTAAAAAATTGAATAACCCACATTGTGTTCAGTGACAAGTTCTTCAGGAAGCACATGATCCACCTCTTTTTTATCCATTAATATGTAGATCTTTTAGATATGCTTTGATTCTCATTCACTTCCCCTTTGCATAGGCTTTTTTACCATGTGGCAGACTAATTAATGATTGATTATGTGATTATTTGTTAACCCAAAAGAATTGACCAACCATGAACCTCAATTTTCAGCTGAATTTTACTGATGTTAGTACCAACCAGGATCCAGCAACTTTGTTGGCCATTAATATCTGTTCTTTGTTATGACATTTTCAGTCTGTATAACAAAATCTATGTGCCATTTGGTGTTGACAGCAGAGATTGCATTTTCAGATACAGCTGTATAATCAAATTGAGGAAAGAAAGACCTTGTAATAGCATAAACATCTTGTGGCGGAGGTGGTGGGTTTGCAACAGCACATGATACAGACATTTAAGAGGGATAGAAAGTTGTGGCCATTCAGACAAGAATTGAAAGTTTCAAATAGTGATGAACAAGATGCAAGCTTTTTTGGGATTTGACTAGGGAAATTGCAATTAAAATGATTATTTGTAGCATCTGTGGCAAGAGTTTAGGATAGTGGATGAACATGACACCCAGAAATGATATCAGCTTCTTGGATTAGGGTTTGAATGTTTGAAAAAATTCAAGATTCCAATTTTATATAATCAGTTTTGGAACTCCAGCCACAAGAAAAGTCAGCTGATTTTGCAAGCAGCCACTCTCTTGGGATCATCCAAGATGGCAAATTAACAATCTTTGGGCGGTGGATTGGTCAACGTTAATAGTGTAGCTGTGTAAGATTAGACACACTTTTTGACACAAATAGTAATGTTCACTCATTTGGTTGGAAATCTGTGTTTCGTCTCGCGCTAATGCCACTGAATTTGGTAATGAAAACATTGAAAACAAGCAGTATAAATCAAAATCCAAGAGCTAGCAAGATGAGAAAAGATTGATTAGATTATCAAGGCAGTTACTATATACACTTTCACTAGTAAGCACTAGAAACTTTCATGGTCCTCAGACATAAATTCGGACCAAACTCTCTTCTTCATATTCCCATGGCGCCAACCGAGCATTGGGTCCATGAGATACAATCACTAGTATCTGTTGAGTATTTCTAACTCTAAATTCAAACTCCTGGTATGCAGTAAGAAAGCCTAGACCTGTAGTAAAAAGCGTGTAGTGATGGCGATGGCTTCAATGTACAAAGGGGAGGTTACTGACTTACTGGTTTGATTTGCTCAAGAGTAAGACCTAATCAGGCTGAAATTAACGAAAGATCTTGACTTAAAGAGACCCCCGAAAAGAGACCTGGATTGTGATTCCTGATGGCTTTGTTTCGCCTCCTGTTGTGTCCCCTTTACTTTGAGGATAGTTTGGCCAATGACTTGGCGAATAGACTCAATTATCTTGGCATCCACCGTGTACCCAGATGCATCGCTCACATAGAATGAGTTGACAGCTTTGTCGTCTCTGGTTGCCACCTCAGCACGTGTGACTGAGAGGCCGTTTTCTCTGAAGATTCTAGTCACATCAGACAATAGACCGACTCTGTCTGTTGTGCAAAGCTCCAACTTCAAGCCCTGAACAAATATTGAACAAGTTATAATTGTGTCATCCTTTAAATGACTTATCTGTACCTCACAAAGGAATCAAACATATGATATGATACCTCAGAGACTCGTCTCATGATTGCTGCTTCAAGACATTGAATAACCCTTTGCCTCTCTGCATCTGATTTAACGGAAGTTCCATCAATATGCCTAATGTAGTACTCCTGTAAAAAACAATCAAAATTGCAAACAATTCACCGTTAGAACTCTGAAATGTATTTTTATCATCAGTCTAACTTATGTCCTTACAATATAGACAAATGTGGCATACCTGAATCGCTTCTGGGCCTTGGGCATCCACACTTCCGTGGAAAACGACGTATTGCATATCCGTCAACGTGCAAACCGTATCAAACAGAAGCTTAGGTCTGTCCTTGCACCGAACGGTGACCACAGAGTAGTCCTTGTCATACCAATTGTCAACACTAACATTCGGTCTTTGGACCGCATCCAACTCTTCCTCGTCCTCTACACACTCATAGTCCCTATCAGCAAGCATCATTTGGTGAAGCCGCCTCTCCCTGTGGGTCCCGCTACGGGATACCACAGTCTTCGCCTTCCTGGATTGGCGGCAGCTGCTGCCCCTCAGCACATTGCAGAGAAGCTCCTTAATCCTGGCTAGCTCCTCGGGATTCTCAATGGCCAAGCCCGTTTCCTGATCAGTTATGTGCATCACAGCTGCAGCCCGGAATTTGTGGGTCCAGATCTCAGCGTTGACCACATTGCACTTCAGATGAGCTAGCACAGCAGTTAGCTCAGAGAGGAGACCGGGCCGGTCTCTTCCAATGAGCTCAATTGACGTGTAATCTTCTGACATGGACTGGAGGCCAACAGATCTGTTCATGGAAGTTGAATCTGGTCCTAGAGACTGACAATTTCAGATAAGAAGGGGAAAAAAACACATCAGCAAACTGCATTAAAAGGGAATCATTTAATGAGATGGTGAAATTTTTGTTGCATACTGCATACCTTGTGGATGTAATCAATAACTTGTTCCTCGGTAATTTTGTTCCCTTCTTGATCAGTAACATTAAATACTGGTTTTTGGAAAAAAGGGGCCAAAAAAATGTTCAGGAACTAATCAAACCATAGAGTGAGAATGCCAAAATAAGAGCATGAATTTGAGATTGATTACTCACCATCCATGAACCAGCCACCATCTGAAGATATGTAAGCTTTTTTTATGGTGAGATTAAGATCAGTAAGAATTTGAACAACATCAAGAAGTATGCCATGTCTGTTTGCACTGTCCACCTAAATTAACAAAAGGGAACTCAATACTAAAAGTTCTGAAGCAACAACAAATGTAAACTAAGGTGAAAAGTTGGTACCTGTATAATTGTGGCAGTTTTGCAGGTTTCATTATCAATCACCACTCTAAGGACAAGAAATTGAGCACAAAGGCATATATAAGAATCAGTACAGGCCCCATAAGAGAAGAAGAAAAGAAAGGATTAATTTGGATATTGTAATTAGTTACCGAGGAGGATTAATTCTTCTAATAAGCTTCTCATATTCATCATCAATGTCCTGAGAAAAGTTCATGCTCATATTCATACTCCCTCCACAAGAGGCTAGTTTTGCAGGAGTTGTTTCAGCACAATAATCTATCCAACAAGAAAAAAAAACCCATTATAAACATCTCTTGTGAACTAGTAAAGCTCAAACAACTTCAAATAGAGAGGACTCCAATAACATAATAAGAAGCTACAAAAACTATGAACAAAACCAGCAAGAAGAAGCACAGATACCATACAACACACAAGATTCGAGGAATCCGGAACTTTTCAATTCACAGAAATCAACAATTCTTTGTCACTAAATCCCATGAAATTGAAAGAAAGAATCAGAAAACGACATCTCCCTGAATAGAAACTAATACAAAAAAGAAATGGCAAGTCATTCCCCCAAAATTCATGGGTTAACCATTACCAATCACTACGGTTGGCACCAGAAACAAATTCCCCAAAATAAAGCAGAAAAAGCGGAATTTGAAGCCCTGAGGAATCTCTCAAAATGAGGGGAAATAGAGAGAATGAAGGGAAATTGACACTTACCCATTACAATTCTCTGCGATTGTGATTATGGGTCACTTGCAATTTTTTCTTTCTCTCCCTCTCAAATGCAATGACAGACGACACGAGCCACCAAACACGTTGAGGACGGAAATTGGGTTTGTATTAATTATATATGGGTAAGAGATGGTTGCAAAAATAAAGAAAGAAAAGTTGAAATAAAACACCAAATTGTTTAAACAAAAGGGAAATACTAAAATTAGAAGGCGAAGGAAAGGTTGGGGTTTGCAAAGATTGGATTTTGCAGACTACCCAAACATGGCGGCGCGTTTTAGCATCAATCAGACTGGTAGCCAGTTTGGTGTGACCTGTATTAGGGCGTCGCATAGACGGCTAAACTCTGTTTATTGGGGAAAATACAAATTCTTTCTTTAAGATAAATCCAATTATAATACTGTTTTGATTGCCACGTGGCAAAAAGTTACACTTAAGTCAAAATATCTAACTAATCTAAGTTCATTGGGAGTATTATGAAATGATGTTTTCCTCTCATAAATTCTTATAAAACATTGCTTGATTATAGTTTTTATTATGGGATGTGTTGGAATATAAATTCTCATATTATTGTATGCATGATCTGAAATTTACTGATTATGAACTTTTATATGATATAGTATCAATGATGACAGTTTGGTTATGGGCTCTTTTTCTAAGTACTGTTTTGGTTAAGTTTAGCAATTAATGTTATCGGTTCATTATTTGGTGGTGTTTGACTATAAAGAGTGAAATACCATACTTACACATGACACTGTTACAAGTTATTGTTTGGATGAAATTTTTGTGGATTTTTATGTGTACGACCCTATCTATCGACCCACACATACTTACACATGACACTGATAATACAGTTTACATACAAAGTAAAGTCTCATGGATAAAATTATGTGGCAAACTTTGACATGATATGGTATATATCAAAGATGACAATCTAGTTATGGGGCTCATTTTCCAACTGTTTTGGTTGAGTTTAGCGGTTGACGTTACATTTTCATTATTCGGTGGCGCTTGGTTATAAAGAGTTTGAAATATCATCACTTGTTTGTACTAATGTCACTCAAGTTACACTTACATGTTCATATTTGGATGAAACTTTTATGGATTTCACAAATATACGAACCTGTTTATCGACCCACATACTTTCACATGACACTAATAATACAGTTTACATACGAAGTAAAGTCTTTTAGATAAAACTATGTGGTTTGAGGCCATACTTTTGTATTAAAGGTATAAACTATTGTAACTTGTACGTATTAGAGGTTAGAAGAATACAATATTACAATGGGGTATATTCATGCACATGAATATTGTTTATTCCACGGCGTGGACGAGTCAACATCCATGTATATAGGTGCACACATGCTTGTTCCGGCCAACATGCTCCCATGTCTCCATCTCTCTCATTCCTATTTAACAAATCAAACTAACCATCCTAATCTTAATCAAGCTACTAATCCATTGATAAAATAATGATCGAATTTCTTACTTATTCTACTTGACTCAAAGGGCCAAGCCCAAGCCATATCTATCATCATGAGTCGATAATGCGTAATACTAGGGGACAGACACGTACATACGCACGGGGCAGGTTTTTTTGCATGTGTATTTTCTTAAAAACGCTCTTTTCAACAATAATTATCAAGATTGTTTTTTATAAATTTTCATTGCACATGACATATACGCATTTATTATTTAGGTATACATATATATCACTATAAAATATTGGTTGTTATATATCTCCTAAATTAATATTTGTAACTAAATTTATTTCATAAAAACTATGTAACTGTTTTCTAATTAAAATTATATTTAATTAGTTATATAAATTTTTGACCCGCAATTATCTAACGATTAAGGCGAAGAGTCTTAACCGATGGATTGCAAAAGCATTTGGAAAACAATTTAATGATAAACAATGATGACCATAGTGTAGATAAGCCTATGGGTATTTGTAAGTTAATTATAACTTTTTTGTGTAGTTTTGGATCAATTTTATAGTAATTACACAATTACGTTATGATCTTCATAAATTTTTATTGCATATGATGGGACAACTTTTTTTTATACTCCCATTTATATTTGCATGACAATTTTCTTAATGTATTCTTTATTTTTTTTGCTAATCTATTAATTTTTTTGGTTGTTTTTTGTTAATAGTGTGGAGTATGTACATAACTTGGTTAAAGAGTAATATAATGGAATTTTGTTGAAAAAATAATATACCAAAAAATAAAAATTAGAGAACCTTTTTCGAGAAAGACTCCTTGAGAATCTACGACTCAAATGAAATCGCAAACATTACAATGGCCATAAAAAGGTAGAAACCATAAGTAGATAATTTTAAAAGATGACCATATTTTCCTCTTCAATAATTGAAGATGGAGAGCTCGATTATTGAGTGCTTTAGCCATTGAACACTATTTTCTGCCAAATGAAACGAGATACAAATAAAAGTTAGATAATATTCTTAATATTTAATATTTAAGATACACTATCTAATATACCATTGATAAGAGAATAAAAAACAATGATAATAGAGGAATAAAAGTTAAGAATGCATACCTCATGAATGTTTGCATCAGTGACTTGACTAAAGAAGTAGAGCTAATCTAGAAAATGTCTCCTTCCACTTATATGGTATTACTTATAAGCAAAATGAAAGTTTAAGTGTTATAGCTATGATTTCTAACCAAAATCAGTCTTAATAGTGGAAGCATAAAATTAATAAATATTTTTCTTTTAATCTACCTATGAAACATTTTCATAACCATTATTTTTTAAGTAAATAGCCTCTTAAAGCTTTAAAATGTTATGCTAGAAAATTAATAGGGTCAAATAAATTACCATAATATTTGCATGCATTTAAACCTTGTAATAAAAAGGGGAAATTTGGTCTGACTTGGAGTTATAAAATTGATTTCAAGAATGCAATAATTGTTAAAAAACTTTTTGCTAGAGAATTATTAGGGTCAAAATTAATTAACATAATATTTGCATGCATTTAAACCTTTTTTTTTGTAGAATGCAATTTGTTTTGATGGAATTTTGTAGAATGCATTTAAACCTTATAATAAAAAAGTGAAATTTGGTTTGACTTGGAGTTATAAATTTGATTTCAAGAATACAATAATGTCAACATTCATAAGAAAATGAAAGGAACATTTAATTGTGTATTAATTAATTCTAATAAATAAAAAAACATAGTGTTTTTTTTCGTTGTCAACATCTTTTTCTAAAAAATATATAGTGTTTTTTAGTATTTAATTTGTTAAAGAGCATATTATATATAAAAATATATGGTTGAATTGAAATTATAAATAATATAAATATATGAACATTTATTTTCATTTTTATTTTAATTTTATAGTTTTATTTATTGTTATTTTTATCATATTGAAAAATGACATTGTTCAACCTCAAGCTTCAAGAACTTCAATATGTATGGAGTAATTTTTTTTTTCTATTATTTTTTTCTCATATTATATTTTTGGATTCATGTGTAAAAATGAACTAATGCGTATAACAGTTATATGTATGGGGTGATATTGTTTTGTTAAATTTTTTCTATTATATTTTTGGATTCATGATACTAATTATAATTATGTATGTTACGTATTTGTAATGTACTTATTTGTGAAAACTCTCTCCCTCGTAGCATATTGTATAAATAGTATGCTAACAAATATATTGCATTCTAGCTTTTTTGGCAATGAATATCATAATTAATATTTTTTCATATAAAATATACATTGTTGTGAATTATGATATGAAAGGACTTTAGTTTTAAATTCTTTTTTAAATAATATGTAAATTGATTGCCAAAAATATATATGTATTATAGATATATGTAATAATATGGTATGTATCCATTTTATATATACACATTTTGAACATGTCAAATGATCTTTATAAACTTGAAATGCATGACAAGCTCATTACATACAATTCATTAAGGGAAAAAAATACAAAATATATACAAAATATTTTAATTGAGTGGGTATGTAATTTAAGGACTAAGGATTTATTAGGCGCAATAAATGTGGGCATGTACACAAGTTTATATATGTAGTATAGATTGTTTCTTTTATAGTATAATTTCTCATTATCATAATGGAAATAAATTTGCCCAAGTAAAAATCTTTTCAAACTCTTGCATACATCTAAAATAGAGCTGTCAAACGGGTCGGTCGGGTTGGGTTCGGTTATTTCGGGTTCGGGTTGTGTCGGGTTCGGATCGTAACGGGTCACCGGTCAAATCGAGTCGGGTCATTTCGGATTTTCGGACGGGTCGGGTCGGTCCAACATGTCAAGGAAATCGAATTTTTTACAATTATTCAAATATTATTTTATTTAAAAATGATATTTAATATAATCTATTATTTTTATATATTTTAATAATAAAATATATTATATATATTCAAAAAATATAACAAATCGGGTCAATCCAACGGGTTTCGGGTCTATCGGGTTCGGTTTATTTTGAGTTTCGGGTTCAAATTTTCGGGTCTTGACCCTAAAATTTTCGGACGGTTCGGATCAGTTTTTCGGGTCGGGTCAACTTTTGACAACTCTAATCTAAGATAATTATTATTTTTAGACCAATCAAACTCTTGCATATAACAAAACGTGAGCTTAACTAAAATGTACAAGGCTAAGTACACGCGTGGAACTATGAATCAATCATAGGTTAGTCTAATTATTAGTGTGCTAGGTTACATGTTCTAAGTTCTAACCGATTAGGGTTTATTTCACTTTGTGTCCAAAATGACATTTTGGATGAAAATTTATTATATTTTTCTTGAAAAGCATAAAAAGTAAAGAAATTGCACGGATTTTCTTAAAATTATAGACCAACGGATAAATACTTTATAAGTTTGATTCAATCTAGAATGAATCGATCCAAAATTCCAATTTAAACCGAAATTAATTTGCCCAACCCTAAAGAATGACTCCATCCAAAATTCCAATTCAAACCGAATTTGCCCAACCCTAAAGACTTTTATAGTCTAAAGTTGCATGTTGTTGCATTTCCTATCCTTAAGGGTAACCGAATCTTATTTTTCAAATCGGGTAAAGAGATGGTGCATGCAACTATGCAAGTAGGCCACGTTCTTTCGATGTTAGAACAGGCACTTCTCTACATACGTGAGTAATTTGGACTTTGTAGGTAATTAGAAGAAGAAGGAGGCCAAGTTTGCAAATTTGTAGGAATAGGGTGCATATTTAAAGATCAAATTCCGAAAATTCCGAACCGAACCGAGCTTATTCGGTTCGGTCCTCGGTTCCGTAAATTTCGAAATTCGGTTTTTCTCGGTTCGGTTCGATTTTGGACCGATGAAACACCCTAGTTAGAACGGGCACTTCTCTACAAACGTGAGTAATTTGGACTTATGAGGTAATTAGAAGAAGAAAGAGGCCAAGTCCGTAAATATGTAAGAGTAGGGTGCATATTTAAAGCCTGCAACCGCAAGTAGAGGAGTGCTCCCCCACCCTTCATTTCTACCCGCCCTTTCATTCCCTCCAAAAAGGCCAAAATCTTTGATTAAAATAATTATCGATCAAATTAAGACTAGTCAAATTAGAAGGATAGTTCTTAGCATAATTAACTCTTAATCAAGTTTTAATTGTGTCGTGCGAAGACATGAAGTGAAATCAGCCCTTTAGTTTTTAGTAGTGTTAATACATTACGGTTTTTAATTTCTTGGTGTAGGATTAATATCTTTTTTTTTTGGACTATTAAAGAACACCAAACCGACAATTATAATAATTAATAAGGAAGATCAAATATCTGACCTTAATTAGTTATCTGTTAGTAGGGCATGGAGGCTACCGTCTAAATCTGACCGGCAAACCTGACTCGAACTACTTAAAAATTTGAGGGTCAAGATTCGAAAATTTGAATCCAAAATAAACCGAACCCGATAGACTCAAAACCCGTTGGGTTGACCCGATTTGTTATACTTTCAGAATATAATATATTATTATTAAAAAAATTTAAATAAAATGATATTTTAATAATTGTAATAAATTCAATTTTCTTGGCATGTTGCGTCGACCTGACCCACCCGAAAACCCACAACGACCCAACCCGATTTGACGCGTGATTCATTACGAACCGAACCCGACTCAACCCAGACCCGAAATTACCGGACCAGAACCTACTGACCTTACCGACCGTTTGACGGGTCTAGAGGCTACTAATCAAACTATTGTTGTTAAAAACAATTAAAAAACTTAAGGTGTGTAGCCATATCTTTTTTTAAATTAAAAAAACGTTTGAAACATATTAGTATTAAATTAAATCAATTTCTGCCCGGTTAATGATAGTTTGTGGAACATCAATATCACTTACAAAAACTTGTTTATCTCAGGCCCCAACTAATAATAAGGTTATCACTTATCATGATTGAGATCCTAGGATCAAAGAATTTTTTTGATCGGATTGAAACGTATCTATTCCGGGTCTTTAATTAATTACTCACTTGACTCAAATATTGCTCTAAGATGGTGAATAGAGAAATCAACATTCTAATGTAATGATAGGGGCATATGGTGTAATAACGGGAAATAAAGGGTGTCTTGTGTAATTTGCTCTAAAGGCTTTATAATGTAATGATAGGGGCATATGGTGTAATAACGGGAAATAAAGGGTGTCTTGTGTAATTTGCTCTAAAGGCTTTATAAGCCTGAGTTGTATTCTGGAGATGGATCTTGAATGAAATTACAGAAATTCCTCTTTACTCTCTATCTCTCTTTCCTAAACCTTTCTTCCTAATCTCTCTTACTCCTAATCTCTCTTATTCCTTTCTCGATTTCTTATTGATCCAAGTCGGGTCATTACAATTGGTATCAGAGCAGAAGATCTTGCGCGCAAATTTTCCAACTCAATTTTTGCCCTAATTCGATTGAGTTCGAGGATTCAACTATGGCAGAAGTAGCAGACTGGAATCTTCGGTGGGAACAGTCTAGGGTGCGATGGGAAGAATCTTGTCGAAAGATGAATGAAGCTTTTGAGCAATTGAGGGGAAGCTTTGGTCAAATGGCGGATGACATGAAGAAGCTTCGTGAGGAGAGTGAAGCTTCGGAACAAGTGACCGATTCTTGTGCGGATTCCGTGAAAATGTTGCAAGGAGACATTGAACAACCGATTGAACAACCCACTGATCGAGTAATTTCAGAGGTAGTGCTTCAAAAGACAAAGACCTTGCAAGAAGGCACCGGAAAACGTAACAACAAGGCAAGAACGGTGCATTCAAGTTTTGAAATAGCCAATTCACAACAAATCAAGCATCCCGATCGACAAGAAAGCGGAATTAGAGGAACACTGACGACGGACTATCGTCGAAAATTCAGCCGCATGAGTTCGTCTTGGAAATCTGAATTCAAAGGAGGTACTGATTTCTTTTCGGAACTGGAATTTCCAATTTTAGATGGGTTAAAACGTAGGAATTTGGTGCGTAGTTCTGAGGAATTTTTTAGTGCCATTGATGAGGGATATGTGTGCTTGAGAATTGGTGGAATGGAAGTTACAAATTTTTCTAAAATTGAGATTCTTGATGAAACACTGGCGTGTTGTTGGATGTTTTTTTTTTTGGTTGGAGTTGTTGGATGTTTTTGATGCTGAAACCTGATATTTCCTGGATGAAATTAAAGGAGGCTATTTGGAAACCAGGATCTTCGTGTTACAATTCATTGTGCAGGAGGGTTCGTGGAGTGTTTAGGTCTAAAGAAACTCAATGGAAGGCTATGCAAGTAGTAATTGAGAAAACTGATTTGAGTGAAGTTTTTGTACTTAGAGATACATTGTATAAGAGTTTTGGAATTGAAGAAGATCAGCGTCAAGTGATGATTCTTGAAGAATCTAAAGTGGTGAAACAAGTTGCTGCTAGTTATGAAAGGAATATTGTGGGAAGAGGTTCGATTGCTGAAAGTATGTTAGACAACAAGTTTCAGAAAGGGATTGTAAGATACAAGAACAACTTGTATATTGGAGTTCAATCGACTTTGAAAAATAAGCTTGTTGCAGCTATGCATCCAAAACCTTTAAGGGATAAAGTACAGCTTATAAAGAGTAATTGGGTTGGGTCTAAATTCAGTATAGAAGACGATTTGATCTTTGTTCTATGTGGTGAATTTTTTTTTTTTTTTGCTTGGATTGCTACTGGGTTGACAGTGATGAAGATTGTAGTCCATATACCAAGATTGGTATTTGATCCTGGAGGAAGTGATTTGCAACTGTGGATAAAAATTCAGTTCATTAGTGGATTGGTAAGGCCTGAGGTACCAAATTTGGTACCAAATTTTAGTCTGAATTAGCTACTGTGGAGAGTTGCCAAGAATGCTGATTTTGCAAATTTAACAACTGAGTCTAGAATGTGTTGATGGGTTGAACAAGCAAGTGTTGTTTAGTTGAAATTTGGTACTTTGCTATTAAGGTGTTGGACTAGAATGGGAGGTTTTGCTTAGTTAATTTTGTTCACTGATCATATTTTTGTGGGCTGCACATTCAGTTCAGGAATTCTTAATTTTGGTTTAGGAGCTGGGAAAATATGGGCAAGTATTTGCCAAGTTGCTGCTTGATTGCTACTGAATTGTTCAATTAGGGTTGAATTGTTAAATTGTCATGGAAAGCTAATTCAGGTGCTATCTTGGAGGACGTACCAAGCAATGGATTAATGGTGCTTTGAACAAATCAGTTGACTTGCAAAGGTGTGGTATTAATCATGGAGGATCTAATGTGTTTTGAATTAAGGTTAGCTTCAACTTTCAAATATGCATAAGTTGGAACTTCAGCCATTGAGTGATAAGCAAACAACAACTAATGACAACCCTTCTGGTACAGCCAGCTGAACTTAAGTTGCATCTCACCCTTTGTATCTGTTTTTAGATTGCAATTTAAACCTTGAGGACAAGGTTTTTGTAAGGGGAGGGTAATGTAATGATAGGGGCATATGGTGTAATAACGGGAAATAAAGGGTGTCTTGTGTAATTTGCTCTAAAGGCTTTATAAGCCTGAGTTGTATTCTGGAGATGGATCTTGAATGAAATTACAGAAATTCCTCTTTACTCTCTATCTCTCTTTCCTAAACCTTTCTTCCTAATCTCTCTTACTCCTAATCTCTCTTATTCCTTTCTCGATTTCTTATTGATCCAAGTCGGGTCATTACATCTTCTTGCTCTAGAACTTGTAATAAATCATCATATCAACATCATTCACCAGTGAAGTCAAACTAAAGCGAAATCTGGAGGTCAAGATGGAGGTACCCCTGCCCAAGGGAAGATATTACGTCCGAAAACCAAAGACCAACTTTCACTGGACCAAAGGCCAACTTTCAAATTTTTTAACGAGATGTCCCTCCGTCCGCTTTGGTCTAGTCCGATTCAAAAATCCGGTCTAGTCCAGTTCAAACAAGAAGCAACACTGCAAACTAGATTACCGTTTTGTTCTTTTCCCGTGGCTTATACATGGCATATTGATTTCTGGGTGCGATGGAGAGATAGTAGAACTGGAGGAAATGGGGGTGATTGGAGAGAGGCGAGGTGGTGGACGTGGGAGTGGGCGTAGACGAGGGGGTCCGGTTGGCGGTGAGACGAGTGGCCGACGACTGGTGCTGTAGAGGTGGATTGGCGGTGAGGTCTCCATGGTTCAGATTGATGGATGTGCTTATTCATCAGTGCGGATGCCGAAAGTTTGCTCATATACCTTGGCTGAATAGTATGAATTATGGATGTCGAAAGTTTACATGAATAATTGCCTGATTCCTTTGCCATGATCCCATCAATAGATAAAGTTTCATTGGCTATCAATTAAAATTATATCATAAATCATAACTGGAATCTGAAGAATCCATCTAGCTCATCAAACATCTCAACACAAGTATATATAACACAATCCATCTCACTATTCCAGCTAATACATGCACAAGTACCATCTCTCATCGAACACAAGTACCATCAAACACGAGATCCATCTAGCTCTACATAAGTACAATCTCACTATTCTAGCTAATACATGAACATCAAGCTTTGTCACGTGGGAATACCTTGAGGCACATACTTGGCTTTATTTTCACTATTGCCAAGACCGAGCTAACCAATGCCCATATGCTATCTCCGCATAGCAAGGCAGATGCAAATATCTTTTTAGCCTTAAACTTCTTGTCCTAGATCCAAATGATCAAGCAACCCAAGCACATGTCCAGATTGGAGTAGCCCCCGATGAACATGGGAATAGCCATAGGTGTGAGAAAAGGAATGATTTGAGCCCACTTCTTCTTTTTCTTCATCCCACATTCTCTCACAATATTTATAAGTACTATCAAAACACTAGCAAAGATGCAGAAGAGCTCACAATGCTTTGGCAATGCTTTTTAACCCTTAATTCCTATGGTGGCCATACTCAGGGACGGACACAGGATTAAATAATAGGGTGGCTAATTGGCACTAAATTTTTTTAGGTGGGCTAAATTACCTTAATATAACACTAAGTTTACCTTATTTTTATTTTTTTATTATTAAATTTACCCTATTTTTATTATTTATTATTTTTTTAGGGCGGGCTGCAGCGTACCCTAACCCGCTCTTTGGTCCGTCCCTAGCCATACTGCAAAAAGCTTAGGCATTTGGGCAGGATAATCAAATTCAATGACTCCCAAGTCATTGAAGGCTCTACTCAATACCCAAAAGATGCAGGGGATATGACACAACCCATTAAAGTGTCAATGATTTGAGACACAAGCATGACAAAGGGTGAGGCTAGGGTTAAATAGGCTGTTTTATGATCTTACATTAGGTCAGCTGAATTTGCAATCACATTTGTGACAATTCTTGCACTAGCCTTGCCTATGATAACCCCACCGTTGGACCCAGTCCACTTGGACATAATGAATGTCAATAGCCTACCATAGGTGTTAACCAAAGACCAATTTGAGAGACCACATCCATATGCATTACAAAATGCCAAAATAAGTGAGATGAGGTGCAAGAAGAGGATGTCGTACCATCTGATCCTGATGCAGATAAGCGGTATAGTGATGATGGAACCAATCACAAAAGCAATGTACAATCCATTTTCTACCCAGATCGGCATGATATTCTCCCAAAAAAACTGATTTCTCCATTCTCCATCAAATGTAGAAGGATCATCTTTAGCATGCATTTTAATGATTGATTATGGAAAAAGTGAATATACTAACCCTCAACCACATGATAGAAATTCAAAAAGAGATATAGACGACTAACCGATGTTGGTTATGTAGGAGGATGTCGTTATGCAAGTTAGCATAACGGTATTCTCTTGCCTTGTGAAGACCCTTTGGGAAAACCCAAGAACACGCAAGAGCTTGTTCCAAGCAGTGATGGCAAAGAAGGCTAGAAGGGCGACATATATGTTCTTGTCGGCTATGGCCTGTTCAAGTTCCTTGATGGAACTCACCCATGTCCGGCATCAACTCCCTTAGGTGTGGCTGTTACAGTACCAAATCCGGCGGTTCTCACATGGCAACGTCAAGATCAGTTAATCTTTGGAGCCTTAGTTGGTACTCTTGCCACTAATGTTGCTCCCCTTGTTACTCAAGCCACCACCTCTGTTGCTGCTTGGAAACTCCTTGAGGATACTTATGCAAAGCCATCCCGGGGCATATCAAGCAACTCAAAGACAAGATCCAAAATTTGAAGAAAGGCGCCTCTTCTATCACTGACTACATGCAAAGTGTGAAGAATTGTGCGGACTTACTTGCCTCGCTTGGCAAGAAACCCGAACCCGAGGATCTCCTTGACTATGTTTTGAAGGGCCTTGATTCTACCTTTTATCTGTAGTTGATGGAGTTCGGAATCGTGAAACTCTTATATCCTTTGAAGAAATTCATGAGCGACTCATCATACGTGAGTTGGAGATCAAAATCGAGTCTTCTTCAACACCTACAAGTGAACCGGCAAGCGCTATGACCATGCAAACACGCTCAAAGTCCAAAGGCATGTCTTCAGTTCCTAACCCTAATTGGCCAAATCAACAAAACTACCCTCGCCCACCTCCACAAAATCAACACTTTTCTTACCCTCACATGCAAAACCCATACTCTCACTTTCCCATGCAACCTACGTACCAATCACCCCCCATGCAAACACCGCCACCCACCTATCCTAACCGGCCTCCACCATCATTCCTGGGCAAGTCGCAATGGTGTGGAGAGCCGGGTCATGTAGTCGGGTTTTGCATTGATTTTTGTCTGATTGCCCCGCACCTTTGTCCACCGTCCTACCGTTCCCCAGCCCCATGTCCAAATGCTCCCCCACCACCACAAGCCAATCTTGCTTCTACTTCAAACACATCATGGCTACTTGATAGTTGCTCCACTAATCACATCACCCAAGACCTTCAAAATCTTAGCCTTCACTATCCATATGATGGTCCCGATGAGCTTCTAGTTGGCAATGGTAAGGGCTTAAAATCTTAAACCATGGAAATTTTCTCTTCATTCTCCAACCAAATCCTTTAATCTTGATAATGTTCTTCATGTTCCACAAATCACCAATAACATCATTTCCGTTTCTCAACTTGCTTCTCAAAATAATCTTTCTATTGAATTCTCACCATCTTCTTTCCTTGTGAAAGATCTCAAGACCGGAATACCTCTTCTTAAGGGTCCTTGTGTCTATTTCTGGCCATCTCATGTTGGCCCTAGCGTCTCTACGGCTCATCTCTCGTCTGGCTCGTCTTGGCACCACCGATTAGGGCACCCAACACCACCTATTCTCAAGCTCATGCAAGATAGTCTTCATATTCCTAGTTCTAGCTCTACATTTGATTTTTTTTCTCTTTGTTCTGTTTCCAAGAGTCATAAATTACCTTTTTCCTTGTCTACAGTACAATCATCTTATGCTTTAGAGGTTATTTATTCAGATGTGTGGTGTTCTCCTATTATTTCTTTCAATGGATATCGCTATTATCTTTTTTTTTATGGATCACTTTACTAAGTATATTTGGCTTCATCCAATGAAACAAAAATCTGAAACTAAATCCATCTTTATCAAATTCAAATCCTTTGTTGAAAACTATTTTCGTACTAAGATCAAAGTTTTCTACAACTCCCGTTGAGAAGATGAACTTCATTATGATGAAAGAGATCGGTGGAGTGATGATCAAGGAGAAGAAAATCGCTTTGGCTGTCACTTGCGCTGGCCATGTATAGACACTCACCCCCCTAAATAACTCCTCGATGCTACTCCATTAAACGCTCTCTGGAGGGACGAGGTCCGAAGAGCGAGAGGGCTCTTCTAAATGCTCGGTGATCTCACCCTTCGAAGCTATCTGCACATGCTAGTTCAATGAAAAAATAATCTCATATTAACTAAACTTTCATTATAAAGTATTGACAAAACTTGTCATATTGTAAAAGTTCAATATTCCAAATACTCGATGCATATCAACTTAGTAGTCATTTTATCAATAAAAGGTGCAATCTAGATGATTTTGTTGTAGTTGTTGTTGTTAGATACATTTAACTCCCTATTCCAAATACTCATGTTTATCAAAATTAATGCGAGATTTTTGTTGCAAATGAGGTGACAAAATTAACTCCCTTTTCCTTGTCACAAAAGAGATAGGTCGAAGACAATTTTTTTTCCATCACAAATAAACTAAGGTAGCAAATGAAGCTTTTTTTTTATCACAAACGAGAAAGGTCATGTCCATAAAACAAATTTTTTGTTACAAATGAGATAGGGTGACAAAATCAACTATTTTCACAAAAATAGATAGATTAGGGCGACAAAACCAAAAAATTTCTCACATATGCTCTAGAGTGACAAATCAACTTTTTAACAAAAGAGAAAAACCGGAGTAATAAAATCAAATTTTCATAACAAAAGAGTTACCTTATTTTTATTTTTTTATTATTAAATTTACCCTATTTTTATTATTTATTATTTATTAGGGCGGACTGTAGTGTACCCTAGCTCTCCTTTCGGTCCGTCCCTGTATGATCCCTATCTAAATGTTCAACGATCTCATTCGGAGTCATCTCTGGATACAAGAATGAACAAAAACCATTCCCAAAGAATAACATTTTCTTAGATAAACTAAACTCAAAAAAATAATTAAAAAACACCTTCATCTCCCATTATCTCTATGTCATGTACTTCAACTATCTCTGACTCATGAACGAGACCATAAGGATCGGATATATGATCTCGATCCAAATGGTCAATGATCTTAGTCAAAGCAATCTCTGCATATATACAAGAATGAACAAAAACCATTCACAATGAATAACATTTTCTTAGATAAACTAAACTCGAAAAAAATTAAAACACCTTCAGCTTACATTATCTTCGGGTCATGTACTTCAACTATCTCCGAATCGTGAATGATACCATAAGGATCAGATGTATGTTCCCGATCCAAATGCTCAACGATCTCAGTCGGAGCCATCTCTACATACAAGAATGAACAAAAACCATTGTCAATGAATAACATTTTCTTACATAAACTAAACTAAAAAAATATATTTAAAAACACCTTCAGCTTCCATTATCTTTGGGTCATGTACTTCAACTATCTCCGACTCGTGCATGATACCATAAGGATCAGATGTATGATCCCGATCCAAATGCTCAACGATCTCAATCGGAGCCATTTTTGCAGACAAGAATGAACAAAACCATTGTCAATGAATGACATTTTTCTTTGATAACTAAACTCGAAAAAAATATATTTAAAAACACCTTCAGCTTCCATTATCTCCGAGTCATGTACTTCAACTATCTCTGACTCGTGAAGGGGACCATAAGGATCATATATATGATCCCGATCCAAATGCTCAACGATCTTAGTCGGAGCCATATATGCAGACAAGAATGAACAAAAACCATTTTCAATGAATAACATTTTCTTAGATAAACTGTACTCGAAAAAATATATATTTAAAAACACCTTCAACTTCCATTATCTCCGGGTCATGTACTTCACCTATCTCCAACTTGGGAAGTGGAACATAAGGATCAGATGTATGATCCCAATCCAAATGATCAACGATCTCAATCGGAGTCATATCTGCAAACAAGAATGAACAAAAGCCATTGTTAATGAATAACATTTTCTTAGATAAACTAAACTCAAAAAAATAATAATTAAAAACACCTTCGACTTCCATTATCTTCGGGTCATGTACTTCAACTATCTCCGACTCGTGAACGGGACCATAAGATTCAAATATATGATCTCGATCCAAATGCTCTCCGATCTCATTCAAAGCCTTCTCCGTAGACAAGAATGAACAAAAACCATTGTCAATCAGTAACATTTTCTTAGATAAACTAAATTCGAAAAAATATTATATTTAAAAACACCTTCAACTTCCATTATCTTCGGTTCATGTACTTCAACCATCTCCGACTTGTGAATGATATCATAAGGGTCGGATGTATGATCCCGATCCAAATGGTCAAGGATCTCAATCGGTGCCATTTCTACAAACAATAATGAACAAAAACCATTGTCAATGAATAAAGTTTTCTTAGATAAACTAAACTCAAAAATAAATATATTTAAAAAAACCTTCATTTTCTATTATCTTCGAGTCATGTACTTCAACTATCTCTGACTCATGAACGAGACCATAAGGATCAGATGTATGATCCCTATCCAAATGCTCAACGATCTCAGTCGGATCCATCTCTACAAACAAGAATGAACAAAAACAATTTTCAATGAATAACATTTTCTTAGATAAACTAAACTTAAAAAAACGATAATTTAAAAACACCTTCAACTTCCATTATCTTTGGGTCATGTACTTCAACTATCTCTGACTCGTGAACGGAACCACAAGGATCAGATGTATGATCTTGATCCAAATGATCAACGATCTCATTCGGAGCCATCTCTACGATCAAGAATGAACAAAAACCATTGTCAAGAAATAATATTTTCTTATATAAACTAAACTCCAAAAAAATTATATTTAAAACACCTTCAACTTCCAAAATCTTCGAGTCGTGTACTTCACCTATCTCCGACTCCTGAACAACTGTCGGATCCATCTCTGCAAATACAATGTGCAAATGCTACTATCATTGAATACTATTTTCTCATACAAACTAAACTGGAATAAAAATAATATATTTTAAATTTGCACTTATCAATTCTTGAACTTACATGTATGCAAAATATCTAGGAAATTCATGTCCAGAATTTATAAACTCCTCCTAAAATACAATCTTAGATGAGTAAGACAAAGTTTAGGCCCATTTATAAGTTATTCTCTACTTGAATATCAGAATTATTGCAAATGAATAAATTACAAAAAAATCCTAGGCAATCCTAGATGTATTACAAAGATCTCTGAATCCCAATTTCACAAATCATTCGTAAGGGACCAGTCTCTCAGATGTATACACTTGAGCCCTCTAGCGTTCACATGTACAATCTCTTTACAACAAACATAACACATTGACTAGCTAGCACTCAAATTGGAGAGCTTGAAAGTGTGTTTCCGTAGCTAGCTCTCAATCTTTACAAAGAGTCAATCAATTCATGAATATCCCAACGTGATCGATCACTTTGCACAGCTCGAGAGTATACATGTACAATCATCTTAAGTTTGCACAACTTAGCTGGATTTCATGAATTAAAATTGAAATAGATAGACACGTACACATGCTTCTTCACAATAAGCTAGATAGCTATATCACAAATTACCAATCGAGAGTCAAATGCAGCAAAATCAAAACAAACCTCGTGCACCAGAGAAGGCGAATCTAAGATTAGCTAGAGCCCTTGACCTAGAACACCGGAGGAATTGGGGGAGGACACGAGACATGCATCATTCATCATCCAATGCACAAAATTAAGTAATACGAACACATTTTAGCAATGAAATCGAAACAAATTTCAAAACTTTAGCTAGTTCAAGCAATCAACACAACAAATTTGGACAAATCGATCAACCAATCAACGTCTCTAGTATCGCCCATGCCGGGCCATACCCGCTTATTCCGAGCTCCTTTGCCGCCGAGATATGAAAAATCGAGGTCTTTTGCGGGCCGGAGAAGAGAGGAAAAGAGAAACGAGGAAGAAGAGGGGATGAGAGAAATGGGGGCAACATTCAAATTGCAAATGCAGGCTTCACTATTGCATTACTACAAATGGTATGGTATACATAAATAAATTTAAACCCTCTAACCTTAAATAAGCCAAGCCTAGGTGACCCGAAACTCGGTAAGTTGACCGATTTAATATATTTAAAGAATGTATATTTTTTAAAAAATTTATCATATTAATAAGTAATATGAATGGTTGAACACATATTTTAATTAATTCAATTAACTTAACTCTTAATGTTACTAGTTCGTTCTATCAAAACAAATAATGTTACTCCGGTAATTTGCAACTCATCAATCTAAACAAGTCAAAATTAGTTTTAGCTTTTTTATTTGACAATACACAAACAAAATAACATGTGTTGATCTTTGAAGTGACACATCATCATCCGATCTAGACATCATGATCAATTGTCGATCTTTGAAATCAACACGCTAAGATGTACTTCGAAAAAAAAATTTATTTAGGGGATTGACAACCTTTACTTCCTCCTTGTTGGAGAGACCTGAACATGTTTTGAGATAATATGAGATGTACTCCGACAAGCTAAGATTTATAGGCTTA
This sequence comes from Fallopia convolvulus, assembly GCA_964016875.1. Classification (NCBI taxonomy): domain Eukaryota; kingdom Viridiplantae; phylum Streptophyta; class Magnoliopsida; order Caryophyllales; family Polygonaceae; genus Fallopia; species Fallopia convolvulus. The sequence continues at coordinate 81,576,583 of OZ024718.1, read as the reverse complement.
ACGCAGTTTTACGCTTTTCATACATGTGCAATCCTAATGCGTAGAGAGCATTTGGTGAGCTTTGAGTTCCTTTAACAAATATCTTCCATCATGTCGGTGGTGAATTAGGAATATCCTTCCACGACTTGAAACAAATTGAAGGTTTGCATATTCTTGGGGAGCCATATGAAGAATTTTTACCACCGAATGTGCATATATCAAATACAACAAAATTTTCTCTCATTGTACTAGAATTCTAACAAATCCATGTTAGTCTTTGCAGACATCAAAACAAAGAAGAAGTTCCTTAGAAAATGTGGTTGGAATTAAGAACACTTTTTTAGAGGCAAACAAATTTTTTGAGCTTTTGGAGAAGATTATGATGTTGAGACTAGCAAGTAGAGTCCTAAACAAACAAAGCCATCTTCTACCATAAATGCTAAAAAAAAAGTAAACTCACTACCTTTTAATGTAAGCAATGGAGGTTTAACATCTTTTGTTTCTTTTATGCTAAGCCAATTTGTTTTCTCTTTTGAACGAAACATAGTACAACCAGAAACATTTGTGATAATCTATCTAATGGTTGGAGGTAGGAACATTTCGTTGGCTCTAGCAGTTTTGGGGAATATCTATCATGTCTTAAATCAAATACCGACACATGAGCATACCGACATGGCTAATCCCAAATTTGAGATGCATTTCGTAGTGGGTTGGATGTTCGAGTATTTATCTTGCTTGTATCACACTCGGTTTGATGATGAGTTTTCTAAAGATTACCCGCATTTAGCTCGATATGTTAGCGTATGTTTTCTTCCTCAGTAAAAGAGCACGTTCATAAAACTTGTATAGCTAGTGGGCAAACTATTGCCGAAACTATGTTCAAGGCTTAGTCTTCTCACAACATACAATCTATAAGACATGAAATATTTAATGACTTGGAAACACTAAAACTCATGGTCACAACTGTTAAGATCAATGACATAGACTTATCTTGGATTATCTCCCAACTCCACAACTTCTTTGAAGGAGCTGACACAATAACCAAGTTAAAGGATGTGGTGGCTGACATATCATATTTGAATAAGATATATGCTGATATTTCCCTTTGCAAAACATAAATCGCTTCCAATGAAGTTGAATTGACACAATCGCATGAGAAGACTCTAGTTATGAAGAAGCGGAAGAGAGAGATTTTGGATGCAAGAGCGGAGCTTTATCAAATCAAGAAGAAATTTGCAGCTGACAAAGAAGATTTGGAGAAAAGTACGTCAAAGGTTGAGAAATGAATTCAACTCCAAAAGATAAGGCAAGAAGTCTTGGAAAAGGTTGAAAGAGTAGGCAAAGATAAGCTTGAGGAACTACATTTGAAGAAGGTCCTTATCAAGGACATAGTTGTAGTTTTAAGAACAAATTTCATAAAATTAGAATGATTGATCGAATTTCACAAAATTAGAATGAATTTTATAGTTGCTCCTTGGCCCAAATCTCACGGATCGAATCACACTCGAAAGAAACCGATTTTGAGAACGAATTTCATAAAATTAGTTACAGCTTTGTTATTTGACAATACACAAGTAAACTAACAAGTGTTGTTCTTTGAAATGACACATCATCCGATCCAAACATCATAATAAATTGTTGATCTTTGAAATTAGCAAACTAAGATGTACTCTGGAAAAAAATTATTTAGGGGATTGGCCAGCTTTACTCCCTCCTTGTTGGAGTGGACTGAACATGTTTTGATTCAATATGAGATTTACTCCGACAATCTAAGATTTATAGGCTCGTCGTAGTTTTACGAATTTAAATATGTGTAATCCTGATGTGTAGAAAACATTTTGTGAGCTTTGGGGTCCTTTAACAAACATCTTCCATCATGTTGGTGATGAATTAGGAATATCCTTCCACGACTTGAAGCAAATTGGAGGTTTGCATATTCATGGGGAGCGACATACGAAGAATTTATACCGCCGAATGATCATATATATCAAATGCAACTAAATTTCCGCCCACTATGCTAGAGCTCTTACGAATCCATGTTATTCTTTGCAAACATCATAACAAATAAGAAGTTCCTTAGAAGATATGGTTGAAAGTTGGAACACTTTTTTAGAGGTAAACAAATTTTTGGAAAAAAATTATATGATGTTAGGACTAGCAAATGGAGTCATAAACAAACAAAGCCCTCTTATACCATACATGTTAAAAAGAAAATAGAATCGTTGCCTTTCAATATAATGTAAGCAATAAAGGAGGCTTAGCAACTTTCGTATCTTTTATGTTAAGCCAATTTATTTTACCTTATGGACGAAATATAATATAAATAGAAAGAGCTGACACGTACAATAGCCAAGTTAATGTGGTGGTTGACACATCATTTGTGAGTAAAGTATATGTTGATATTTCCCTTTGCAAAATAGAAACCACTTTCAAGGAAGTTGAATTGACACAATTACATGAGAAGACTATAGTTATGAAATAGTGGAAAAAAGAAATTCTAGATGCAAGAGCGAAGCTTCATCAAATGGAGAAGAATTTTGCAGCTGATAGGGAAGTATTGGGAAAGAGTACATCTAAGGCTGAGCAATAAATTCAACCCCGGAAGATAAAGTAAGAAAGCTTGGAAAAAGTTGAAAGAGTAGGCAAAGCTAAGGTTAAGAAACTACATTTGAAGAAGACCCTTATCAAGGACATAGTTGCAGCTTTAAGAACAAATTTTAAGAGCGAGTTTAATAAATTAGAATGATTCATCGAAATTATAATGAATTTCATAGTTGATCATCGATCCAAATCTCACGGATCGAATCACACTCAAAGGAAACCAATTTTAAGAACGAATTTCATAAAATTAGAATGATTGATCGAATTTCACAAAATGAAAATGAATTTCATAGTTGCTCCTCAACCCAAATCTCACGTATCGTATCACACTCAAAAGAAACCAATTTTAAGAAGGAATTTCATAAGATTAGAATAAGCAATGAATTCAACTCCAGAAGAAGAGGCAAGAAAGCTTGGAAGAAGTTGAATGAGTTGTTCTTAAGGTTAAGGAACTACATTTGAAGAAGGCCCTTATCTAGGACATAGTTGCAGTTTTCATAAATAGAACTATTGATTGAATTTTCACAAAATTAGAATGAATTCCATAGTTGTTCCATGGCCCAAATCTCAAATATTGAATCACACACAAGAGACCAATTTTAACAATGAATTTCATAAAATTAGAATGATTGATCGAATTACAAAATCAGAATGAGTTTTATAGTTGCTCCTCGACTCAAATCTCACAGATCAAATCACAACAAAAGGAAACCAATTTTAAGAACGAATTCCATAAAATTAGAATTAGCAATGAATTCAACTCCTTGATATAATAAGGTGAGAAAGTTTGGAAGAAGTTGAAAGAGTAGGAAAATCTAAGCTTGAGGAACGACATTTGAAAAAGGCCCTTATCAAGGACATAGTTGCAACTTTTAAGAACAAATTTTAAGAACGAATTTCATAAAATTAGAACGATTGATAAGGGAAATTATGTCCTTGATAAGGGACTTCTTCAAATGTAGTTTCTTCAAATGCGAGAAGGCATTTTTTCTTGCTCTTGACCTTGTAATATTTCCATTGATTTCCATGAAGTATAATGTCGGACTGAAGTTCTTCATGGTTTTAGGCGCATTTCATGGACGTATCAACATATCTTTTGAAATTTATGCACAAGCAAAAGTAAAAAGTATTTAAAGATGAAATATAAACTCGTAGTAATCTCCCACTATCTTGTATTTCCCAATTAATCTATATATGTGTGATGCATATATCCATCATGTTTTGAATTTTCACAAATATCTAACCCTACTTTCATAGACTACCTAATCGGCTAATCTTATGTAGACTATAGGCTTAAGTACTTAACAACCTCATACTCAGTGTTAAGTTTCTGTTTGCACGGAATACATTCGTCGTGCTATTCCTTATTATAATGTGCATTTTATGATAATAAGCAACATCTTATGCTTGCTTCACTATGCATATGATTACACAGAGTAACACCAACTTCAAAACATTCGTCGATCACTAACATAATATTTCTAATTCCGCACGAGCTATGAATTCTAAAAGAGATTAACGACATATTTGGTTTTCGAGTATGCTATTAATTTTTCTCTAATTGATTAGTTGGCTTCACAATAGTCACCAAATGATGATGACGTCCGAGGGAATATTTGGAATTTTTTTCCAAAATATTAAAAAAAAAAAATTCCTTAGCAAAAAAATTGGGGCCTAGTTAAAAGAGATTTAATCCGAACACAAATGGAAAATTGGAACAAAGCGAAAAGCTGAAATGAAGATGAAGAAAGAATGAAAGGGCCGGAATATAAGAAAAAAAGAAAATCGCAAACGAAATCTAATTGGAATAAGCCAAGTAGGAATGTTATCAAAATTAATTTTGATGGATCCCGACTAACAAATGGGCAAGCTTCGGGAGGCATTGTAATAAGAGATCATAACGGAAAGGTAATTGGAATTAGAGTACTACACTATGGTAAGATGTCAACTTTAAAAGCAGAATGTCTAGCGCTAAGAGATAGTATACGAGAAGCACAACAAAAATATAGGAATGTTGAAATAGAGGGAGACATCCCAAGGTTACCCTAATTGTCCTTGGGAAATTGAAATGATCATTTCTGATATCCTTTGTCTCTAAAACGGTTCCAAACCGTTCGTATTATGCATGTCAATCTGTGGCTGACAAAATTGTCAAATTGGGTCACAGTCTCCCTACTGATGCTATTATTAATCATCCAGAACTTTCAATTCTCATCCGTCAGGATGCTCTAGGACGCCCTTCGTAAGGGAGCGCCTCCTAATCCTTACCTAATCAAAATAAAAATAAGAATAAATGGAGTATTTGCTAATATGTTGAAAAAATCATAACAATCACCTTTCGTAAAAGAGGTAAAAAAAATTCTGGCCTTAGGCGCTGCACATGGGAGTTCAAACGTAAACATCATAATACTACCTTAAAGTCTTAACCGTTTTACTAAATATTCGAATGTCTTAAAAAAGGTAATTAAGTGCATTTCTTAAATCCCTAGGTTACTATTTTGGACATCAACATTTGACTTATTAGGTTATACTCTCATTCTCTCATGTGGAAATCTAAGTTATTATGGGTTTGTACTTAATTACGGATCTTTAGCTTGATGTAATCATTTGACTATTAGGTTGTACTTACGTCCTCCACTCTTTGAAGCTGAGTAATTAATTTTTTCTAGCTAGAACATGCATTTTAATTAATTCACTCCAAAATATTTCGAACAGAAAAAGAAATTTATTCCAAAACATAACATATACCATGTATATGCATATAGTACTACGTACATGAAATGGCTGGACCTAACATTGAACAATATGTCAAATTAAAGTGAACAACAATGATAACAACAACAAAGAAGTGGTCGATCGATCATTAACTACCCAACATGTAAATTGTAGTAATCATTACCAACCTGAGGTGTAAAAACACTTAAGTAACTTAAACAACAACCTTAATATAAACCCGACACAAATTTAAGTGCCAATTAATTAATTAATTAAACTTTAACCCAGAGCCAAGAAACTTCTCCTTAGTAATCTTCTCCAACCTCTCAACCATCTCGGAAGTCAGATAATTCTTCGAGTCTCCAACCTTGCCTCTCCTGAAAAACGCCTTATTCTCTTCACCGGAATCCAACTTCCCGTTCCTATTCACTTCCAAGCTACTCAGATTCTCAAAGCTACAAAGCTCGAGAATCATCTCAACCACCCTTTCTTTCTCTTCCTCAGACGAGATAGGACACCCCAAGAACTCTGCAAGCCTCTTCACAGACATTTCAGGGCCCGCTTTCAGTTCCTCGTACTTCAGGAACAAAACCCTAGAGGGTCTCTTCAGACTTTCCTTCCAGTACCCTAGAACATGGTCCCAGAACGGTCCGTAGAGGCTGACCCCTCTGCAGAACCGCTCAAGAGCCTCCTCTAGAGGCAGAGGCCCGTCTTTAGGGTTTCTGAGCCTGTTGGTGAAGTGCCATAGGGAGACAAAGGTGTCACAGGGGTCCCTGCAGAGGTACACAATCTTAGAGCCAGAGTCGAGCATAGAGCCAGGAAGAGATTCCACGGGCAGATGGGAGGCGAAGAGGCACGGGGAGGAGAAGCTGGAGAGGTCGGGGACTTTCTGACTGTCCCCGTAAAGTTTGAGCTCTAAGAATGGAACTAAAACGTGCGGATTCTGGGTGGTCAACGGGTGAGCATTTAGGGCGTTGACTTTGACTGGGAGGAGGTGGAGGCGACGGTTGACCAGGGCGAAGAGGAGGGCTTTGAGCCACGTGGTTCCAGATTTAGGGGTCGTGACGAGGAGGATGTCTGTGTCCAGGGCTCGGAAGTGGGATTGGCAGTTGATCACGCCTTGGAGTTGGCGCGAGGTGTGCCAAAAGCCTTGGTATTGGTAGAGGTAAGTGCAAACCCAAGCTTTGTCTTTGGGGAGGGTTTGGAGGAGTTGTTTGCATTCTTCACTCACTTGGTCTTCTTGCAAGTACTTGGCCTTTGGAGTTGGGGAGGATTGAAGATTGGTGGTAGGCATGGCTTGAGATGTGTTTTGGGCTAGCTAGATCTTGTGTTATGAGAATTGCACGTCAACCTACCTTTATATAGGCTAGATATCGTTTAAGATCGATAAATTATTCAAAAAATGATGTGTTTTTTTTATTATTATTATGAGCTATTATTGTACGTACCTCGACCTATCAACATCGTTGTCCTACGTGTATTAAATATTATATAAACATTGGAATCGGACCGTGTGATTTTAAACATGTATATTACGTAATGTTCGTGTTTGTTTAAGGAAAGTAATTAAGCAAAAGATCATATGCAATGGTTTTCAACCAAAATAAATAAATAATATGCAATGGTTATTAATGTTTTAAAATAATATTTTAGAACTCTTAAAATATGTATATATTTTACTTTTTTTAACGTTTTTTTATAACGTTTTTAAGGCAAACACAATTAATTTTTTTTCCTAAAATTACATTTTAGAAAACAATATTGTTGGAGTTAAGTTTTAGAAAAAAAAATAAGTCAGTATATATATAAAAGCATAAGTTACTCATATCGTCAATTGGTTTTAGGATAAAATCTCACTTGGCTTGTATGTTGAGAATGACAGTTGGACCCGTCTCCCTTTAAAAAGTGGTATAAGAGCTGATGGTTCGGCTATAGGGACCGGGAGGGTCTGTTGTTCGGATTTGTGAGGGATTCACAAGTGAAGCAGAGATTGTTGGGGTTCAATTGTAAATCTCTCATGGAAAGTTGAGAAAAAAAACAAGCAAGTATATACCATGATGATGAGTTACTCCTCTTATTAACAGTTGATTTTAGAAAAGGAACCCTACTAGGCTTTTATGTTGGGAGACCGTTTAGGCGCTAGAAGGTGTTAGCCCGCATAGCACTGTTCTAAAAATTCCCGCCTAGGCGCTAGAAGGTGCTAGCCCACCAGTCTTCCAACTCATCTAGGAAACCGTTTAGTTCGTTTAGGTGTCCGTTTAGACCACCTAGACGCTAGGCGGAGCCTCTCCACTAAGGCATGCCTAGCGTTGTTAGAACACTGGCAATTGGATCCGTCTCCCCTGTAACAAATACCTAAACTTACAAGGTTTCTTCCAATTCTAAGGTGACAAATCACTTTCTAGTCTCTCAATTCTACTTTTCTATCTAACTCGTAGACATTGCCTTACATAAGTGAAAACATACAAAGCAAATTCACAAGATTCAATGGTATTGTTTCGATAAATTTTTACATTCCTAAAGTACCAAATGTACTATACGTACCATTGTGCAAATTAAAGCAATTAAATCCAAGTCTGAAATAGATACTTAATCGGGAAATGCTATGATAAACAAGAATAGAAGAATACGTTTTTGTTTATGAGAATAGAAGAATACGTTATCCGCCAAGTGATGTCGATAAATTATAGTAGACGATATCATATGTGAATCCATGAATTCCCCATTAGATTTATGCATGTCTTTGAAATATCTAGCCAGTATGAGGCCCACTTTGCTTTCTGCTGTCACTGATGAATAATTATTAAAACAAGGTGCGTATATATGTATGGTCACATTTAACTGTCATAACTCATAAGTACGTACAACTCAGCCTCACATGCATGCGCATAAGTTCATTTTCAAAGACTTCCCAACGTAGTTCTTTCAACCTTGACTAGATTACACACTTGACTCAAAACAATATATGATTTTTCCTAACCAAAATGGAAACAATTTCCTCAAATATTTATTTTATATGTGATAAATTCATATCCACCCAATTCAAATTAGGCTCAGACCAAGATCCGCCCAATTCAACCTTGACTTGAGAGGTACTAATGCTTAGGACCGAGGTTCAAAACCAACCTAACTGAGAAAAATCGAACCTTTTCGAAATTTGGTTTAAGGTGAACTGAAAATCGAATTGAATTGGTTCAGTACGGTTTTGGTCTTGTCGATTTGAGATGGGGTAGAAGATTATTCTTTGCAAAATTCGAACGAACCAAAATTTAACTGAAACTGAAACTGAAATTCGATAAAGTCCTAAATCAAAAATCGAAACAAATAATATGGGTTCTTCTAAAAAAAACCAAATAATATCGATTTCGGTTTCGGTTCGTTTGATTCGGTCAGTTCGACTTAAAATTTCGGTTTAAACCGACCCATGGCCAGTCCTACTAATGCTATGTATATAAAAAGGAGAGAGATCGAAGTTACAAAAATAGAAAGCAAGATATACCGCGATAAATTAACTTAAGTAAGAGTTGAGACTATAGAATTGTTATGAAATCAGTGATTTGTTATTGATGACATAACGAGTTTAAATAGAGCCTAGAGTTCCTAATATTTAGGAGCTACAACAATAAGCTAAAGACTAGGTAAAGCTTATAACAATCTAACAGAATAATACGGAGTATTAATTTGTTAATTAATAATATTAATATCACCCTTCAAGATTAGCTAGGGCTTTGCGTTAAGTCAAGTGCTCGTTTGGTTAAATACAGAAAGTACAATTCATAGGAACTTAATTCATGGGAATTGATTTCCTGGGTATTATAAATCATGAGAATTTAAAAAATATGTTTGGTTGAAATCAAATTCCTAGTAATTAAGATCATGTCTTTTGTTTAGTTAAATGTAAAAAATCATGTGAATTTATTTAATAAAGATATAGTTTAACTCATGGGTTAAATATAAAAAAGAATAAAGATATTTAGATAAAAAAATGGAGGAATTTGATCTTACTCACCCAGTCACCCCCACTTAGGTAATTGTAATTCCTCTATTATGGAGTAAGTGTAAATCATGGGAATTTAACTTCCTGTGTTTTATCCGTGAAAAAAATTTAACCAAACGCATATATTAAATATTACTTTTTAGATTTTTCTAAATCATGTGATTTTAGTAGATAATCAAACAAGCACCAAGTCTTGTAGTAATCTTGCTAAAGTGGTTTAGTAAGAATATATGTTAGCTTATCTTGTGTCGGGACATGTGTGACTCGTAGAACTCCATTTTGAACTAGCTCCCTAACCAAAACTGAATTGGCAATCATGTGTAGGCATTAAGTGAATGTGAGATCATCAAACACAATTGTAAATTTTAAATTAAAAAAAAAATCAATCATCTAGAATTGTAAGATTCGCACCGTACCCTAATTAATGGGAGATCCAAGATCGTACATACAAGTTACAAACGACAAGCGAGCTACACCACAAAATGAAGAAGGAAAATTATTATGAGCAAGGCAAGTTGGGCGTATGCATGTGATGGATCACTTAGCCAATTAATGTTAAGGCCAAAGCATGATTATTCCACCTACATCATGCAAGCGTGAATTAATGATTCTACCACGTACGTAATTAATTGTTATTTATCAATTTACGAGTATTTTTCGCCTGTGAGATTCAAAACGGTAATCTCGGTGTATTATTCTATGAGTTTGGTTCAAATAAAAAAAATTCTTATCCTGAAAAATGAAAAGAAATGCACTTTTTCTAGTTCGTATTGCACTTTTCCTACTTCGGAGTGCACTTTTCGTATTTTTTGCAGTACACTTTTTTTATTTTGTAATGCATTTTTCGTACTTTGCAGTGCACTTTTCATTTTTCAGGATAAGGGTTTTTTACATTTGAACCAAACTCTTTATTCTAGAAGCTTAACCGTCGAATCAAATGTCTGAAGATTATTAATTTACGAGTATTAATTACTCCGATGGGCTTCGATCCATATATGAATTTTAGATTATGTTTTTTTTATCACATCTTTTTGGTGAAGCCCAATGGAGTGTTATAACGAATGATGGGCCGTTTGGTTAAGAGCGAAATTAAGCCTAGGCATGGACAAAGACAAAGTTTATGCTCTAAATACTCCACCAAGAATGTCTATCACTAGATTATGGAAACCATGGAAATCAATGCTCATGCAAATTGGAAAAAGAATGCAAAAAAAAAAAAACCATTTTGTTGTAATGTAAAAGCATGTTATGAAGCAATATAATTAAAATTAATAGCCTATCTCATTAGACTTGGTGGTTTGGACTCAATAATTAAATTAATTTGTGTAGAAAACTCTTTTTTTTGGTAGAATGTGTAGAAAACTCATTAGACTTGGTGGTTTGGACTCTATAATTACCGGGACTTTGTCACTTTGAATCATTACAATGATTCGATAAAATGGTGAAAAATAAAATACTCTTCACCTCATCTTTTTTTTTCCTATATACAATGAGACTTTAAGGCATCACAATGATTCGAGAAAAAAAAAAGGTGCAATTTTTTTTTTGGTAGAAAAAAAAAGTGCAATTATTACAAAGCTTCCCGAGCTATTATATTTAGTAAAACTTTTAATTGAAATATTAATATATTTTTTTCTTTTATAGGGATGAAGTTATTACATTAGAAAGAAGATCCCATTACAAGTGTATGTTGAATTGTTTGCGTCTTAATGAAACGGGAACTAAAAGCCCCCAAGTGCTTCTCCAAATATTTTCTAAATTGGGGAAATAAAAGTCGTTTTCTTTATAAAAAAATATTTATACTAATTTCAACAGTTTCTCTATATTAGATAATGCAATATTTCTTATTAGTGTAATACAAAGTAATTTATTTATTTATTAATCAAGTCAATCATAAATTATTTTTACCATCTCTCTCCATTATGGAGAATTGTCACATTTTATAAATTTAGGGAAGAGGCTTAATATTTTTTTTCTCCTTCCTCAATATTATAGAGAACACGATGGGGAAATTGTTGTGTTAATAACATGTCACTGCTTCCCCAAAAATTCAATATTCAAGAATTTGGGGAAGCTGTTAGGGTTGCTCTAAGAGCATGCCCAACAGTTTTCCTATAATTTTCTCTAAAATGGGGAACCGAATGTCAAATTATCTAAAAAAAATACTTCGACTCTAACGATTTTCTTATTTTGAAGAATCTAACCTTTATTATTTGTTATTATTATATATATATATAATATTTTCCAAATACTAAAATTTTTAATATAATCAATTGCATGTGTACATATGTAATACCCATATTTAATTTATTCTCCAAATGCATTTGGAGAATTCCCTAAATTTAGGGAAAATATTTCATTTTCCCCTTCAATCCCTATTTTGAAGAATGAGATAGAGAATTTATTAGGCCAAAAAAATCTAATATTCTCTAAAAACACAAATATCAATACATATAGAGAATCTCTTGGAGTTGCTCTAAATAGGTGTTTGGTAAGACAAGGTTTTCTAGAAGGTATATGTTTTATAAAGTCTTTGAGAAGGTTTAAAATCACAAAATGAAAATCTTAAAATATATAGATTTTAAGAGGTTTGTAAAAATTAACAAACTATTTTTTTATTGATTAATAAAATCACTTCCTTTTTCATAGTATAAAACTAAAATCTATCAAAAAACATTATAATGTCAAACACTCCATTAGGTTTTAAAAGGTTTCAAATAAGAAAACTTCTACTTATCATAAAACCTCTATCTAATCCAAAAACCTCCTAAAAAACCTCTGCCTCCTCAAAAATCTTGATTTACCAAACAGAATATAAATAAAGCCTTGCTACTATTCGTGTTAAAAAGTAATGTTGTTTTTTTCTTGAAATATGTGAAAAATAATTCTTTTAACAATGTAGCTGACCGGATTTGTAACCTGGCCACGTTGAAAGAAGGCCTTGTTTGGCCACCTAATATTATCCATTATCCAATGGTTGGGCTAGTTAAGACTCTTGGATGATATATCTAGAAGTTTTTAGTTCGAATCCTCTTATCAACAAGTACCCATATTTCACCCCTAGTTCTAATCGAACATGGATTTGTCGAATACTAGTAGTCCCTAACACCGCGTTAATCCAAAAAAAACATTCTTCTTCCATTCTTGTTTACTTCGAGGCTACTAACATAGTCTAAGCTACAGATCCTCACAATCCCATCCACCACCTCATCCTTAACCTCCTCCAACAAAAAAGGACACCCAAAGGACTTCGCAAGCCTCTCCACACACAACCTAGCTAGGATCGATCCTCCTTCGAATCCTTGAACTTCAAAAACGAAGTCGTATTAGGCCTTTCGAGGCTCTCTTCCCAGTACCCTAGAACATGGTCCCAAAACGGCCCAAACACGCTAAACCCCTTTGCAAAAATTTGTCAAACACTTCACCCAAGGGCAAAGCCGAGCCATCGTTATTACTCGTGTGGAGAAAGTGCCAGAGTGAGACGAAAGTGTTGCGTGGGTCCCGGCACAGGTACACCACCTTGCACCCCGAGCCTGGACCAAGCTCGTTAGGGTCGACGCGAGAGCATGTGGCCGGGTTTAGAGAAGAGTGAGCCTAGGGTCCAAGATCTATATAGCAATGAACAAATTAAAATGATGCTAAGGGTATAAATTCGTATATGCGTGCATGGGGGAATAATATTCCATTGAATGATGAAAGCAACCAATTCAAACTATTTAAAGGCTCGTTTGGCATAAAAGTATGGATAAAAGTATTTTAGTTTTCTCAACTTTGGCCATTATTTCCTTTTACTAGCCTGTTTGCATTTTGTTAGCTTTCTTTCAAACCTTTTCTTTTGTTTTCTATATATAACGATATTGAATTATTGGTTAAATTATATATGAGTATTATTTTTCACAGCACAAATAAAAAACTCGAAGGCTAAAGCTCCTTCACTGTTCTCTCCCACTCTCCCCGCTCTCTGTTCTCTCCTTCTCCAGTCACGGGTCAAACGGGTTGACCCGTGACCCTACCCATAAACCTGTAACCCGTTGTATGGGTTCGGGTCGGATCAGGGGTCAAGATTATTTTTTTTACGGGTCGTCGGGTTGACCCGAAATATGGGTTATGGGTTGGGTCGGGTTGACCCGTTAGACAGCCCTACGTATTAGCTTCTCCACGAAAATAATTCATGGAAACCTAACATTTGTAATTTTGTGTATGCACGATCAAAATATTATATTTTTGAATTATTTCACATACAAATTATTGAATTTGTGGGGCATCATTATCTAAATAATTGATTTTGTGAGGGTATTACGTAGATATATACAAGTAGTTTATCCACCAATAATTCACTGATCGAACCACGTAGGTCTTGCTCAACAATGTTAGTTAATATAGTACGAAACTTGATCTTATTGTTTAACAAAGCTACGTACAACTCAATATATGAAACATCAAATGTATTATATTATTGAATTATACTTTGATCTTTCCTTACGTTATAATATATGCAAACATATATCATATATGCATTGATTAATTAGAAGCTCAACCCCGAGCCACGTAGCTTCTCCTCAATAATTTTATCTAGACGTTGAGCCATCTCCGGCGTGAGATGGTTGGCCCAATCCCCAACCTCGCCACGTCGGAAGAACGTTTTGTTGTCCACCTCATATTGCTTCCCCTTCTTATTCACCTCCAAGTTTCTCAAACTTTCAAAACTACACAACTCAACAATCCTTTCCACAACCCCATCTTTCTCCTCCTCCTCCTCGAACGGGCATCCCAAGAACCCCACGAGCCTCCTTAAGAACGCCGCGGGGTCTGCCTTCATGTCCTCGTACTTCACGAACAAGAGCCTGGAGGAAGACTCCTCCAGACTCTTGTTCCAGTACCCTAGAATATGGTCCCAAAAGGGACCATAAGCGGCGACTCCATTGCAGTATTTCTCAAACGCCTCCTCAAAGGAGACGTTTGCACCCAACTTAGCGAAGAAATGCCAGAGTGAAATGAAAGTGTCACGCGGATCTCTACAGAGGAACACGATCTTACAGGTGGAATTGACCACAGAGGCCGGAAGGGACCCCACCGGGAGGTGGGTGGCGAAGATCCTTGGCGAAGGGAAGGTTGAGAGGTTCGGGGCGATGTGGTCCATGGAGTAGAGCTTGAGCTCTAGGAAGGGGACTAGGTCATGGGGATTGCGGGTGGTCAACGGGTGAGAGTTGACTATAGGGTGGACGTGGCGGTTGACTAGGCAGAAGAGGAGGGCTTTGAGCCACGTGGTGCCGGATTTGGGGGCGGTGACGAGGAGGATGTCTGAGTCGAGGGCGCGGAAGTGTGACTGGCACGTGAGGACGGAAGAGAGCGTGTGGGAGGGGAGCCAAAAGCCTTGGTATTGGTAGATGTCGAAAATCCACCCTTTTTCTTTGGGGAGGGAGTTGAGAAGTTGTTTGTAAGATTCGTCTTTCGATTCCATTTCTTTGGTGTTTGAAATAATTGGAAGGGCTTAGAGCCTGCCTTTTATAATACGTGGGGTGTATAGTAAGTGAGTAAATAGAAATTGAGACTATTTATTTGGGGTTTCTCCTGGTTCGTCACCTGATTTTGGCGGATGAGTCTTTGAAAAAGAATTTTTTACATATACTGAGTTGAACTCCAGACCTCGTGGATGTAGAGCAAGCCCCTTACCATCTTAGCCAACGTCACTTTGGTTTGAAATTGAGACTATTATTCTAGGTCATATTAATTTAGTTACATTGTACGTGATCAAATATGCATGTATGGTTGTTCAATGATTCAATGACCCGTAAACTGACCCGCTAAAAACGTAATTTAAGGGTCAATATTTTTGAGATTGTGGGTTATGGGTCAAGTTATGGGTCAACTTGTAATACTCATAACCTGACCCGTAACCCGTAATATTATTTTTTTAAATGTATTTTTATAATACTACATTAATACCTTACTCTTTACAATAATACATAATACCCTAAAGTCATTGGACTTTGAACTAGTTATAAGCATTTCATTTTTTGGTAGCAACCATATATGGTGAACTACTTTTAAAAGAGTCAAATTTTTTATTTTTTTTGTAAACCGGACAAACGTTAAAATGTCTCAAGATCAAGTCAAACATATCAAAAGAGTCTAAAAAAGGTGATTACGCTCATCCTGAGAACCCCTACTGCACCCTGCCCTGGGTCATCATGGATGATGAAAATCGCGGAATATGCGACTTAGCGGCCAGGAATCGAACCCGAGGCCCTTCGGTCTCTTTGAAAAACATCCAAGCTATTTTCAATTCGCTCTTTGCCACTGCGCCATATTCCTCGGGGATCAAACAGATCAAAAGAGTCGAGCGGACTAAATGAGTCATTTTGACCAGTCAAATAGGTTAAGAGGTTTACCCACGAGGCCGTGACCCAACCCATTAAATGGAACACCAAAAAGGATTTGAATTAAGATTTTAGGGGATTCGATATTCTCGGTTCCACTGATTATTTGCTAGTTTATTGCACAATAAACATGGACGGTCGATTGGGTATGCATATCACTCCAAATCTCTTATTGCGTAATCTTTATGTATTTAATTTTTGGAATAGTTTGCATTTATTTTATTTTAGTAGTCAAATATAAAGGGTTTACGATTTTCTTCTTATGATCAAGGAGCTAATTTTTGGTAGAAAGCTAGTTATTCTGGTCGCGGTCATACTCGAGACTCTTAAAAATATCTCATTTAGGTGAGCGTAATGTCGATGTGGTCTATTGGCACTCCTCAGATAAAAATTTCTCGGTCTGGATTGAATTTTTCTTTGTTTGTTTGAAGTTCTTAGTGTTTGTATACTCAAATCGGTTTATTCGACTATTGAATTTATTCTAGCTCTCAATCTACTAATTAAGCTTGTTTGGTACATCGAATATTTTTTCATATAACATTCTTTCATGTAAAAGAGAATATAAAGGAGTAGACAAGACATATTGTTTAAGTGGATGATTAAATTAGAGGGTATATGTACTGATAATATAATGATATAACAAACTTCTTTATACCTTTATGTATCGAATATAGTGGAAAACTTGTTCTTTGCCATTTATAAATTTTGGTAGTAAGTGTTTGCTTTTCTTATATGAATTATGGAAAACTTCATATAGCAGTTCACCAAAACTTGCATTGTTTCAAGAAATCACTACTTTTAGACTTAGACCACCTTCTTTTTTTTGGCCTACAAACAATGAAACAAACTTCCAAACTATTGGTACCCTGTGCCCTTTTCACTACTATATGAGTATTATTTTTCTCACACAAACACAACTAAAAAAACTGATAGGTCAGGTCGGGTTACGTGCAATGTTCTAAAAAAGCTAATTGCCTAGCGCCTAGGCGGTCCTAGACATGTGTCTAGGCGGTCTAAACGGCTAGGCAGACTAGGACCTTTCAGCACCTAGACGAAGACTAAAAGGGATTTTAGAACAGTGATTAAGGGACAAATAATTGATCCACTGGACACCCCTAATTAAATATGCTAAAAAAAAGAAATTGAATTGACATGAGATATATATATATATATATATATATATATATATATATATATATATATATATATATATATATATATATAGCTCAATAGATGATCACCTCATTGTTTAACACAGCTACGTACAACTCAATATACAGAACATGTATCGTATTATTGAGTTGTACTTTATACGTTATAATATATGTACGTATAGATAAACATATATGCATGATTAATTAGAAGCTCAACCCCGAGCCACGTAGCTTCTCCTCGATGAACATATATGCATGATTAATTATATGAGTATCTTTTCACACACAAACAAAAAACTGATCAATACGTAGATATATATTGATTTTGTGGGGGTACCAATATCCAAATTATTGATTTTTAATTACACAATATATTATTTAATTATTTCAGATGAATTTGTGGGGTACCAATATCCAAATTATTGATTTTGTGGGGGTATTACGTAGATATATACAAGTAGTTTATCCGCCAATAATTCACTGATCGAACCACGTAGCTTTTGCTCAACAATGTTAGTTAATATATATAGTACGAATTATTGAGCAAAAGCGCTACGTGGTTGAGGACATTTTCTTATAAGAAAAGTATTAAAAAAAATATAGTCTTGCTCTGATGTTGTGCCAGTGCACATGCGCGATAGGTCTATCATATAAGTCCATAGGGTTCTATCCTAAAATCAATTGATGATAGGAGGAGTAACCAAGGATATATATTTAAGCAATTCATTCTTCATATTTCCGATGTGGGATAGATATCTTCACATGCCCCCTCAAGTGGCAACTGGCCTGGTCCAGTTGGCACTTGACAATATAATGGCCTTAGAGCCGACGGATCGTCGACGAGCCCAAACAACTAGCCCAAATAGCTAGCTCAATATCACGGGTGGGGAACATCCTTCCGACCCAAACAACCAGGGACCCAAGATCAAACCGCTCTGATACCATGTCAAAGTTCGGCGGGCCACAATACGGATGGAGGGGAAGACCGCAACGCACATGTGCGACAGGCCCATCACGTAAGCCCACGAGGTTCCATCCTAAAACCAATTGGTGATAGGAGGAGTAACACAAGGGTATATATTTAGGCAATTCATTCTTCATATTCCCGATGTGGGATAGATATCTTCACCGATACCAATTATATAGGGTCGTTAGTACTTACGAGTCGCTGACCCCTACGAAGTCAATAACTTAAGTAAGATTTTGGTAGAATAATCAAACAAGAAAATGTACCAAGTTTAGAACACAACGATGTATAGTAGAAACTCCTTGCAAATCAACTAATTTAATTAGAGAAAAATCACTCTCTTTCAAGCATCTCACTCGGTCGGACTTCAAGAGCATGTTTGGCCCACTTTATTGATCGATTTCTTGAGTTGTTATAAAGCTCTCCCATATACAAGTGTTGAATCCCATAACCCTTGAACCACGCACTACCTTTGTCTCACAACTCTCACTCTCAAGCTATACGCCTATACCTAAGCACTCTCAAGAACACCACTCGCCCAAATCTCACGAACGAGTCCTCTTACTAACTTTCTCTCTTTCACTCGAATACATAATAAAACTCAAGAGCATGCATCTAACCTAAAACTTAGAGCGGTGCCAATTTTTCATACTTGCTCAGTTGATCCTTTCGTCGCTAGACATAAAAAATTTGTTGAAGGAAGAGAGTATTTAAGTTAGAGGAAATGATTGTATGTGATATCAATTCCTATTCGGTTAAGGAAATAACATTCTACACAATCTTACAAAATCTTTTCTAGCTAATACATCATGCAAGCTCATAAGAATATCCAACTTTGATCTTTCCTATGACCGTCTTTTTTTTAATTGCTCCCAAAAGAGAATTGTGTTTATTACTCAAGAAATCATACATGCATAAATAGAATTCATCAAGAGGATGATTCAACTAACCCTTAAGACTAATGAACCAAGTAGGTTATTAATCTGAGTTAATGTACACTTGATACGTCCACATTCATAAACAGGATTATGGCAAAATACTTAATTCTTAATTAAGTGATCAAAAAAATACCAAAGAAATCATAACATAGCCAAATTAAAGTGTAAGACATGAAACGAACATCAAATCCATCAATTTTCACGAGGACATAACTTTCTTATCAGCCTCAATATATTCATGAAGTCTTGTAGCCAAGCTCTCTCGGGTTGCTGGGGAAACTCCATCCTTACCAATGATCGATTCAAGAACCGCCCGCGACAAGGGTCCGTTATCTATCACACCTGCTGTGGCTACTTGTTCAACCCTCGTGTCATGTTTTCCGAATGCAATCTGTTCACCAAAGATTACAGATCATGCATGTTGTAACGAGAGATCGAACGAGAACAATAAACGGAATCGACGACACAGAGATTTACGTGGTTCGGTAACAGTGTGTTACCTATGTCCACGGACAGAGAAAGAGTACATTATTAAGGAGGCAGATTACAAAGTACAGAATATTAGGTATTTCGATAGTGTATATAGTGACTCAGGAAACCCTATTACAGATTATGGATCGTAGGCCCAAATGGACCACCGGGGAGTTCCGGTCAACAACTGATTCAAGGCATATCAACAATGCACACATCTCGTTAGGTAGGTAACTAATATTGAAACAAATGCATGCAGATCTAAGCTATATATATAGATAGATAGATTTAAGCACGCTAGTAGGACCACTCTTATAGTAAGACAATGCGACCAATTTATATTCATGTTTTTGAGTTGCATATTCAGTCTGATCCGACACAAAAATAGGGCATAATCGGGACATGACAAACCGTGAGTGATCCAAGGGGTGATTGCTTGTAGAGCACAGAACATCCCGGAGTGAAATTGTGATGTTTAAACATCTCCAAGAATTTTTCGACAGCCTTCTCTTCGGCCTTTGTGTATGTTTCAAATGCTTTACAGATTGCAACACAATTCTCTGCCACCTTTCTTGAAAATTCTGGTCCTGACAAGGTCTTGATCATCGAGACTTGAAAGAATTTTTCGAATGGACCTGAACGAATTACACATTTGCACGACAACTTAAAAACTAAAAATTATTGAGCATATGATTTTAACAATTAAAACATAAGTGTAACACTATCTAATATTAAAATATGACTAGCTAGTTGAAGACCCCCATACATTGTAATAGTTATATAATTTTAAATATTTCACAAGAAGAAATCTAAACAAAACTACATACAGAACAACAAATTTGTCTTGATATTACAAAGTATATAGTAAATATTTTAATTATCACAAAAACACCAGCAAAATACTACAGTAACTCTTTTGATGTTGCAATAATAATGTAGAAAATTATATAAATATGTTATCTACTTTATAAAATCTATTGGATATATGCAAGAATATATAATAGAAGTTATTATAATATTTATTAAAACTAATTGAAATTACTTTCTTCAAGAAAATAATATATTCTAAAAATAATTTATTATATTAGAAAATATCAATATATTGATAGAAAATTATATACTTAGAACCCATGACTTGTTAAAAGATAAAATAATTATGCATAAATTAATATAGAAAATATCAACATATAGATCAAGTCATAATAATACATATTACAAAAATAAAGTTAATTTATTCAAGCAATTTTGTAGTACATTGTGTCAACACAATTAACATATTAATTATAGAGTTTGGTTCAAATGAAAAAAACTCTTATCCTAAAACGTGAAACGAATGCACTTTTCCTAGTTGGTAGTACACTTTTCATATAAAAGTTCATTGCCAAATAGAAAAAGTGCAGTCTGAAAAAATGACTACAAAAGTACGAAAAGTGCACTACAAAGTACAAAAAGTGCATTCGTTTTAAAATAAGAGTTCGTTTCAGAATAAGAGTTCGTTTCATTTGAACCAAACTCATTAATTATAAAGTAGTAATTAATTAAAAAAATAAAATGAATTACCGGTGACAATATCACTGAAAAATTCAATGGATTCAGCCAACTCTCGAGCAGATTTGCCCATCCACTTGTGAGCAAGTGCCTCAACTGCGCCTTGCTCCATGTAAACTCCGATGACCGTGAACTTCACAAACTCCCCTTCAATCATAATCCCCCTCACGCCTGTATATATATATATATATATGGAAAATATATTGTGAAAGTTCGTGGGTCGTAATAGGGGATCGTGTGCATAGATAAGTCCAGTACACAAGGTTAGTAGGTTCCATCCTAAACCCAATTGATAATTGGAGGAGTAATCCAAAGACTTATATGTTGGAATCCCACATCGGAAATACCTAAACAAACACTACTAGCATATAAGGAAGGGGGAAGCTCTACCCATTGGCTTAAACTTTTGGGTTAGAATTGAAGGTGGATCCTGACTTTATATGCTAAGTGGTAAATCTGTCGACACGTCACTCGTTCCTTTCGGTCCCCGGAATCTAACGTGGTATTAGAGCCAGGTCGGTTCGGGTCCGATTTTCCTAGTAAAAAAACGGATATATAGCTAAAAGAGAATGAGATTGGTAAAAAAAACGGATATATAGCTAAAAGATAATGAGATGTTAATAATCCGTCAAAACAGAAAGCGGACTAGCTATAAAGAGAATGAGAATGCTAGATCCGTCAACAAAAAAATGTGATGCTAATAATCCGTCAAAACAGAAAGCGGACTAGCTATAAAGAGAATGAGAATGCTAGATCCGTCAACAAAAAAATGTTCAAGTGCTAAGTAGGCCAGACTAGTTACCACTTGAGGGAGCTTGTTGGAATCACACATCGGAAATACCTAAGCAAACACTACTAGCATATAAGGAAGGGGGAAGCTCTACCCATTGGGTTAAGCTTTTGGGTTAGAAGGTGATCCCAACTTTATATGCTAAGTGGTAAAACCTCCGACACATCACTCGTTCCTTTCGGTCCCTGAAATCTAACATTATATACTAGGTATGTTTAGTCTCAACTTTCAGATGTGAAAAACGATTCTCAACATATATTGATTGATCGACAAGGTTCGAACATTTATTAATTATAATATATGTGGACTAGTTCTTCCAAGATTCAAAGCTTGGTTTTAAAAATGGAGATCGATCAATCCAACAGGATAGAAAAGATTAACCTGCTCCCCCGAGGAAGAAGGGGTTGTCGGAGGCGGGAGGGAGGAGGGACGGCGGGAACACAAACCCTTCGACGGTGATGCCGGTGGATAAAACGCCGACCGGACGGGAAGATGCCATTTAAAACGAGGTCGTCCATTGTAAATAATTAAGAGAGGAATGTGTTGAATAATTGAACACTTGGTTGGGATGTCATATAAATAGCTACTACGAGTAGTTATATGTAGTATATGTAGCTACTACAGAGTACTATTATTTTAAGATAATTTTGACTCCATACGGCTCATAAAACACCCCCATGTGGAGATTCTGTAATGACACGTACATGACAGAAAATAAGGGTTAGGGCTGTCAATTACCCACGGGTGACTGACTCACCCGTTTAATCCATCCGGAATAAACGGGTGAAAACCCAATCAAAGCGGGTAATGGATGGTTCGGGTGACGAGCGAAACGGGTTATGGGTCGGGTAAGGGTGGTATTTTATCACTCAATCACCCGACCCATCACCCGTTTCACCTAAACCACCCATATAACTCGTTTTAGCCCATAATTTCCAATATTTATGTGCCTTTGAAGTCACCCATATAACTCATTCGGGCCTCTGATAAATAAGCCCATTTGTAGTCTATCTTTGAATCCATTTTGATATTTATTGCTTATGAAATTTGTTTTTGTTTATGTATGGATTATGGATATTTGTTTCAGTTTATGTATGACAATTTATTTATAGACATAAAATACAACGGTTATACAACGGTTATACGGGTGAACGGGTCACTCATATAACCAGTGGGTGACGGGTGGTTTGGATGACGGGTAGAACATTTCACGGGTGACGGGTGGGGCGTTTTAACTTGCGAGTCGGGTGGTGGAAGTACTCCACCCACCCATAATCCAACCCATTGACAACCCTAATAAGGGCCAATAGACAAACGTACTAGTGCAATTTTCAATTAAACAATTGAGTAGTGTACGGGTAACACTTGTCTGTCCCAAGTGGTTTTAGGATGGAACCCCGCTGGGATAATATATAACTCAACGGATTACTCATCCTATTGCCAATTGGTTTTAGGATGGAACTCCGTTGGGATAATACGTTGACAATAGGTTATATTCAGATGTTAGAATATGTCCATCGCACATCTGAAAGTTGAGAGTAAATTGGACTAATATATAACTCAGCGGGTTACTCCTCCTATTGCCAATTGGTTTTAGGATGGAACCCCGCTGGGCTAATGTGGTATCAAAGTCATCTGCCTAACGGCTTCTCTCGATCCTAGGCCCGTCACATTGTGTTGTCCAAGTGTCAACTGGGCCAGTTCCCCCAGTTGCACTTGCGAGGGCGTGTTAGAATATGTCCATCCCACATCTGAAAGTTGGGAGTTAATTGGACTTGTATATAACTCAGCAGATTACTCCTCCTATTGTCAATTGGTTTTAGGATGGAACTCCGCAGTTCATCTCAAAGAGAATCTGGTGATAGTATATTATTTGATCATTAGTATATTATTTGATCAATCCACGCTATAATAATGATGCATGTGTATCATGTATGTGTTTTATAGTCGGCAATCGGGATGATGATGAGGCATATAGACAACGAGTGTTTCAACGGGAATCACATGAAAGTACCTAATCTGAAATTATATACATTTTCATGGAAGTACTTAATCAACAACATATTATTTCATTTTGATTTAAATTTTTTTACTAATCTTAATTGGGTTGATATAACTAATGATAATTATTTAAAGATGTGCATTGTTTATTGAGTATTGCAAGATGGGCCCTTCGTCTCCGAATTGGGCCGATTTATTAGCTACAAAATCTGGCCCAATTGTCATATTGCATGTATCATAAATCCATGATGATCAACACATAAGGTAAGGACTAATGACACCTTTTTTTTTCTCTACTATAATAGTGCAATCCTTTCACATTTGAGATGAGATCAATGCAAGTGAAATTTTCACTTAACCATATAGTAAATTACGCAAGCATTTCCATGGTAGAAAAGCTCTTGTTGATGTTTTAATAGAAGGATGTAGAAAAGAAAGTTAAGCTCTTCTGTCATCTTTATATAAAATATAGTTTTATAGTTATTTTTATATGAGGAAAGAAATCGGGGGGTCTCCTGACCCCATTAGGAGAGCATTCTAGAGCATTCTTACGGGGTTTCTAAAATCCAAGTCGACTACGAGCGGGACAGATGAAACATGACGGAACGATCTAGCAATGAATTCTGCCACAGAGTTACAATCCCTTAAGACGTGTGCGATGCTCCAATTAGTGGGTCAAGAAGCAAAGGATGTCAAACATGATCAACTCAATATCCCAACGGGCAGCGTCGGTCTGTCGAACACCAATGATGACATTAACCAGCAGCAGATTATCATCATCCATCCAGATGTGGGAAATGCGACGTCGGGTGGCTTCAATGAATGTTTTGGGAGATTTTGTTGTTACATCATTAAGCAACTAATTAACTTATGTTTGTTGCCTTGTAATTTTGACCATCTCATTGATAAGAAAAGTAACGTCTTATGTCTGGGTTGGACTTCTTCTTTCGTCAAGAGTTTCTTCTGATGTGCAGATCAAACTTTGGTAATTCGTGGGACATGGACATGGATGCAATCAATTAAAGTTGCATATGATACCATGAAATCATCTTTTTCTAGAGGGAAAATTATCATTGCTCATCTCCACCAAACGTTAAGTGTTATTCGTGCACACTTGGAATTAACACCATATCCCTCAAAATCTGGCAGCAGAATGCAATCAAAGATATTTGAATAAATAGAACATCAAATTTGGCAAGTCAGATGAGTACGTTCAAGTGTTTTCGGACATCTAGTTAAGCAGTTAAGCCTCTAAGGGTAGTACTCAGATATCTCCGGTTCGACTCTCTTAGGCATTGCCCTTCACAAAAAAAAAAGTGTGTTCAAATAGAGATAGATTTTTTGTCAATTGATTTATGATGTAATTCAACAAGGTTTATGTACTAGGATTTATATGTGCACAACCTCAATCTATGAGCCTACGGACGCTAACATGGTATCGAATTAGGTCTGATCCAAGTGTCATCTGACTCAGGGACAATTGTAGTTGTGGGTAGGACTGGACAAAAATTGGTTCGAATTGGACCAAAGAATCAATCACCAATCATCACACTTTGGTCCAAAGCACGACATTTTCCAGCTGCAAATTATCACTTTCGAGTTTAGTTGGTCAATATTTTTAAATAGGAACAAATTGATACTTATTTATTAATAATATCAATAAAAAGTGTTTTAGGGATGGAAGCAATAAATGTAAATAATTAAAAAAAAACTAAATCCTAATAAATTGATAGAGAATTATTCGAGTAATCAACCATCTAGATTATTTTACCTCATATTTCCTAACCCAGTGTTTTAAATTTATGTATGCTTACCTTATAATTCAAAACACACATTAGTAACAAACCCGGTCAAAATAGAGACTTTTTGTTATCAATTGATTTATGGTATAATTCAACAAGGTTTATGTATATACTAGGATTTATCGGTCTTGCATGTTCCCAGAGTTTGTTAAAGACTCTATGAGTAACCCTACCCGAGGGGCGATGGATTATAAATTCTGATATTGAATTTGGGACAATACTCTTATATATAATACGGAAATTCCACATGGTAACCCTAAGGTATGACATTATTCATGAGGTGTACTAAAGTTTGATATAATTTATGCGGTAACCTTGAGGTATAGCCAAAATTTACAAAATAATCTTGTGGTTCGAACTAAATTTGTGACATAACCAAAAAGTTAAAATGAACATTAATTAATAATTTTAACTTTCTTTAATAAAACTAAAAAATTTAAAATTAGAAAATATTTAAAAAAATTTAAAAAATTTAATAAACAGTAAAAAAAATTTAAAAAAAAATTAAAAATTAAAAAATTAAAAAATTAAAAAATTAAAAAATTAAAAAATTAAAAATTTAAAAATTTAAAAAATTAAAAAATTAAAAAATTAAAAAATTAAAAAATTAAAAAATTAAAAAATTAAAAAATTAAAAAATTAAAAAATTAAAAAATTAAAAAATTAAAAAATTAAAAAATTAAAAAATTAAAAAATTAAAAAATTAAAAAATTAAAAAATTAAAAAATTAAAAAATTAAAAAATTAAAAAATTAAAAAATTAAAAAATTAAAAAATTAAAAAAATTAAAAAAATTAAAAAATTAAAAAATTAAAAAATTAAAAAATTAAAAAATTAAAAAATTAAAAAATTAAAAAATTAAAAAATTAAAAAATTAAAAAATTAAAAAATTAAAAAATTAAAAAATTAAAAAATTAAAAAATTAAAAAATTAAAAAATTAAAAAATTAAAAAATTAAAAAATTAAAAAATTAAAAAATTAAAAAATTAAAAAATTAAAAAATTAAAAAATTAAAAAATTAAAAAATTAAAAAATTAAAAAATTAAAAAATTAAAAAATTAAAAAATTAAAAAATTAAAAAATTAAAAAATTAAAAAATTAAAAAATTAAAAAATTAAAAAATTAAAAAATTAAAAAATTAAAAAATTAAAAAATTAAAAAATTAAAAAATTAAAAAATTAAAAAATTAAAAAATTAAAAAATTAAAAAATTAAAAAATTAAAAAATTAAAAAATTAAAAAAATTAAAAAACTAAAAAAAAATTAAAAAATTAATTTTTTTTTATAAATTCATAAAATTTAAAAAAAAAGTTTTATAAATTCAAAAAAAATTAAAAATTAAAAAATTAAAAAAATTAAAATTTTGAAAAATAAATTTTGAAAAAAAGCGAAAAAGGAAAAAACAAAGAACAAAATATAAACAATAAAAAATTTAAAAAAAAATAAAAAACGCAAAAAAAAATTATTAAAATTTAAAGGATCAAAATGTAAATTATTTAAAAATTTGGATTATTTTTATTTAAAAATATTCATGCAAAAAAATTATTGACGAAAAAAATGACTACAATTAATAAAAATTTAAAGTTTGAATTATTTATATTTTGAAGATTTTCTTTTTAAAATTATATTACTACATCCTCATTTATTAAATAATAAAGAATTAAATAATTTTTTTTGGTAGTAAAAAGAATTAAGTTCTTTGATAAATTTTGAAAAAACCATCTTAACTTTGATAAATGAGAAAAATGTTTTTTAATAGCTATTTAGTTGATTAATTTATAAATAAAAATATAGTAACAAATGTTAGAAGAAATTAAATAAAATAATTAGTTGATATTAAAGTAGCGAATAAGATTATATTTTAATATTGTTAAAAAAATCAATGTTTTATGAACAAAATGGATGATTAATGTTAATTTTAACCTTTTTGTGCATTTGATGAATTTCGTACAAATCTAAAGGTTATTGTGCAAATTTTATATGAACCTTAGGGTTACCGTGTGAATTATGTCAAACTTTGGTACACCTCATGAATAACGTCAAACCTCGAGGTTACCACACGAAATTTCCGTATATAATACTAGTGATTACTTTTTTCGATAAAGAGCACTGTCAATGAGAGTTAAACCGAAGGTCTTTGAATACTATCTTTGAAGATTTAACCGTTTGACTAGATGTTTGTTGGGCCCAAAAACAATAAGCCCACTTAGCATAACGGCCCAGAGGTAAAAGAGGTATCAATGTATCATGATAGTACACGAAGATAGAAGTTACGAAGATCTCGAAGGTCGGAAAGAAGTTAACGATCATCCAAATGAAGAAAGAAGGCTATGATCATAGGGAGGGGTCACATACTCAAAGGACCGGCCATCCGCGGCAGTTATATGCTCCGACGAACGTGGAGAGATGGCCAAACGGTTAAGATACGAAACAACGACATGGAGATCGTGGGCATTAGAGAGTAAAACCGCCAGTTTAACATGTAAGGAGGGACACTTAGTGATCCATTCACATGTACGCACGAAACTAACTTGAGCTCTCTATCGGAGAAACACTTGTAACTTTTGCTTGAATCAAATCATTCAACTTTTTCACTTGTTTTCCTTGAATCAACTCGATCGTAACCCCGATCTAGAACAAGAAATATATTGTTTATTTTTTGTCCAAAACAATGTCCTAAGTTTATTAGTACTTTTTTTTGGTAGAATCCAAAGATTATTACTAATGACTACTTATCTTATGGTCAATTTGGTGTTAGATGGAATTAGGTGGACTTTTATACGGAGTATTAGCTAATTAAAGGAATGCTCATTTGCCTAAATCATCATTCGTCATATCTCCATCTAAGATCTGTATCAATCAAATCGAAACCTAGCCACAACTTTTTTTGTCCATCATCAAATTTGGTGAAGAAATTAAACAGCTGGATGTCAAAATATTGTCATGTCAATTTGTGCTTCCCACCACTAAAAAAACAAGATAAAACGCATTCTCGAAATGGCCCAATTTTATTGAATATTTACATATTCGAAACTCATAGAGACAACTCGGCTTTTGGTATGATGGGTTATTTTTATTTTTATTTTTTTTGTCTTGCCTTTTGGTTCGTCCGATTCGATCGGTCGGACATCGCTCTAAATTATGACCGGGTATTTCGTGACCCTATTTTAGAGGAGAGACCCTCCCAATATCAATTTTTCCATACATGCCGCTAATGGGATTCACACTTCGAATCTTATGAACAACACTTAAGGAGTATAACACCATTTTATCATTAGACCAACTGTATATGATAGGTTAATTAAACTTTGTACCACTTTAAAAAAAAAAGTTGAGTGATACAAGAACTGAACACAAAGCAATTGATTGACCAGCAATGAATTAAATTGCCTCCCAATATCAGTTTTTCCATACATGTCGTCAATGGGATTCGAACTTCGAATCTCCTATACAACATTTAAAGAGTCTAGCATCCCTTTATCATTAGACCATCTGTATATGATAAGTTAATTAAACTTTGTACCACTTAAAAAAAATTTGAGTGGTACAAAAAACTGAACACAAAGCAATTGATTGACCAGCAATGAATTAAATTTCCACTACAAAGTGTGCAACCCAAGAGAGTTTGACTAGTACGTACATGCATCTCGATCAATTAATTGTGTAGCTTTGTGTGATTTACAAACAAGTTCAATTATGCTTCTTTTTGACCTTTGGATTTGTAAAGGCAAAATAAGAGATCCCTTTATGCCTGTCTTGGCATGATAACAGGAATAAAGTTAGTTTCCGGGTTTGTTAAGAAATTCAATCTCAACACAAAACGATGAAGGAATATATATGTAGTTTTATTAGTATAATCTTATGATGTCCACAGCTCAATAACAAGTATTTTTAAATCATTAGAGATATTTCTTGTAATAAAAGAAGTTAAAGAACTCTCAATTGCTAATAGTGTAGTGGATTTGACTTTAATGCAATAAGAAAAGGTAAAGCCGTAAATAAGGAGTGTACAAGTAAGATGGTGTTGTTCAACGATTCGATCCGTTGACCCGTCAAACAAATTAAGTCGATCCGTGACTCAATTTATAATCCAGTTTACAGGTTACAAGTTTTACAAATTGGGTCACAGGTCAACCCGTTGACCCATTTGACATGTGATCTGTTTGATCCATTTGGTTTGATTATATGTCATTTTAACTTGTTTATCCTATTTAAACAAAAAATAACTACTTACAACTAGTTCAAGGACTTTAGGGTATTAATATATTATTATAAAGTGTAAATATTATTATACGGTTATACCATTATTGACACGTAACCCATAACATTAAAAATAATATTATAAATTACGAGTCGGGTTATGGATTTTACAGGTTGACTCGTAATCCTAAAAATATTGACCCGTGACTCGACTTATAAACTCTGGGTTGGGTCGGGTTATGGGTCATTTAAACAAACCTATTATACAAGCATTAGATAGAGTAAACCGTTTGCACCCTATATCCAAATAATTATACTAAGGCTTTGTTCGTTTCCAGTACATTATCCAAAATAAGTTATTATAATTCTTTTTTTTTTCTTGTTCTAGATTCTTCTATCTCTTGCAAAACCTTAGCCCATTATTTAAAATAATCTCTTCTATACTAATAATATGTGTGCACCGAATCGGCCCTAAATCTAGGGCTTAGCATAGTTCGATACAAATTGAAAAGGGCTTAATTAGCATGGTTCGGTACAAACTGGAAATTTAAACCAAATCGAAACCGATATTATTAACAAGGTCAATCCAACAATTTACTTCTTGTATTTTGAGGTTGAACTTTATTAATGTCTTGACTCTTGAACAATTTAGAGACTCACAAGGTAGGGGCTAGCAAGAAGCAAGAAAAGAGTTGTCCTCTTAATTTGACATCAACATATGAAGTTGGTGGCAGACCAAATTAAAGACATGTCTAGATATCTAAGTTTGTAGGTTTTGCCCAGTACAAACGTGACAACCCTAACTTAATTTCTGCAGAATTTCAGCAGATTTTGTCCCCTCAATTAACCTTACTTTCAAACATTGCAAATTAACACAATTTTATCGA
This sequence comes from Fallopia convolvulus, assembly GCA_964016875.1. Lineage (NCBI taxonomy): Eukaryota > Viridiplantae > Streptophyta > Magnoliopsida > Caryophyllales > Polygonaceae > Fallopia > Fallopia convolvulus. The sequence continues at coordinate 81,546,155 of OZ024718.1, read as the reverse complement.
TTAAAATTTCACTTCTGGGATCACTATTTTGACTTTTTACTGATTTTGCACTTTTTGCACATATAATTATTTATTTTGCCACATGCTTTTCCTTAATTAATTCTGAGTATTTAAGAATCATTGCTCTCTATGTTACGTGTGTATGAATATTTTATATTCCCTTTTATTGACTTTTTTTAACTAGCTTTTCCCCCTTTACGAATAAATCTAGGGTATTTTAAATTTTTTTTCCTTTTTTTGAAGAAATGAATATTTTTTTTTAGGGTCGGTCTTTAAAGTTGAAATGCGTTTATACTAGATTACTAGTTGATATTAATAGAAATTTTAGGAAAAAAATAAGGTCAATAGGAGGACTTTACGGATTTAAAATGCATTTATTTAAACTAGTTGAAATTTAATTCAACTTTTTTTACTATGTTTTTAAACTCTATAAACTACTATTTTTCTGAACACTATGTATCTTATATAAAGTATAGATATCTCATTTTAACTACAACGCATAATTTTAACATCAAATATTATATATCAACATTAACTACATTAACATCAACTAATATAAATACATTAATGAACGGACCCAATTATTCAAGGAGTATTTCAAAATGGCTCTTCTTATCATTGTATTTAAAAAAATTCTAAAGATGAATTTGACAAATATTAGCTGGAATTGTCGTGTTATTGTGTGTTCAAGTGGTTTTATTACTCGTGGGATAATAATCATGTATCGATGTTTCATGTATAAAACTAGATATTGTGGCAAATGAATTAGCTATGATATGATATGAAATATATGATGTGACAAAAGATTAAACGTACGCATGTGATATTAAATTGTCTAGCTATGTATATGTAGTGTGTGTCTAGAACTTAGAAAGTTTATAACAAGTTAAAAGAGAATATATACATATGAATATATGATTAAGATCTAATCATACGAATAATACCAATTTTCCCCAACACAACCTACTTATCGAAGCAATTAAAAAAGGCTCTTTACATGAATAGGACTTGGGAGCTAGAATTAAAGACCTTTATTTATATCCAAAAGATTTTCAATTACTAATCTTCGGATATTTAATCAAACGATTAAAACTTTAGATTAAGTACTATCGTTAGGTATCTATTTTTTTGGTTAAATTATGAGATATTTAAATTATTTCGACTCTCATATATCAGTGTTTTTGATACAAAAGCAAATTTACAATTTCTAGTCAATATTGACCAATTAATTTGAAGAAATTTGGTGTGAGTGGTTATACGTGGTTCAAATCGGTCTATGTTATTAGCAAAGTATTTTTTTCTTGAAAATGCAAGAATTCGGAATACCAAATAAATTTAGTAGTCCGAGAGGTAGTTAGAAACGGCTAGGTGGTTCAACAATGAAGCCACATACAAGACGAGCTGAAACGACTAAGGGATAGTACAAACCCTCAAAAAGAAGGAGCAAAACGAGTTCGGAATCAGGGCGAGTAAAACACTAATTAAGAATCTTAGTGCCGCAGGCAACATGTCTACTCATCCCGGGGTGTGCGAAATGGACAACTGTCATTCCCTCCACCGAAATGAAAGATCTCCAGAAGCCTCAAAGTACCAAGCAATCTGGCCAAATACAACTCGATTCGATACTAAACACAACTCCAGCTCATCGAAAGATTAAGATATAAATGGGGCGCCCCACGTCTAATATATAATAGAAAGATTAGCAAAGTATATAATAGAAAGAACATATGGATCCCACGTCTATTATTAATGTGGTTCAAATCGATCTTTATTGTGTTATTTATTCCGCTGCTATAACTATAAGAATAAAACACTTTGTACTTAAATATCAACCGGTCCAAAAACAAATGGGGCCAATTCAGTTTCATGCAATATATGCACATGCATATGTGTACGTTGATATTACATAAGATAAAGGTGAGGTTAGTTGGAGTTGATGTGTCATATATAGCTATGGGTAGGTTCAATTTCATGCAATTTCTATGTCTAGCTAGCTACCATGTTAAAGTAGTGCTACGTTATATATACATATGTCATGACCAGCCCCATCCACATATAATGAATGTTTAGTTATCGTACATAATTAATGCCACGTTAGTTTATGATGTTAAAGTGTGTAATATCTATTATTATGACACGTCCTTTGATATAAGTGCATCATTAAATATATATCATAGTACTATAGTATTGTCTTTACAATTAATATATATGCTACCTACCAACAACTCCTATATAGTACATTGGACCAAGCCGATAAATTATAAACGCCTGATGCATCATGCCATCACTAGCGTGCATGATCGATGCATCACATCAACTTACGTGGTACAAAGTAATATATCGAATGAGCCTTCGGGTTTCTAGTCAATCGATTAAGTCTTTAAAGGTAGTATTTAAAAGTTTTCGGTTCGACTCTTGTGTACAATATCTTTCACCAAAAAAAAAATAATATATCGAATGAATATACTAGCTACTACACCTTTATTTTGTTGATTATCTATATGTAACTTTAGTGTTAATTAGAAAAGATCGTTCTAAATATCTTAAAATTTCATTCAGTTGTGTGTTTTATCCTAATATTTTAAAATTTTATAAAATATTATATATATTTAAGAGTCGTTGCACACTCTACCCTTAAAATATATATAATTTAGATAAAATTATAACTGACCCTTCACTTTTTCATTTTATGACAAAAAATATCCAATTCGTGTACAAACAAATAACTAGTGCTTGTGTGTTGTAGTAAAATGATTTTTAAAGTTGAAAGGGGGAAAAGACAAATAATTCTAACGTTTTTTTTTTATAAGGGAAGGGATTATGGGAAAGACGCGTTAGCAGCGCAACGTCCTCCGCCCTAGAGTATTAATATGGATGAGGTCAAATCGGTCTGGATCTACCGTTAGAAAAGTGGAGGAGATTATGAGAAATGAAAGAGCAATGTAGTCAGAAACAGAGTTGACCTCCCTGAAAACGTGGGTGAAACTCCAAGACTGAAGACGTCGAAGCTCAAAGAGACGATCTTGATTTCCCACGGGCAACGACAAACACCATTAATGGTGTCAATCAAACATTGGTTGTCTCTTTCAATCTCAACACGGGAGCAAACACAATGAATGACTTCTTGGATACCTCCATGAAGGGCAAGAGCCTCGACCATAAGTGTAGTCTGAGAACCTGCAAAACCGTATACCACCGTACCATTAATCAAACTAATAATGTTATCTTGAGGGTTTCTAAGAATAAAACCAAACGACGAGGCGTCATTCCTGGCCCCATCGAAGTTGAGTTTAACAAAGTTAGTTTGTGGAGCAACCCATTTAATTTAATCCCAACTCTTTTTCATCTTGGTTTATTTGCGCTTGTGAGCAGCACACTGCTAAAGTTTTTCTCGTTTTTAGTTGTTGCGGGGCTTGCTTCCCGCCAATCTTTCATTTGTTGTTTGATGAAATCAACCATCTTACTTACTTCATTTGGCGTATTTTAGTCCATTGGGTTAAAAACTTTTTTATTTCTGAAAAACAAAATGCTCCACAGGGAGTAGATTAACCATTCAAGCTTCGCTTTAGTGATAAGATCTTTTAGTACATTAAATAGTTGTAACGGATTTCTAATTTCTGTTATTAATTGCTTAAATTGATTTGCAAAATTGCTATATGCATTTTTGCTAGTCTTTATTTTTTTGGTAGTCCGTTACGAAGAATTTTTCTTAGCAAAATTTTCCATCACAAATAATTTAACGTTAATACCAACTTTGCAACATCAATGAATAAAAATTTCCCTTTTTTTTTTTTTTCTTTGGATAACCTACGTTATCAAATTTGTCTTTATCATGGTTGACTCTTGAATTTTGAGTCAATAAATAATTCAACTGAGATACAACGAGATACTATCCTTGTTTCAGTTCGAGACAAAGAGATTATCAGATATTGTTGATTATTTGTCTTATAAAGAGTCCCAACTAATTTTTAACATTATCGTACAGTTTTCAAAATTCAATGGATTAGAGACACAAGGCGGTGCAGGCTTTGTCCAACGAATCAACGAATCGTAATTTATACCAAGAGTTAATTAAAACTATAATGTATATATAAGAGTTGATTTGCTTGTCATATTGTATTGGATAATAAAGATTTCGCAGCTAGTAATGTATAAATTACTCAAAAATTATTAAATACTGTAATCATCCGAAATGAGGAGTAATATTCATCTTGAACTTAATTTAATCATTAGGTCCAAACAGATTGATCTATTTTTTTTTTTTTCTCGCGCCTGGTTCACCCTTACGGGCTACGTCCAAACCGGGGTACTGAATGGGATTACGGCAGACCCCTCTCAACGACATTGCGAGGAATCGAACACAGGGTTCGTCCTACCAAGCGTAGCCCCAACGCCACTACGCCAATGCACCGTTGATATTGATCTATTTTCTTTATTAATTAAGTTATAAACCCATTTGATTTCCTAAATTCTACTATATCTTTTTATTTTGATTGCACCTGTTAAAATCCTTACATATAATTACTATTCTAAAACACGGTCTACGCAGTCGTTTAGATGTTAGACGATAGTCTACCATTCTAATTTAATCTTGGGTGGATTCCAGGGACGGACGCATGATTTTATATTAGGATGAGCTAATTTTCACCAAAATTTTTTGAGTGGGTTAAATTACCTTAATTTGACTAATTTATTACTAAATTTACCTTATTTTTATTTTTTATATTAATTTTACCCTATTTTAATTTTTTTTATGGTGGGTTGGGACATACCCCAGCCCAGCCTTGTGTCCGTTCCTGGTGGATTCTTGGGTGACTAAACGGGCTAGGCAGACTAGGTTGGTTGTGTAGGTTAGGTGGGCTAAGCGACCGGTCTTCTATCTAGACGTCTTAGACGGACTCCAAGCTTGAACTTATAAAGAAACATTATGACGGGATTTAACTTTATTTATTTATTTATATTATCACAAACTATAAATAATAACCCTAAAAAATAAAAATTATACCGATACGTCTAATTTGCCTAGATCCCCGCCTAGCTCTCGTCTAACGTTATCTAGAACACTACCTATAACACAAAATTCATGTAAAACATGAAACATTGATCAAACATGTTAGTTTATGTAAAACATGAAGACAAAACATTCCAAACAATAGGTAACTCAAAATTTTCAAAAATGGAGGATAAATAAATTTGTCTAAAATACATGTTGTCATTTGCCAGCGTGGCATCGTCCTTGTTCAACTACTCTGCCTCCACATTCGAGTTGACCCTATTCTTTCTTTTTTGTTCCCCCTTGTTCCCTTTAATTAATTTTCTTCCCTATATTTACGATCTGTTGGTAATAATGTCACGTAGTGGTGGAAGAAATGTGGATTTCAAAGCTGATCTGACCTGATTCTCAAAAATTCATTTTTAAAAACCCCCATCGTCTTCCTCTTCCCCATTTTAAAATTCATTTCTCCTCCAAATTTTGTCAGAGCCCATCAGAATTTTCAAGAAGAAAGAGAGAAGCTTGGGATTGATGAAGAAGCATAGGCTTCAACAAGGTAAACACACAAATCGGTTAAACCCAAACCCCCCTTTTAAATCTGTGTTTAATTACACTAATACGGTAATACCCATGATTTAGTTTTAATAAAGGAAGAAAATTGAAAGGGAAAGAGACTGATTATTGGGTGTCAGAAGAGTGATTTTCAACGTTTTTCTTTGTTTATGGGAAAGCAATTCTGTGTAGATGGGAAATCATTAATGGCTAGTGGTTGTGTGCTGGATTGCTAGCGATGTTAATTTATTGCCTTAACTAGCCAATTTTTCCCCAATTTTGTTCTCTTCTCTTATTTCTCGGAGAGGGTTTTTGAGTGCTTCGTTCAAATTTGTGGGTCAAATTGTAAATTCTTCTTTTCTGGTTTTGTGCACTTCTCAACTTGCAAGGTTCGTCTTCCATGGCCAAGTTTCAATCTCCTCTTTCTCTCTCTCTTTTAGGTTTCAATTGGGTTATTGAAATTAGATCTTCTTATCAACTGTTTAAGTAAAGGGCTGATTCGATTCAAGTTCCATGATTCTGTTTTGGGGTTTTTATAATTGAGTCTGTGATTCTGTTGATTTCTGCAGTGGGATTTGAGCTTTTTGTCCGAATTCCAGTTCTGAAGCTACAGGTTGCTGATAGCTTCTGATCAAATTGAAAAAGGAAAAGGTGGGTCGATTTTTATTTTAAATTATTTTGATCAATTTGTGTGATTTTTGGTTATTTGAGCTCACTAGCTCAGATTTCTTCATCTCTTCAAATGGGTTTGTTCTAGTAGAATTGGGTAATTTGGGGGTTTTAAGGGAGTGCAAAAAGGAACCCTAATTTTGGTGGATAATTTTAGATCTGATCAAGAATAGCCCTGGCAAAAGGGAGATGCTGGGACCTTTTGGGATTGCTGAAAAAGAAGAGAGGCTTGAATGGAGTTCTTTAGCCTTTATTTACTACTACTATATAATATTGATAATTTGGGAAAAGCTTGGTACTGAATTCTCTATTTTGAACTTTATGGTTTTGTCCCATCTTGCTTTAATCCTTAGAGAGGAATATTATTTTTTGGTTGAGCAAGATTGGGCTGGAAAAGAAGCATAAGGGGCCATCCTTTAGGAAAAAGCAAGGCTCTCTATTTGGTGGCAAATTTTGAACAATCATTACAATATGGAAAATCCCTCCTAGAGGATTCCTAATTTCTCTGAGGAGGGCCTGGAGTTGTCTGGTTGGTGAACCTCCCATATTATTGTCTTTAATGGAGAGAGTGTTAGTTTCATTATTAGCTAGTCCAAGGTATGCTTTTTTTGTTATTATTATTATCATAGAATTTTAGAACCAGGCATTTTTCATGTTCAAGGTGTGCACCATGGATTTTTCAATTAAGAATGTCACAATTTCACAAATGTTATTGTTGGAGGAAGAAATTCATCTGTATCAAGGTTGCTGCTGTTTGCTGGTGTTTCAGATTTAGAATTCTCTCTTTATTGTTGCAGCATTCAAGTTTAGAAAAGTAAATGATGATGTATATGCATTGAGGTGTCCATCTAATTTGTGTGTTTTACACTTTTGAAGTGTAATTTGTATTGCTTGGATAAGAATTAGTTCTGGATTGCTGTGATTTTACTTATACTGACTTTTCTTGCTCTTCTGACAGGCTGGTGCTAATCCATTAAGAGTTTCATGTAAACTTGCAACCTTCTTGGAAATTGCGGAAGAATCTCTGAGAACACCAAGTTTATGAAAGATGACTCTGGGTAATTTTCTATTCTATTTTTGTCTCTGTAAATTTTAATTGAAAAGGTTGATAGTAGAAACTGGTCTGAACTTCAAATTTTGATCTATTTTCTTGCAGATAATGATACTGGGCATTTTCCTCCTTCTCCACCCCGGAAATCTTACAATCCTTTTGATTCTGATGATGATACATTGGACTCTCCTGGTTTGAAGCCAGATCACACTGGATTTGATCTAAAAGCATTAGATAAAAGCGCTGTTGATGCACAAAACTTGTGTATGAAAAATGGCGATCTCTCGTGGGAGGAAGCTGTATTCGGTCAACCTGTGGTGAATTCTAGTGCAAATGGACACCACACAAGTTTGTTTGAAAAAGACGGCCAGCTGTACACGGACAAGAACGTGACTGAATGTGAACTACCGGAGATTGTAGTCTGTTACAAGGAGAACACCTATCAATCCGTAAAGGACATTGGCATAGACGAGGGAGTGCCTATTCTTGACAAGATTTGGGTTCAAAGTTGTGCAGATGAAATTAAGGACTCCTCTTCATTGCTGGCTCTGATAAAAAAAGGCGATGATGTCATCATGAACACGGAAAAATGCTGCCCTGAAGTAGATGTTGTTGAATCACCAAAGTCTAAGTTGAATGAAGAAGTTGTAAATGGACAGAATCTGGATCATGAGTTTCAGGATGAGGATTGTCTAAAGATTAATGAAGCAAAACTTGGTTCAGAAGACGGAGCGTCTTTTCCAGCTGATTGGGCCACCACAACGGTTGAAACGGATCCAAAGAAGAATGAATCCAAACAGGGTGAGCCTGATTTGATAGCTGAAAATGGACCTGATCATGATGATACAATAAAGAAGATAGGGAACAACGTCTCTCCAGATGAAGTGATTAACGTTGTGGTTCAAGAACCGACTATTGAAGAAACCTCATCAGAACTTTCAACTGAATACAGCGAAGCCACAGTTGAGCCTGATAAGGTATTTCCTGCTCTTAGTACTTTAGTACTTTGGAAATGACTTGCCTAAATGATGATGACTGATGAGTACTGATGGAGACGACATGGATGAATGTTTCTACTATTCAATAGCAACAATAAGGCTTTTAGAGCATAAGTTATATCCATTAATTCACACTTGGTGATTCTTAAACTTTAAAGACAAGATTTTCTTACCAACTAGTGTTATATTTTGAAGGTCCTTGTAGGAACAGGTAAATAAAGAAGGCGAAAGTGATTTCCTTCATTGATTATGAGAACTATATATAGAGTTACAACTAGGATGTAGAAAAGATATTCTCTGTGATATGAATTCAATAAATATTAACAATATATTATATGCTTATCCTAACAACTATAATACATTAACCATTGCAGAGTCCAAATGAAGAGAAGAACATACCCAACTCAACCAAGGATGTGGCAGTGCAAGAATCAGCGAATACCAGCACGAAAGACGAATCAGAAAATGCTGAAGCTGCAAAACCACCTAGTACTCAATCAATGACAAGACAAGAAGAAGTGAAATCTACCAATTCAGCGGCATTTAGCCTAGAACCGAGAAATCATGGTGAGACAAGCTTCTCGTCCGTGCCCTCATCAATTACCTTCACGGGTCCAGTAGCGTACTCAGGCAACATATCTTATAGATCAGAAAGCAGCGCCGGAAGCACTCGCTCCTTTGCATTCCCAATGTAATAATCATCTCAACTAAAACCATACTTCATCTCAGTTTTCTTCATTATGAAACTGATTATGTATGTATCATAAATTTGGTTTGAACAGATTACAGACGGAGTGGAATAGCAGTCCGGAGAGGATGGTGAAGGCGGATCAGAGACATTTGAGGAAGCAGAAAGGATGGGTGCAGGCTCTTATTTGCTGTAGATTCTGATCAATCTTGATTTTTTAGCTCAAATATCCATCAATGAGTAGGTTAATTAATATACAGTGTTGAGGAAGCAATTATATGCACTATTAGTCTTTCTAATTTTAGCTGTAGTGAGTAGAGTATAGCTAAGATGACTGTTTAGGTTATACCTATGAATCTTGTTTTCCTGGTGTGGTATAGTATTAGTACTAGAGGCTTTTGTGTAGGTACTGTTTGGTATCATTGGATTATATACAAAGAGTTGAGTGGAATTAATTCCTAATTAACCACCTGTTGATGTGTTAGATTTTGGGTTGCATCTCAATTCAACCACTAATATATCTACTCTGGATATACAATTGAGATACATATATAGAGTTTGAATCTTGTTCTATGCGAATATGCAGTAGGCAAAAGTGCATCGTAAAACATCAAAAGTGCATCATAAAGCCTCAAAAGTTTATTTCTAAATGACTTATTACGCTGCATCGTAATTTAAATGCACTTTTAATAGTTTACGATGTACTTTTATTAAGGACAGTAGATGGAGTGCATCCAACGACTAGTAAATGAGCGTAAGCAGACTTATTTTTGTTGTATTACCATTGGCTTGTGCTTTGATTCAAAATTGGGCCAATTAGTGAGGAAACTTGGGCCTGGCCCATGAAATAGCCTATATTGGGCCCTGGATTATGGAATTCCAAACCCTAGATATGGAAAGTTATGGGAAGGAATCATATCAAAGGGGTTAATTAGAGACAGAAAACACCAACCCCAACAAGAAGATGTGAGAAGTGAGGACTCTCCTAAAAAGGGAGGCATTTAAACTAATTAATTACAATGAAATTTGCAATTTAGGGTTTATGTGGAAGTTTGCAAAGTTTTGTGCTTTGTGTTTGTTCCTCTCTTTCACTCACTTCAGCATGCATGCGTGCTGTGCATTGAAAGAACAATCCCCTTTTTCGTATTCAATACTCAATATAAAGATCTTCCTACACATATATATGACATATATATACACCTCCTTTCCAAGTAGTGAATTTCAATACTAGATCTAAAAGGAGCTTATGAATATGGCAACCTTAGTTATCTTGTCGACTATTTTTGTGAGCTTCCTACTTGCGTGCCCTTCCATATTATGTACTGCCATTCCACCATTGAATTTGGACCAAGGTACGTACCTATACATCTGTCTATACATCTGTTAATTAATGTGCATTGAATCTGTTGCTGACTGATACTCGCCAGGAGTTCGAGGGCAGAGTACGTCTCCTCGCAGAGGGTTTGGGGGGCTATCGTTATCGGTTTTGGGCTTACGGTCTATAATCTGATTAGGGTTTAATGAGTCGTTATTACTCATGAAACACCTCTTTATTTTAATTTGTTCTCTTGGCCTTCATACTAAGAATTCAGTTTCTCTGTCTTTGGACGTAACTAACACATTGTTAGTCTGTTACCACGTAAAAATCTATGTGTCTTTCTTCGCTTCCAACAACATCGGTGATCAAACGATAATCGATCTCTTGATTAATATGAATATATTGATGTATGCATGCAATCTTACAGGATTAGGGCACTGAAACGCCTCTTTATTGTAATTTGTTCTCTTAGCCTCCATACTAAGAATTCAGTTTCTCTGCTCGTTGACGTAACTAACACAATGTTACCACGTCAAATCTCTATGTCTTTCTTCGCTTACAACAACTTCGATGATCTATTGATAATCAATCTCTTAATTAATACGAATATATTGATGTATGCATGCAATCTTACAGGATTAGGGCACGGGAATTTGCAACCATCTCTTGCTCTCCCGGTAGCTCCAAGAAAGCTCGGAATCACTCGGGCCGAAACCACCATAGGAACACTTCTCCAATCAAATCATGATCAGGGCAAGTCTGATCAACGATTAATATTTACTCTTCTTATTGCCAATTGATTTTACGATAAAATTTTACTGAGGTCATATGATATGTCACATACTACTATAAATATTTACATCCAAAGTTATATTTTCAGATAAGGTGAGTTCCAATTACCATAAGTTCGAGGAGGAAGAGAAGAAGGAAGAAGGCTCGAGGATGCCCATGGGAATGGACTACTACCAAGCTCGAAGACGCCGCCCTGTCCACAACCAGTATCCTCGTCCCGCCGCGCCTTGATCATTTACTTCATCTATCCACGAGAGTCGAACCGGATACTATCTTTGGAGGCTTAATCGATTGACTAGATGTCCGAAGTCCTTCCCACCGTATTTAGTACGTTTTTCATAGATGCAATTTCAACTTCTTTATGTACGTAGTCGATCATAGGTTGCTAGCTAGCTAAGCTCTAGCTAGTACAATTTTGTTCATTATCAAGTTAACAATTACCGATAAGTATTGTAGTTCGATCATCGGCTATGTGCCCATGTGTAACGCATCCTATATAATATATATATCATATATACTTTTTGGTCGAATTTGTTGTTGACATTATGTTGTTCGTAATTATATTGAGGAATTAACATGTTCATTTATTTATAAAAACAATTTCATTAATCTCGATCTTCTATACCTAAATCATCAAGCTAGGAAAACACGTAGTGTTATTTATTGAATTTGTATCCTCCATGCATACACATGTAAGTGTTCCCTATTTTTTTCTTTTTTCTTTTCAATAGGTAGAATTTAGGAAGACTAGGTCAGCTTAAGCATCCTTACGGATGAGGGTCAGGGCCCCTTTATGGTTGAAAATCTGATTGATACTACAATCGTGGTGTAGTTTCACAATCAATTCTGCCACATAATTACATCCTCGAAGCATATGTTTGGTAATGACCCCCTCAAAAGACTGCAATATAATCAGTGTACACTATTAGCATGTCGATTAAATGTCCATGGATTGAATTGACTGCCAGCTTGAGCGCATTAATTGATCACAATTAAACTATCGCCTTCAATTTATATGTGACGAAGATTCCTTCTATGAGCTAGATAGTATAGCCTGAAATAGTCTTATTGCTTCTGCTTATTCCACTGTTCATTAGTCATTTTTCGTTACATTCACACTTATATTATTTTCAAATTGGTTTCTTATGATAAATGCAACCGTTGCTTTTTCATTTTCTTTTTTCGATCCATCGAAGTTTGTAAGTGTTCCCTTAATTATAATTTGTAAGTGTTCCCTTAATTATAATTTGAGGGGTATAATTTGGAGCTTTCTAATCGAATTTAAAATTAAAAAAAAATATAATATATGGTCAGCTTGTTAATTAAGCCTGACAACTATCATGATCAAAATTGGCCTTATTTTTTTTATGTATGAAATATAATGTAATCTCCAAGCATTGAAAAATACAAGACAAGCTTATTTTCAGCCATACAAAATAACATTGTTTATGAAATGTCTATCGCCAAACACCACCATAACTATATTGAAATAACAATCCGTACGGAGTATTATCTTATCATGATTTCGGTTCAAATGTCTATCGCCAAAGCATGCTTCGAGCACATGCAATATCCATCCATGCACCCGTTTTCTCAAACAAATTTAATTAAGCCAAAACTTTATAAAAACTATTTTTACAAAAAAATAACTAATCCTCTCAGTAATATTAAGGGTGTACCAATAAAAAAGGGTGTCCTTAAAAAACCGAAACTGAAAAACCATATCGAAAAATCGGAAAATCGACATTTTTTGATTAACTGAACCTAGATTATTTGAATTTTTGGTTTGGTTTACCGAAATGAGAATATTGGTTATTTCTTGGTTCGATTTTGGTTTCTTGTTTTCCCAATTTCGGTTAATCGAAAAATAAAAAATACGCGACATTAATATTTAAGAAAAAGTGTCATTTGTATGAAATGTATAATTCACATACCAGTAATAAACGAAGCCATGAGTCGGTTATTTTAGATATCTAGACATGTAAAATTAATGCGTATTAAAATGTTCTAACCGAGTTGGATAATATTTTTTAATACAAAGTTGATAATTTTATTTACCTTTAAGTGTATTATTATAATAAAAAATTACATAAATGGTTATTCGTTAACCGAGAAAATCGAAACGAAAAGTTGTCTAACCGAGATTCACGCTTAGGTTACGGTTAGTGGTTTTACCTAACCGAATTCATGATTAATCGGGTTTGCACACCCCTTACCCAATACCGTTTAGTGGACGATTTTGGCCCAATGGGCTGACTCCGTTAAAAGCCCATGTGCCATATCTTGAAATGATGAGTCCAAGTCAAAATCTGTTCTTCTTCCTTCGTTCCAAAGCGTTAATGCTCTCACACAACCAGAACACACCCCAAATTAGCTCCGATTTCCAGCTTCCATGTCCTCCGCAATTCTCCTCGCTTACAACTCGATCAAGAAGACAACTTCAACGCTTTCACCGCTCCATTACAACATCCTCAGAACTCAAATATCCACATCCTTTCTTTACTCCACACTCGGCCGCCATTGCAAGCATAAACCGAAGTTTTTTTCGTCAGACCTACCACCAGCACCTAAGCGAGTCCCGTTCGAGGTCACAAATCATGGACGCTCGTGGAATGATCCCTACAATTGGATGTCTAACACCAACGACCCTGATTTCATCGCCTATCTCAAGCAAGAGAACGCCTATGCCGATGCTTTCATGGCTGATACTCACCGGAAGCAAAGAGAGTTGCTCTCGGAGATGACCAATCGATTGCCTGCCAAGATTTTCACTGCTCCCGAGCGTTGGGGACCTTGGTTCGTTCAATTCTTGACTCTCAATTTTTTATTCCCTGGCATAATGTAGATACTTGACTGGATTTGATTGAATGATTGCTTGCGTTGCCCTGGAATTGAGGGAAATTAGCTGAATTTGCCTTCAAATTGTGTATAAGCTATCACACACATTAAATTGATAAAGTCCTTGTTTTGCCTTAATAGGTTATACTACCAATACATACCTGAGGGGGAAGAATACCCTGTGCTATGTAGAAAACCTCAAAGCAATGAACAAGGCTGGTCTAGTACATTGCTTAATTACATGACAGGAGCAAGCACAAAGGAGGAAATTTTGCTTGATTGGAATGAGATTGCCAGGAAATATGGTGAGCGAATTTATTTCTTCAATCATTCAAGGTCCTATTTTTCTGGAAGGAATGTTTCATGGATGTAAAGGCCATGTAGTTCTAGTCTAGGTTTCTAAACTGGGCTAAATGTATCCTCTTTATCTATATGACAATCAGTTTAATTTGAACCTAAAAGTTTCTGTAGATGGTGATTGTTACTTCTTTATCACAGGTTATGTACATGTGGGTACATGCCGGGTTTCACCTGATCACAACTTCCTTGCATACACAATTGATACCACTGGCTCAGAGCAATTCATACTTCAGGTAAAGGACCTGAGAGATGGAAGTATAATTCCACAAGTTAGAGTTGCTGGTGTTGTTAGCTTGGCTTGGGCTGAAGACAGCTCTACTTTGTTTTATACTGCATGTGATAAGAACCAAAGACCTTACAGGCAACTTTCCAATGCTTCATACTGCATCATTCTTGATATATTGTTGGAATACGCTCCCTCACCATTTTGTTTTTTCCAGGGTTCTTTGCACAAATGTTGGCTCCAATAATGAATGTGAAATATTTGCGGAGCATGACCCGAGCTTTTGTGTGGACATAACTTGCACAAAGGATGGAAAGTATATCACAATGAACTCAAACTCCAGGACATCTTCTGAGGTAGGGGCATCGACCTTTAAAACTTTTAAATGCCTGTTTTGATTCAAGGTTTTTTTACTGAGATTATCTTAATAAAATTCTTTTTGCACACTATTTCTACAGGTCTATATACTTGATTCAACCAAACCACTGAATGGTTTGAGAAAAGTGCATAAGCGTCTCCCTGATGTTCGTTACTTTTTGGAACATCATCATGGTTTCTTTTATGTTCTTACAAACTGTCCCTCAAACAAGGTTTGTGGGTTGCTTGATGGAACTTATTATCTGGCAAGGTGTAAAGCTGATGATGCAACCTCTACTGAATGGCAGGTGTTTTTTATTATCATGTGCATTTACATTCTCTCCTAATTTCAGGTTCTTGCATGATAATTAATTTTTCACTTACGGTTTATGTTTTGTCTCAGAATATTTTTCTGCCGGGTGAAAGTACCACTTTGCAAGACATGGACATTTTCAATGAACATTTGGTTCTTCTCCTTGAAGATAATGGATGTTCTAAGATGTGCTCCATAAATTTGCCTATCGATATCAATGACAAGGTACTTGGTCATCTGGCTTTGCCGTGGGTTTTGATTCTTACATTTTGAGTGCATTACACAGAAATATTCCACTATTCCTAATTTCCTAATGCCAAAACTTTGTCTGTGTTGCAGCATGTTATGGAGTTGACAGATGTTAATCCTTGGTTTTTTCCTGTACCTTCTGATTTATGTCGAATGGTTCCCGGGTCTAATCATGACTTCATGGGTTCAGCTTATCGCGTAGTACTTTCCTCTCCAGTGGTAAAGATTCTCATGGACCTAAAAGAATCAGTTTTCTTTACAGTTTCCTTATTTTTCTACTGATACTCGTTTAAATTGGCATGGTATTTAATGTCACAACATTTGAGTTTTAATGGATGAATCACCATGTTATTCAGTGGACCATTTGAGGCACTAGTATTTTACAATATCTTATAGCATTAAAATAACCTAAAGTCAGTTTGTTGTGCAAACTGCAATTGCAGATGCCAGATGTTGTTATTGACTATAATATGTCTCAGAAGACATATTCGGTTGTTCACCAAGAGGAAGTAGTTGGTGTCTCTTCTGAAGCTCAGTCTGACTTTCCTGGCACATATCTACACCGCGAAGAAGTTGCACCTGACAAAGGGGAAAAGGAGAATCCCAATCAAGAAAATGGAGTAGTCCTTAATTGGAAAGATTTTTCAGCAACATATTGCTGTGAAAGACATGAAGTTATATCACATGATGGAGTCCAAATTCCTTTGACTGTCATTTACTCTAGAAGTTCTGTACAAAAGGATCAATACCCAGGGCTTCTGCATGTCTATGGTGCTTATGGGGAAGAGTTGGACAAGAGCTGGTGTCCTGATCGCTTGAGTCTACTTGATCGTGGATGGGTAATAGCATTTGCTGATGTGAGGTTTGTTTCTATATATGCTCACTGTCATTTTCTCTTACACGCAATTAATCACTAGTTTGTCTTACAACCATTGTGGTGCTGTCTAAACCAGTTTCATGGTTGAATTGATAGAATTTCCTTTATTTTGACAAGAGAAATATTTTGTCAACTTGAAATGATTGATATGCAGGGGAGGCAGCGGTGGCAATTCTTCGTGGCATCAATCAGGCAGTGGTGCACATAAGATGAACTCTATACATGATTTTATCTCTTGTGGAAAGTTCCTCATAGATGAGGGCTATGTTAAAAAAGACAGGCTTGCTTGTATCGGATACAGTGCAGGATCTCTTGTTGTTGGTGCAGCTATGAATCTCTACCCAGACTTATTCCGTACCGCCATTCTGAAGGTACGACAGTATACAACTTTTCCTTCAAGTTCATTTTCACATATGAGGATGCTATGAGAATGAACTAGGTAGAAAATATTTGGCTTTATTTTGTGCATCAGGTCCCTTTCCTTGATATATGCAATACATTGATGGATCCAAGCTTGCCACTAACCATATTAGACTATGAAGAATTTGGGAATCCCGAAATACAATCCGAATTCGAGAACATTGTCAAGTATTCCCCTTATGATAATGTGGCAGAAGGATCTTGTTACCCTTCAATGCTTGTGACAGCTTCCTTCCATGACTCCAGGCAAGTTCACATTTTCCATTACACTCATCAACTGAAAAGAATTATTCAGATTTGAATACATGGCTAAACTAGGCTTAATGGGAAAAAATTTTTATCCTCACAGGGTTGGTGTATGGGAGGCTGCAAAATGGGTGGCTAAAGTACGTGAAAATACATGTAGAAATTGCTCCCTATCAGTTATATTAAAGACAGAGATGATTGGAGGGCATTTCAGCGAAGGCGGGCGTCTTGGCCAATGTGAGGAGAAGGCTTATGAATATGCATTTCTGATGAAATCCATGGGAATGCTTTGATCAAAGCAATGGATGGTTTCTTCATCAACTGAAATGAAGCCTAACATGTGTTAAAGAGTAGAATAGCAAACATAATCATATTTTTTGGAGTTTTGACATCCTAAGAATTAGGAGAAGAATATCAAGCATTTCATATTTTTGGATATTGACATACAAGAACTTGTAGAGGCTATGCAGAATCATGGGAATGGTGATAAATCAGTGATACATAATTTTGTTTTCGCCTTTTCATATTTTAGGCCTTCTAACAATGAAAAGATCATTTGGAGTATGGTGCAACATTGTCCTCAGTCCCATTGATCTTGCTAGCGAATAATACAAGTGGACCCTCCAAATTCCTGGAAAAAAAAACATAATCTAGTTAGCAACTTGTTCAACATATTCAGAAATCTAGACAATCACCAGGAGGATGAGGGATAAAAAGAAAAGTAAAAAGAAGACACAAATTGCATTACTTACTACTAATCAATTATGTTCTTAGTCTCTTGTGAGCTTGCTCCAGCTCCTCCTGACCAATCCCTTCTCTATGATGTGCCATTCCCAGATTGCAGGAAGAGTTCTCATGTTCCTGGAATTGGATTCCAATGAACAAGATTATTAATTTGCTAACCAATACAGGAATACTGGTTTAACTGAAGAGTCATGCAAGGAAGTCTGACTGAACCTTAAGACTTGGGTGTTGACGAATGAACAAAAAAAATCAAGTGTAAAGGTTAAATTGCTGAGGCTCCTTAACATACCTTAAGATGGGGTATGTCAGACGCGAGAGCTTGATTAGCACGCTTCCCAAGATCAATCCGAATGGAGATCCTTGCCTTTGACAGATCCACTCCAGAACTCTGCAGTGCTTGTGTCAATGTATTCAACAGCCTGTGCAAGTACATAGATACATGGCCATTTCCATCAGCAGCTCAAAGATTCACACCAATTAAATGTCCTATTTTCCAATCTACCTATTTGTCACTACACGTCTAGCCTACCAACTGATTTGCTATTTTAATGCTCAATTGACTTGACATAAAAAGCAAACAATACTAAGCATCAAAGTATGTAATGATTATTGAATGCTATCATACTTACTCATGGGAGTAAGTGCTTGAGATGCTGATTGTGCCCCCTTCAATTGCATGTTCATCCTTTCGGTTATCACTCATGACAGGAAAATCAGCAGACTGTGAATCAGAATTCATTCCTTGAGAAGGATGGGCGAGCATACTATCTGCATGCACAGGCATGGGCATTTGAACCTGGAAAGGGGACGGTAAAGGTAAAGCCGGCACTTTCTCTGCAAGCCCTGATTGTGGCTCACCTATTGCTCTGTAAGCATCCTGATTAACATCAGGCTCAAGAGGAGTTTGTGCAGGATTCATACTAACACTCTTCTCATCTGACTTCCCAGAAAGTGGCATCACAGGTCCAGCGCCATTGTTCATGGATTGAGGGTGAGAGAGAAGAGCTTGATTTCGCCAGTGACTATGCCGCTGTTTCAAGATGAGAAGTCACATGAACTAATTTGGCACAACAAAGCCAATCTTTCAATAATGCCTAAAACTAAACCTTACCCATGGCATCAATTTCGTGGGTTCTGTGTTCCAGGCCTGGTATGAACCTTCGTAGTTTTGAACTTTCTCTTGTAAGACTTGAACATACTCTATCACCTATGAATAACAAAGAAAAGTAGAGAAATAAGCAAAGCATAATGCTGAAACAAATGCTCCAGAGTTTATAAGATACCTCTAAGAGGAAAGATGCAGTGTCTCTCTTATGATCACCATGAGGTATGAGATCACGCAATATTTGGAATCTGCATGCCAATGGAATAAAACCATCAAGATCAGATTATCCAGACACCCATGGAACAATGAAAAACTAGTTAAATAACATATGTTCAGCATCTCCTTTCTGAAAAAGGCAATTGAATGCAATCAATACAGAAATAGTGAACAAGCTAATCCAAACACTAGATACCCAATAACTTATCAAAGGTCATTCCTTATTGGAAACCTAACTGATCTCTACATGAAATTTCACCAATTGATATCAAGTTTCGGCATTAATTTGATAACCATAAAACCCTAAATATTCAATTGAAAACTTCCAAAGAAGAGACCTTTTACCTTTCATTAATCTTGCACCTCCGACGCTGCTCCGTGACCGAGTGCTTCGAGCGAATAGCATTTGCCCTATCATTATTCTTCGCATCTGAAATTTCACAACAATTCAATTTCAAAGCCATGGTCGCTTTCCATAATCTCCAACACCAAATTCAAAAAATTATATTTCTTAAAAAATTATTCTTCAGTTGATCTGGGATCTAATTGAAAGCGATAGAAAATCCTCAAACCTTTGGAATTGGAAGTTCCTTCCTTCTTGGCACTGAATTCTTCATCGTAATCCTCTTCTTCTTCGTGAATTGAGCTACTGTTTCCTTTTGTTGACCTCATCGATTCGATTTCGCGTCGCAATTGCCCGATTGTGTAAGGTAGATGAAGAAGAACAGCTGCGGAGAGCTACAACTAGGTTGAAACTACAAGTGTTCGAGACCTCTTGCGAATCAGGATGTAGCGAATTCAGTTGTATTCTAAGCAAATCAGACGATGAGGGCGAAGAAGAGGGAGAAGGGAAATGTGAAACAACTGTGAAGGAATAGGACACTTTTTGTGGGAATCATGTGAAATGAAAATGAGATGAGAGTATCTTAATTTGTTACCAATGGAAGAAGACTATTTCACTTTTCCAACTAGTGTAGTTTAGATCAACTTACAAGTGTAATGACTTGTGTTTTTATAATAGACTATACTATATTTTATAATTTAAATTTATGATTCAAATTTTCACATATTATAATCATATTTCTAGTATATGTACTTATATTATAATCTCATGTATTGTCACCTACCAATTAAGCTAATGAAATTTTAATATAGAAAAAGAAGATTGAAATTTGATAAGATGACCACACAATTTATAAAAGAAAACTATGTTGTTTAGTTCGAGTCGTTTGTGGATTGATCGATTTTGAAGGTTGTGATCCAAGCACGGTTTGTACAATTTTGAGATTTGGCTATGGGATTAGGTGTGGTTCGTGTGTGATTAGCACGGTCGTTTGGACGTTCTCGGGGCTGCTGAAGATCCTTCTTCAAGGTGGAGGCAACGTCGATAGTCCACTTCATCATATTTGTCTGCTTTTGACTCGAATGTTGAAGACGTTAGATCTTTAGCTCCTCACTTCTCCCACTGCTTCTTTCCTTCTAGTGCCTTTTTCGCATGTTGTACTCACTTAACGTGTTTTGTTTGTTTCTGTCTGTTCTTGTCAGTTTTTTGACTGCCTTTACTCGGTCTCTCGCTTTTACCGGCTACTGAATTCTTACATACTAAAAAAAAGTTTGATAAGATATATTACAAGAGCAGCAATGTTTTTACAACAGAATTATCTCACTTTCGACCAAAAAAAATAATTAACTTACTTAGTGAAATTAGTATGTGCAAATTTATAAATTAAAATTAAAATTTATTTATTTATTCTCATAACTCTTGTTCCATTATTCCACTATCCATCCTTTATATTTTATCATTTTTTCTTTTTTAATAGTTATATTTTTCAATTTTATATAAATATATACTTTCATATTGCGATTTCATGTATGAACGCAGTATCGTCAATAATGTTACTGTCTTCTTTTCTTATCCATTTTTGTAAAGTTATCTAATTAAATTAATTGTATACTTTTTAATTTTTGTTTAAAAAAATTGTTTTTTGCATTAAGATCTGTAATTCTTCACTTAGTGTATGTTTTGTATCAAGGTGTGCCAATAGTTTGTATGGTTTTAAAGAACATGAACATGTGATTCTTCTCCTAGAGGCAAGACATGGGTTAGGGAAAAGTAGCTACATAAAGGAACGCTGCACGAGACTATATTTTCTAGAAGCCACACTTTACATCATATGTTCATCCATATCCAATCCAATATTAGTACAATAGACTAATTTAGCAATGAGATTATAGTTACCAATTGATTATAAATAATACTGCCTTTGGGCATTTAGTCAATCAGTTTGGACTTCATGATAGTACATTAATACCATAAAATTTTCATTTTGACTCTCATGGATAGTGCCCTCGACCAAAAAAAATGATTTTAAACAATACTAAACAAGATGCAACATAGATTACATGATAGATCACATGTTCATGTTCTTAGTCTCATGTGAGCTTGCTTCAACCCCTCCTAAGTCCTAACCAATCCTTTCTCTATGATGTGCCTTAACATGGGGCGCGTCGGATTCAAGAGTTAGATTAGATTAACGCGTTTTTCAAGCTCAATCCGAATGGAGATTCTTGCGTTTAACATATCCACTCCAAAACTTTATAGTTCTTGTGTCAATCTATTTAGTAACTTGTTCAAGTACATAATCGAATAACTACTTCCATCAACAACACAAGATTCACGATATTTCAAATATTACACAAATCACAATAAGCATATATATTCTAGCACAAGATTCACAATGTTTCCATCAACCTCACAATTCTTCCTACTACTAGGTCGAGATGGCATGTGTAAACCAATTTATTTGGTTCATACGCTTTACCGGTCAGTTCACAAATTTACAAACAAAGGTGAGCCCCTTTTTTTTTTTTATAAAAAAACTAATTTTTATTAACATGTACATGTCCATAAAATTTAAAAATACCAAAGTATCGGGTCACAAAAAAGATCATATGGTCATTTTGGCCAATTATGTGAAATATAAAGGAGCTTCGTTTTCAACTTTTCATAGCACAAAATCGAAGCGCTCTGAAATGGCGCCAATTTATCACCCTTTTTAGCATTCTCGCCGCTTGTATCTTGCGAAGGAATCATCGTTCTCCTTCCCCTCTGAAACCCCGCGCTTCTCCTCTTCCATCTCTCTCAATCTCTCCACCATGCACCGGCAGAGTTCCATACTATCGTTTTTCCAGAAGCCATCGCCTGACAATCACGGTTCCTCTGATGCCGGAATCAAGCCTTCTGCCGGAGGATTCAGTCAACAATCGGCCTCCGTGAGGCAAATTCCCGCCGTCGCCGGCGAGCCTGCTCGTTCCGGATCCAAGCAGGAGATTTCGCTCGAAGCAGACGGAATCGACACTCCGCCGGAGAAGGCGCCGCGCCGGGTGTTATCGACGACGGACTTTACGCCGCCGAGCGATGGGAAGAGACCGTCGTTGTTCTCGAGTATTATGCATAAGTTTGTGAGGGACGATGAACGAGAAAAGTGTCCTCCGAGGTATACTTGCCTTTTTTCCCTCTCTTAATCTCTTTGGGGGAAATTTCTAGGGCATTCTCGAATCGTCGATTATTGTTACCCGAGATTCAACATGTAGTGACTTTTCATTTTAGCAATGAAGTTAATGCAATGACAGAATGCTTGAATCGCTGATATTTTTGGATTTGGAATGAATACAAATGGCAAAAATGCATTTATAATCTCCTATTACTGTTGTAAACAGTGGCCTAAATCTGCATGTTTTAGCACCTTATATGCTTCATTTAGATTATTCCCATGACTTTGCTATGTGGACTCGAGTTGTACAGTCAGTACTTAAGCTCAAATCTGTAGGTCTCAAATTGGGGATATCTAGAAAAACTAGAGAAGTGGAAGAATTGCTAATTCCCAATTGAACTCTTTTTCCCTTAGCTTTTGCTCATAGCAGTGCTCACTGAAATTTGAGTGTGGCAGTTTAGCTGTGGCTGTTACATAACCCCCTTAATGGAGGTACTGTTGTTCTAACCTCTTCACCATGCTATCCCTGAGCTCATTTTTTTTACCAGGATATGACTTGTAATTTGCAATTTCTAAATATGGATATTGACATCTTCTATGCATAAAGATTAGTTGTATTCAATGATCCCGTTTTGGAGGCAAGAATAGAAACAGTTATCTTCTATATATTTTTTGACTTGCATTCATCCTTGCAGATCTCTGGTTGATGGTGATCCCTCCACTGTCTGCTCGGTGCCTAATAAATTTATTAACTGCAAAGAAACCTCTGAGGTGGATGTGGTTGCGTCTAAACCTCAAGGAAAATTTAATTCGTCCGACATCAATGGTACAATTAATCAACATTATCCAGTTATTAATCTTGATGAGAATATGCTTGGACCTGAAACACCTAGCGAGCGTCCTCTTATTCACCGTTTGAAGCGAGTCCAAGAAGATCGCAATAGATCGGATGAAAAAACTGATTATAGCATTAAAGATTCCCACAAAAGGGTGAAACTTCTTCAGGAGCCAAAATTCGAAAACAAGCATCCTAATAAGGATTTGGAGACAGCTAGTAAGTTTGGGTGGCTTGATCCTTCTGAAATCAGAGATGACAAGAGAAGGCGACCTGATGACCCTCTTTATGATAAAAGAACGCTTTATATACCACCGGATGTCTTGAAGAAAATGTCAGCTTCACAGAAACAATATTGGAGTGTGAAATGTCAGTACATGGATGTAGTGCTCTTCTTTAAAGTGGTCAGTTCAAGTTACTACTTCATCATATATAGTCAGCATACACAATAACATGTCTTAGCTGATCTTCTTTTTGTTCTCATGACACAAGTGTCTTTTAATGCCTTCATAAGGTTTAAATTTTATTAGCTGATGGCAATGTTGTTGCCTGTCAATGCTCAATACTTGTCAATAGGTAAAAGCATACAGCCATAATAAGAGACACAGTGTGGATATTATATTGCTGCTTTCATTTTCTGTAGTAATGTGATAATATTATTTAGAGTTTATTCACAGTTCAAACCCCGTATACAAATTTAAGTTTTTATTAGCGGACAACAATCATTAACAGTCATCTTCATGGTTGTACAATTGTTAAGGTGCTGCCACAATATGAAACTCATGTTATGGGCATTTTTTTCCATCATACTTTATTTCGGTGATAATAAATATGATAAAATTAGCCTATTTTTTTCAATTGTCATATTTCTGATTATTTTAGCTGTGCCAACTCACATAACACAGGGTAAGTTTTATGAACTTTATGAGCTAGATGCTGAAATTGGACATAAAGAGCTCGACTGGAAGATGACATACAGTGGCGTAGGGAAATGTCGACAGGTACTCTGCTTTGTGCTTGACCAATTTTCTCATTTGATTAATTTTTATTTGTATTATTATATGGTTGCTGTTATATTTATTTAATTATTTCATTTTGGTAAACGGTTTTTGCTAGGTTGGCATTTCAGAGCTTGGCATTGATGATGCTGTTCAAAAATTAGTTTCTCGAGGGTAATGACCTATTGGTTTTCGGTTTTTCACTTACTAATTATGCTTCGTGGCATTTGTTCTGAAAATTTAACTGTACTTGCTGCCCTATTACTGCTGAAGTTTCTTTCTAGCATTCAACACTAAAAGAGATGGAAGCTCCTATTTCTTATCCTATATTCCCGTCCACTTCCCTTTCTCTGTAGATGAAATGAAACTGTTAAATGGACACTAGTGTTGCTTATGGTAAAAATACTACTTTTGTGGAAAGGATCCTAGATCAGTGTGGTTTTGCAGATTGTCTGGTATTAGCATCCATGTCCTTGCAATCACTATAATATAGAAGCTATATCTAATGATCCTCACTTATGCATAACTAAAATTCTGTATTGATTAAATGTTCTCTTGTTAAAGGTATAAAGTTGGTCGTATAGAGCAGTTGGAGACATCTGAACAGGCTAAAGCAAGAGGATCTAATTCTGTAAGTATTTTTGTGTCAATTGCATCTGAATTATTCTTTTTATATCTACTAAGCTGAATACTTAAGTTCGAAATGCCTTGGGTGCCAGCACCGGTCATGGGACCATAAAACATGTTTGACAAGCTACTTAGGATTGTTAGGTCCTTTTTCCATTTTAGGCCCAGTGCACAAGTATAGCTATCTGGATGATTCCAAACTTAAGAAATTGAATAATTTTCAATATTAAAAGAATTGTACTTCGAAAGTTCAAAGCCAAATCTTGTATATTCCTCTTCATGGGGAGGTCATGGAAACAAAAGAAGGTTGAGTAACTGTTTTGGATTGTTAAGATAGTTTGTTGCTATCTTAGGCTCAGGCTCAGCTCACATGTTGTGGCTATATGGATGCTTTAGAGGTCAAGGGAAGAATAAACTTTTAATGTTCTAAAACTTTTTGCTCTTGAAAAATATAATTTTTCTATTTTAAGTGAGTTTTATAGCATTTCTTACTTTGCATGTTTTTTTTAAAATTTCATAAGACAATGATTGGATACTCCAGCTGGTTGATGTTCTGTGTCTATCTTATAATGTTTTGTTGTCCCTCTTCCATGGTGTTTGACCTTTATGCTTTGGTTGGTCTTCTTTACACTGTTCTTTGAACAATTTGGATTCACTTTTGTCTAGAATTGTATATCCTGATTAGTTTCAATGTGATGGTATATCTACCGTGTATTTTAACAAGTTTATGTAACTATTATCTCAGGTAATTCAAAGAAAGTTGATTAATGTAATTACACCATCTACAACAGTTGATGGTACAAGGCAAAAAAAAAGAGTCCCCTTGACACTTAAAATAACATAAAGTAAAGTATCAAATATTGTATTTGTTCACCTCAAAGCAAGTGAATTTCTGTCTAATATCATCATCATCATTGACCCAGTGAGGCTCTGCTACAGCGGAATCTGGGGGGTCAAGATGGGGGTACCTCTGCCCAAGGGAAAGGGGTACGCCCGATAGACCCAAGAAAAACTGAAATTCAGCTATGTGGCAATAATAACTGAATTTAGTTAGAATGCACCAAAATTGATATAGGGATTGAATCCATCTCAAAGGCAGTGTATAAAAGCCAATATGCACTCAATATTTCACTGGTCCTCTAGGCTCTGCTGCAACACAAATTACACATGTGCTGCCATCTAAAGGATTCCAGGATGCTAAAGAAGTTCAAAATGAGATCAAGTCAAATCAATACTTTAAAGGGTCTTTCATCAAAAAAAAAATACTTTAAAGGGTCTGTGAAGCTATGGGATCATCTTCTTGATGGTGTAGTACAACATGAAATTGCCTTGTGTGCTTTGGGTGGACTTATTGACAACTTGTCACGACTAATGGTACAATCTAATTTGTTAAAGGTTTCAGTGTTATTTTTCTTTCACTGCACGTGGTTTTATCCTCTAGTTCTTGTAAATATTTGCATCTCCTTATCCTAGATGGATGACATTTTGCGCAATGGGGATGTTCTACCGTATCAAGTTTACAAGGGTTGCCTCAGAATGGATGGACAGACAATGGTCAACTTGGAGATTTTCACTAATTCCGCTGATGGTGGTCCTGCAGGTACTCTTCTTTACGCATACAGAGCTCTTAATTTACTAGCTATGGCTATGGCAGTGGCTGCTGACAGCTTCAGTTGATATTTATCTTGATTTTTTATGTCTTTTATAATGCTTTACATTAGGTACTCTTTTCAAGTATCTTGATAACTGCATTACCTCATTTGGCAAGCGGCTTCTAAGGAGCTGGATTTGTCATCCACTGAAAGACGTAAATGGGATCACTTACAGGCTTGATGTTGTTGAGTCTTTAAGTAAGAGGCCAGAAATAATGCTAATCGTGGCTCAACATCTCCGTAAAATTCCGGATTTGGAAAGGTTGCTTGGACAGATACAAGCATGTGTTCAATCATCTGGTACACTTCTACTGCCATTAGTAGGCAACAAAACCTTGAAAAAAAGAGCGAGTATTCTTTGATCACTTGGAGGGCATTCTATAGACTGCATGCTGCAATATCTGATTTGTCATTTTTTCCCTTCTTGTTGTACTATGTTTCTGTGAAGTAGTGCTACGTTTCTGAGCATGTCTTCTAATGACTTGGGGTTCGTTCGTTAAGCAGAAAGTTCACTAATATCTGTAATGAAAAGACAAAACTTGTCACCTGAGTGGCATTTACATATATGTGAGTGTGAACCAGAATTGTAAATTTGCATCATGCTTCTTGTCTAAATTTTAACTGCATATTCCTGTGTTTACTTTGTAAACTGTTAACACTGCATCTTATGTTCAAGTATCCCTGATTTTTCTAATACCTTTAAAGGCGAACATTTATTTTGGGATCATGTACTATGTGGCTATGCTTCACGAAGTAAAACATTAAAAACTACACCTGATATGTATTTCAGCTAAAGAAGCCTTAGGGAAATCATTTTTAAGATTTCATCTTGCTTTTTCTGTGCAGGTGAAAGTTTTCGGCTCTCTGGTCAAAGGTTTACGACTGGCAGTGAATCTGTTAACCCTATTTCAGAAAGAACCTATTATGTCATTGCTGTCAAAGATTGTGGAAATTCCTGTACTCGGTGGTCAGCATGGGCTTGATGAATTCCTTACTCAATTTGAAGCAGCTATTGAAAGTGACTTTCCACAATATCAGGTCAGATGCTGAAATAAATTCATGTACTTGCATTTCTTACTCTTCATTCAGGAGAAAGATAATAATACACTTTCCACTATATCATCAGGATCATAATGTAGTAGAGTCTGATGCGGAGACCCTTGCGGCATTGATTGAGCTATTAGTTGAAAGAAAGAGTGAATGGTCCCAAGTTGTGTATGCTACGAGTTGTATTGATGTGCTCAGATCTTTTGCAACTATTGCACTGGAATCAAGCGGGCCAATGTCTAGGCCTGTGGTTTTTCCACTGTCTGAGGCATCTAAAATCAAGCAGAATAAAGGACCGAATCTTAATATAAAAGGGCTGTGGCATCCATTTGCCCTTGGTGAGAATGGAGTTCCTGTCCCAAATGATCTATTCCTAGGCGGAAAGGATAGGCAGACTCCTCACACTTTGCTCTTGACTGGACCAAATATGGGAGGAAAGTCAACTCTACTCCGTGCCGCATGCCTTGCAGTTCTAATGGCTCAGGTCCTTGTTCATGTTATATGATAGCTTTACTTTTCTTTTTCGTATTCTTTGATGGTTTTCTCTTATTTATTTGTGGTTGTTGGTTCTTTGATGATCTTTCAGCTAGGCTGCTATGTACCGTGTGAGGAATCTCTTTCTCTTGTAGATACAATATTTACAAGGCTAGGCGCTACTGACCGGATTATGGCCGGGGAAAGTAAGTTCACTTTGACATCTCTCTCCTAAATCTATTTGTAATGCCTTGAAAAAAACTTGCCAAATTATGCAGCACTCAAAGATAAACAATTTAAATCACTACAGATTCAAAGTAGCTTGTTTATGACACTGATGGAAACTGGAGTATTGGACATACCATCTTTTATACCTCACTTAGTTCTGGACATTATGTTGAGGTGATAAAAGCATTAACCATCAGAAACTCAACTTTTGCAGGCACCTTTTACATTGAATGTGCAGAAACAGCATCCGTTCTTCGTAACGCTACACAAGATTCCCTCGTTCTTCTTGATGAACTCGGTCGAGGAACAAGCACATACGACGGATATGCAATTGCTTATGCTGTGAGCACTTCTTTTCTTCCAAAGAATCCTTGTTTTTTCAACAATTCTAAATCTCAGTTGCTTTGTATTTCTTTTGAGTTTCAAGTTTGGTTGCTTTGGATTTCGACATTGTAAATTTGGTGTCAAATCTTAGTATCCTTGGCTCAAATTTGGTCACATTTTTCAATCAAGTAATGCTTTTATACGGGGCACATCCTCATGCTCATTGGCTTTTATACACGCCTTTGAGATGGATTTAGTCCCTATATCAATTTTGGTGCATTCTAACTAAATTCAGTTATTATTGTCACATAGTTGAATTTCAGTTTTTCTTGGGTCTATCGGGCATAGCCCCTTCCCTTGGGCAGGGGTACACTCAGCTCGATCCCCCAGATTCTGCTATAGCGGAACCTCACTGGGTCAATGTTGTTGTTGATGTTTCTAACTTTCTATAGACCCTTTTGAATTGAATCTGATCAAATCCTACCCTACTCCATTTCTTGCAGACATTTCGTCATCTAGTGGAAAACGTCAACTGTCGATTACTCTTCGCAACTCACTACCATCCTCTAACAAAGGAGTTCGCGTCCCACCCTCACGTCACCTTACAACACATGGCGTGCGCGTTCAAGCCAGGTAACAACGACCAAAACGAGCTCGTCTTCCTCTACAAGCTCACATCGGGTGCATGCCCAGAGAGCTACGGCCTCCAAGTCGCCCTCATGGCTGGCGTGCCGAGCAAAGTGGTCGAAGCCGCCTCTAGATCCGGCCAAGTAATGAAGCAGACCATTAAGGAGAGCTTCAGGCTAAGTGAGAAGAGGTCTGAGTTCTCTACTCTACATGAAGTTTGGTTAAAGACATTGGCCTCTGTTTCCAGCTGTGCAGATGAAGCTGTTGATGAGGATTGGTATGATACGCTGTTTTGCCTGTGGCACGAGCTCAGGACCTCGTATGCTCCGAAAATCAAATGAAGAACATCGTACATGGTAATAGTAAGTCAGTCTTGGAACTATGCTGTTGGGGGTATCTTTTTTGGTATGTGGAGTTTTCCCTCTTTGCACTTAACTTTCTTTTTAGTGTCTAACCTCAATTACCTGGTAAATAGTAAAAATTTAAGTAGTCTAAGTTTTTTGGGTTAAAATCTGGCCCAAAATCAATGGATCAAAAAGCAACCCGATCCTATCGACCTGGTTGATCTAAACCCGAAGCATTTGACACGATCCCCTATACGGTCGGTCCACGAAACACGAGAATTTATAATCTGTAAATTGAACAAAAAGAAAAGGGATGGATTAGGTGCTAAGCACGTATTAGGAAGAAGATCCGACGGCTGAGATTGGGAGTCTTTAATAAATTAAGTAGGGATCACGTGCCCAAATCACCTGCGGTCTTGCTGAGTCAGCGGCCCTATCTTACCAAATCCAAGCCTCTGCTTTCGCACGACTTCCAAACGTTAATTTGGAAATTAAATCTTAATTTTATAAAATAATCTTAAAAAATTCCGAAAAAAACAAATTCATAATTTTCATTTAAATATACTTATATATAGAGTACACTCTATGGAGTGAAAAATTGGATTCCTTGGATGGTGTATAGTCAATAAAGTATGCCTTTATACCAGAATCAAACATACCGGATTAGTGTGAGAGCAAAACATAGATATGCCTATAAGCTACATTATCATACATTCTGTTCGAAGTGCATACTTTATTGTTTAGCAACACATCTCATTCGATTATTTGACATCATAAAAAATAGTGAGAAAAAAAGCCTAATTACCCGGACTTAAAAAGTTGATTAAAAGCATGCGTATGACTTCGTAAACCCAGTGCTTTCTTAATCAAACTGTTTTATTTATTGATATGTACTAAATGGCTAGCTATGATTAGTATTTTTGTTGATTGTAAAAGTTTGATAATGGGACTAAATTACCCAATACCAATACTATTATTTTTCCGGATAAGAGTAAGAAATTTCGGGTGATTACCCCTCCTCTTGTATAAAGTGTACGAGTGAGATAAGTTTGGTAATTTTATCTGCAACTAACTATGTTTAATAATAA
Organism: Fallopia convolvulus; assembly: GCA_964016875.1. Taxonomy (NCBI): domain Eukaryota; kingdom Viridiplantae; phylum Streptophyta; class Magnoliopsida; order Caryophyllales; family Polygonaceae; genus Fallopia; species Fallopia convolvulus. The sequence continues at coordinate 81,515,408 of OZ024718.1, read as the reverse complement.
ACTAGTTGAATTCCCGTACCATATACGGGTTTTATCTAAAAATATCTTGCATAAATAAACTATTTTTCAAATTTACCTAATTTAAAAAATAGTTTAATGTTTGAAATTTAAAATGCCTACATATTAAGAATGTTAAGTATTTATTATTTCAATAAATATAAAAAAATTAGTTAAAATATAGTGAGACCCAAATTATTGATTATAATAATAATTCAAAAATACCAAAAAATGACACATAAACGAAATGAATAATAGGTTGACATATGGACAAAAGGCTTCTTCTTTAGTATATAGATAGATGTCGTTTTAGCACATTTTGTTGATCAATATTTGTCATTTTAGGTATTTTAAGTCACTCCATAATCCTTATCAAACCTTTTTTTTAATAACCTTAATTTTTAATCTTAAGATATGTTCATTTAACTATTTGATATTTACTTTACACCTTACTCTTGTTAATCAATAATTTTCATTTAATTTTTTTAATAGTGGTTTTCAAATAAATAAGAATATTAGAGATGCAAAAGTTGATGGTGCGCAAAATAGCGGAATAAGAGGTGGGACTGGGGTACAGGGAAAAAGCGAGTTTCGGCGGGGCTCCCGAGGTTAAACTCGGGGCCCATTGCCGCACTCATCTTAAAAAAGACCTCGGCAGCGAGGTCTAAGCCCTATTGCTTAAAAGCTGACACCCCCGCCCCATCTAACCACTCAGCGGCCACCGATCCTCCAACCAATAATCAGCTGCCTCACACTTGACCAATCAAAAGCCTTGATCTCGGGCATCCCACATCGAATAAGCACCAAAACTCGACTCCTCAAATCTCTATAAATAGAGAAGAACCTCGTAGGTGGCAAGGGGTCGAAAAACATCTTGAACTCAAGAACTATCTTGCTCGTTGAAGATCGACGTGTTGAATCATCGTTAAAACCGTGCTACAGCCAAGTGAAGGTCCACAAAAAGACTTCAAGTCACCCTAAGGAATTCTCGCCCCTATCAAAAGATCTCGCTGCACTATCTCGCAACCCTCAATCAACACGCAATAGATCAGTTGCTCAACCTCGCGACTGGAGCACGCCAAATAACCCGCCAGCGATAGAGCCTCGTCGCGGCTAGGAGATCTCGAACCTTGTTAGATCGAGATCTCAAAAACTCCAAAAGAGATCTAGGGCGTAATCTGTAACCTCGTTGTTCATAATCTCGTAACCTGTAATCTCGTATTAAAGATAAATAAAAAGCAAGTGTTTGCACAGTCGAATAAAAGTAATCTCGTTTCTTGTCTTCTAGCGTTGGTTTATTTCGGATTTCATCAAAAGTACCTTATAAAAGATTAAATTCACAAATATCTTAATAATTAAAATGACATTTATTATTACATAGGATAAAAATAAAGAGCATACTTCCTTTGTTTAGAAATATATGTCGTTTTAACTTTATTTTTTTGTTCAATAATACTTTTCATTTGACATATTTTTATACCCTTATTTTTAATATTATCTTTACTAATTAAAATAATTACGTAAAAATGAATTTTTTTTCCTAAAATTATAGATATTTAAGTAAAATTATATAATTTCTTAAATTTTAACACAAATTATAAAACGACATTTATTTGTATGTTAAGAGAACATTTTGGGGTGATATTCAAGAAAAAAAATCAATATCAAAAAAAAAGATGGGGTGTGGGACCCGGGCCTACTGATACAGAGAAAAGCCCGGAAAAATAATTATTCTTTATTTAAACTTGCAAGGATAAAGCCTGAAGGGATGTACGTAGACACAAATGCAATGCCACGCTGGACCACACTGGACCCCACCCAATCAATGATAAAATTCCACGTAGGCCCTACCCACTCCCCTTCTCCCTTGGTCAAGTTGCTCTAGCAGACAAAAAAAGTTTTTGTTTTCCTTTTTTTTCTCAAAAATATAAAAATACATAAAACCCTCGCCTTCTTCCTGCCTTCCTCTGAATCCCTGCAACAGTTTTATCAGTCGCCACCACATTCAATTCCAATCCCCCCTTCGTAACCCTCGTCGGTGGCACGTCTCCACGTCACCGCCCAATCCAATCCCGCCGCGTCATCCCCCAATCCAACGGCGCCCGTTGTTTCTTCAAAACCCTCGCTGTTTCCCTTTCCTTCTCCCCCTTCGCAGTTTTCACAAACCATTGGCGGTGTGACCAAGTTCTCAGACCTAGGAAAACATTTTCTGCGCTTCGAAGGCGGAAAAGTTTTCGATTGAGTAGATATTCTGTTGGAATTCCTCCTCGATCTGACATATTTTCCTTCCAATCGAATTGCTAGAGCTTCTTGTTTTCTGAGTGACGAGTTTCGACCTGTGGTGAGCTTTGATTTAATGTGTGGTTGGATGTTCTGTTAGGTTTCTGATTCGATTCATAAAGTTCCAGATCTGTACTTTTGACTGTGTTTTAATCTTTCTTGGAAAATTTCTTTAATGGTAAACACGAATCTATTGCTGCAACGATGTCTATTTATTAGGAGCTCAGTGTTTTGTCTTTCTCATCGATAATGTGCAGCTCTCCTTGTATGTTTGACTGATTGGGCAGTTTTTTTTTAAGAATCGGTATTAGTGCGTGTACTTGAATGTTGTTGTTAGAGATTTGGGGGCTTTGATCTGTTTAATTTGCAATGTTTTATAGAGATTGAGATAAACCCTTGGGCATTAGCCTTGCTGGTGAATGCGAGAACAAAATTAGTTCTTGCTGGTTTATTTTTGTCATTTGAAGAAGTCAGTGGCTGTCTGTTAGAGACTTGTTGAGTTGTGTAGGACACGACACATACAAGATAAACATCCAAGAGTTTGTTGAGTGAGAATTGGTTTTCCTTCATGTCCCCTGAATGGGAAATGGATAGATATGAGATGCGTTTAGGAAATAAAAATTACTTGATGCTGTTATCCAGCTTTATAATTGATTTTGTTTTTTCAATTTCTTTACAGGTCAGGTAGAATAAAATCAAGTATCCAAATGGCTGTTTCAATATAAAGGTCTGGCTCTGATTGCTTTTGATTCTTGCGGATCTGCTCAACTTGTGAGGGTTATTGGTCTATTTGCCTTCGTTAGCAATAGCCAATAGTATATTCACTGCCCCCAGGGTTCAAAATTTTCAATGTCTTCCAAAATGGACAGCCCCGTTCAGACCCAGATGGCAGTGGGGGTTCTGAAGAGCCTTCTCACAACAAAAAGCCATGGGAGCTCAAGAGTGGAAGGGAAACAGCTAGCTGGCAGAAGGAGAGTATTCGTGCAAACTGAAACTGGCTGTGTGTTGGGGCTGGAGTTGGATCGCATTGACAATGCTCACACTGTGAAGCGTAAGCTACAGCTTGCCTTGAATGTTCCAACTGAGGAGATTTCATTGATGTTTGGGGATAAAGTGTTGGAGAATGACCTCAGTGCAATACAGAAGGACTCACCACTTCTGCTAACAAGGAGCCATATGCATAGGAGCTCATCAACACCTTGTATCTCTCCTTGTGGTAATGAAATCCAACAGAAAGACAAAAGTGGACCAATTGAATTACTGGGCCGGCATTTTGATTGCCTTGACAACACCAAACAAATGGTAAAGGAAATTGCAAAGGCGATCAAACATGGAGTTGAACCACTACTGGTTCATGGTGGCCTTGGGGGTGCTTATTTATTTAAAAATATCAGAGGCGAATGTGTTGCCATTGTGAAGCCCACAGACGAAGAGCCTTTTGCACCAAACAATCCCAAAGGCTTTGTGGGTAAAGCTCTTGGACAGCCAGGCTTAAAGCGTTCAGTTCGGATTGGAGAGACCGGTATCAGAGAAGTGGCTGCTTATCTTCTTGATGATGGTCACTTTGCTAATGTACCCGCTACTGCTCTAGTCAAGATCACTCACTCCATCTTCAATATCAATGATGGGGTGAATTCAAACAACAACAAGACTCATAAGAAGAATTTGGTTAGCAAGATTGCATCCATGCAGCAATTCGTTCCTCATGATTTTGATGCTAGTGACTATGGAACTTCAAGTTTCCCTGTCTCAGCAGTGCATAGAGTTGGTATTTTGGATATTAGGATTTTGAACACCGACAGGCATGGTGGTAATCTTTTAGTGAGGAAACTAGATGGAGTTGGGAGGTTTGGGATAGTGGAGCTCATTCCTATTGATCATGGACTCTGCCTTCCTGAAAACTTAGAGGACCCGTATTTTGAATGGATCCATTGGCCTCAAGCTTCCATTCCATTTTCAGAGGATGAGTTGGAGTATATCAAGAACCTTGACCCAGATCAGGACTGTCAGATGCTTCGTAGGGAGCTTCCAATGATCAGGGAGGCATGTCTCAGGGTTTTAGTTGTCTGCACTATTTTTCTTAAGGAAGCTGCTGCTTATGGTCTATGCCTTGCAGAAATTGGTGAGATGATGACTCGGGAATTTCGTTGTGAGGATGAGGAGCCTAGTGAACTCGAGCTTGTTTGTTTAGAAGCAAGGAAGCTGATAACATCAGAGAGGGAGCAATACTCACCAAGATCTCAAACCGAGGATGATGATTTCCAATTTGATATAGAATGTGAAGAACTTAACTGGGCAGGGGATGATTTCATGACTAGATCACAAACCAAAAGAAGTCCGCTCTCAAGGTTGGAGGAAGGGGTTGAGGAAGAAGATGATAGTGAGGATGAACAAACTGGCGGTGGGTTTAACGGAAATCCAACTACTGAGAGGTTCTTATTCCCAACTGTGTCAAATATCTCAATGTCCTTAAAGAACACCACTTTCGGGGACAAGCATCAGAAGTTTAATGGAATGAAACGGGAGATTGGGAATACGTCGAGTGCAAATGAGCAACAACAGGCCAGTGCTAGTTTTGTGAAGCTAGCAGATATGAGTAAAGAGGAGTGGGCAGCGTTCCGTGAAAAAATCCAAGAGATGATGCGGCCTGCATTTGACAAGAGGAAGACGGTAATAGCTGGACAGATGCAGAGACAGAGACTGGGAACTTCATGCCAGTTTTGAGGTAGATGAATCAATGAAGGCTTTTGTAGGTTTGACAGTGAACCTGAATTTGGAGCAATATCTCATAGTAGTCATCATAGATCTCAGTTTGATCTTCTCTAGCCTGGATGGATGTTGGTGTTGAATTTGTGGGAGAATAGAAGGGGGTGTAAATATTCTTTGATGGCAGCAGCTGAGTATGAGGAAGGCTGAAACTCAAGATTAAGGTATTTCTTTTGCTTAGCTGTGCTGATGTCTGTTTTTTTTTTCAAGTCAAGGTTCTTTTTGCTCCTTGTTGAGTTGTTTGATAAATAATTTGTTGCAAGACCATCTTTAGAGTGAGAGGTTGGAACTAAAGATAGCAGTAGTTTATGTAGATATTGAATGAATGTTGTAACCTCTCAATTCTTCTGTTTCATTTAACATCTTGAATTGACAGAAGTTTTCCATGATTCCTTCCTTCTTTGTTTGTATAGTGTAAATCTCTGTTCTCTGTTTCATTTAACATTTTGATTCCTTCTTTCTTTGCTTGATTTTTCACCTTCTGTTGTTTGTTTTCATAGTCATTCTTGTACTTTATACAGTGCATTTGAGATGGATTTAACCCCTATATCAATTTCGGTGCATTCTAACTAAATTCAGCTATTATTGTCACATAGCGGAATTTTAGTTTTTCTTGGATCTATCGGGCGCGTCCTCCTGACATGTTCAAGTTATGGGTGCCCTTATCTTGACCACCCTGATCCCGCTTGAGCGGGACTAACTAGGCGATGATGTTGATGTTGAGTCATTCTTGTACTTTAGTAAAGCCAAAGGGCTATGGTAGAAAAAGTGATCACCCTTCTTTTCAAGGTTGTGAAGGAATTGTCAAATGTGGATGACAAGGACTTGTGACTAACTTGATAGTAGCAAATTAACTTTCATCTGTCACATGCTTATTCATTCTTTCTTTTTACCTAATCATACAACATGGAACTATCATGCAACATTTTGATCCTGAATCATTCTTTTGAGTGCTGCCAACAATACCACAATATTTTGTGACTGTTTTCATTTGTATCCATTACTAAATGAAAAAGACCGGTCCACGGGGCCTTGAGGCTTCGGCGTTATTGTTTTGGTTTTATGTTTTATTTTCATTTCGGTTTTTGTTTTGCCTCGTCTTTGCCTTGTTTTCTATAAGTGTTATGTGGTCTCGTCAGGTCTTTTGGTCGCTCCCCTTTGCTAACAGCTTGGGGCGCCCCCATCTTGACCCCCAGATTTCCCGTAAAAAAAGTTCCACTGGGTAAATGTTGTTGTTGTACTAAATGAAAATGAAAAAGACTAGTACAAAAACAACTCAATGTAAAACGAGCAAGATCAATATATTAGAAGTGAAAAGGTGATTAAGTGCAAGGTGGGAGGACGTGATCATTGATCATTGTTTATCGTCGATACTATTGTTAGTACTTGACAATATATCTACTGGTGTTGTCATCATAATAACCTTACAGATTCTTGTTTTTTTTTTAATGATGAAAAGGTGTGATGAGAGTTATCAACTTTATTAGTTTGCTTAGAGCGGCATCCAATACATCTAAGTAATGTAACATATGCATTATGAATGCACATACCCTTACTAGGAGTAGTGTGTATAGCTTGAGAGGAAAGGGAAATTAGTGTGTATGTTATAATAGTGTTTTTTTTATCGATTTATATATTTGTTAATGTCTTATGTAAAGAGATTTAATGTACAGAATATGTCTAGAAAATCAAGAGTCTGAAACAATCAATAAGGAGACAAACCAGCAAGAGAAGACGGAACGAAAAAAAAATTCCAAACAAGTAAGAGAAGAATCAAACGGCTAATCAAAAAGCCAAAGTGAGCGGGAAGGGAATAAGTTAAGCATTATTAAAAACAAATGTCGTCGAAAATAACCATTGTCGAGCTCAAAGTGAGCTCAAACAGGTTGTGGTTGCTCTCGTGTTGAGATTGAGAGAGATAACCACTGTCTGATCGACGTCATTAATGGCGTTTGCCGATGCCTGTGGGAAATCGAGATTGTTTTTTCCGACATCCTGTTTGAGCTCCGATGCCTTCGGTCATGGAGCCTCAGTAGACCTGTTAAAACTTGACCCGACTCGAAAAACCGACCCGACCCGCCCGAAGTTTTTCGGGTTCAAACCCAACCCAAAAATCATTGGGTCAAGAGTAACCCGAACCCGGTCGACCCGGAAAAAACTAGGTTCGGTCACCAACCCGTTGGGTTGACCCGGCCAACCCGATAAAGTATTATTTCAATTAAAAATTCAATATTTTATTATAAATTTTGCATAAAATTATAATTTTATTATTATTAAATAATATTTTATATAATATAATATTAATTATTTTAATAAATATAAAAATAAAGGTTAACAAAATTGACGATCATGACCCGTTGGGTCAACACGAACCCGTACCAAACCCATAGCAACCCGGTCCATATGAACCCGAAAATTTTACGACCCGACGACCTGAGACCCGTTTTGACCCGAACCCGATTGACCCAAACCCGAATCCGACCCGCTCGACCCATTGGACAGGTCTAAGCCTCACCCATGTGTTCAGGGAGGTCAGCTTTGTCACTGATTTTATTGTCCGATCTTTCCTCAGAGTCTCCTCCTTCTTGTTGGCAGCCGATCCATGCCTCATCTGTGTTGATACTCTAAGACGACGTCGCATAGCAAATCGCACCTCCCCCTAATTGCCGTCGGAAATAGGTAACGGACCATCTTCATATAGATAGTGTATTGGTTGCTACTTTTTTTTTGGGTCAAATTTATTGGTCGCTACTTAAGACTTCTTTATTTCGTTTTTTTTTTATTTGGTAAGATTTAGGGTAGCCAAGTACTACTTGGACTAGCCTAGAGTACCCGTAAACGGGTGAAAACTAGTTACTAACGAATTTTAAAGGAAATTGGAGCAAACCGCCGCCCCGAAGATTCGAACCGGAGACCTCATACACAAGTGCTGAGGCCTTAACCGGCCGAACCAATGCGTCATGCCTTTATTTCGTTCTTTTGTAGCTACCATGGAAACGATAACAAAAATGAAAATTTGCCAAATGTATTATGCTTTGCTTGTATTTGTTTCACAGTTTTCACTTTTCACTTTTCACTTTTCACTTATCCAAAGAATGATGAGATCCTTCTTGTAAACGAAACTGGGCTTTTCAATGCTTGGGCTTATGCAAAATACTGAAATAAACCTAATCTACGGATGTGGTGGCCCATCAAAGTAGAGCTATGTCAAGCCAATCATTGTTAAATTTCCACAATTATTTTTACCAATTAATTTATAAGTCTTCTCAACTTAGCTGGTAAGCTTGATATAGAGGTCGGAAGCTCGAATTTTCATTGACAAGTCAATTTTAAACTAGATATAAAAAAGAATAAGACGATGAAATCATTTTAGTCATAGTTTAAGTTTTTGTGTTGAAAGTTAGATCTTAATATTATGTGTACAAAAAATAGTTAGAAATTCAATACGTTACCTATCTAATATCGGCTCCCGAAAATTCTACCATAATTCCACGAAAAATAGATTTGGTAACACATACCTCACACACCACTATTTCTAATCATACTTTTAAACTAATTAATTTCTCATTATTGCCTCACCTTAATCATCCATGCAGGCTGGTGCAATTTTTATTATTATCATTAGTCGTTAGAAATACAACTTTCATGACGTTATTCTGTCCCATATCTACTAATTCCACACCAAAAAAACAATAGTTGATCTTGTACATTGCTATCATCATCATCATCATATATTACGTACTCTTTTCAAACAAAAGCCATACAAAAGTTCAAAGAACTTAAAAGAAAAGCTTCATTTCTCTGCAACTTTAGTGTTATATAACTTTGTAACCGGGTGACATGCAACTTTACTTACAAGTCTACAATTATCATATTTATCACATTGCGTATTTACTACGGTTGAGTTAATTTATCACGCTTCAAGAAAATTTAGAACTACTTATAAGTATACGCCGTGCATTTACACGGATTAATAATTGTATTTAATTTTTTTTGCATGTTTACGTATTTAGGTTTTTTAAATATTATATTCCATCAATTAAGTTCTTGAAGTTGTATATCTTTTTTACATATAAGTTATTCTCACATGCATTTACAATTGACATTCAATTATTTAGAAAACGTATAAAAATATAGATTTTCTAAATAATTAATTTATGATTGATGTATAATATTAAGTAAATATTATGTGTGAAAGGTCAAGAGGCTAAGGTAAAATATATAAGATATGTATGACATTAAGTCTATAGGAGACAACTGGATTCTACCAAAGAAAATAGGAGGCAATTGAATGCTTTAAATTCAAAGCATTGAATGTAAAAAATACAAATTTACATGTAGGTTAGATTAGATAATTAGATGCAAGTGTATTACGGTTTAAAGCAATTTTACCATTTACACAATTTTACCACGGATATTAGAAAGACTCTGGTTATATGACCGCGGTAAATAAGGGAACCGTGGTGAACTTGCGACAGTGGTAAACAAGTTACCATGGCCAAGATTACCGCGGTTCACAATTGAGGTAATCTTTACCAAGGAACCGTGGTAAAAACCACTTTTTCTACTAATGTATATATCAACATCAGTTTTCCATTTAGTTGTAATTCATCATTACAAACACTGATCAAATTAACAAATTGATCATCTGAAATAAACCAAAACCCAAAGCAAAAACATATTAATTAATTATTCTATACAAATAAATCATATAGGAGAGAGAGCTTAATAATGTAACTCAACACATTATTTGATCTGCCTTCTTGGTGGTTGAAACTCTTAAATGTGCCTCCATGGATTCTCAGCCAAGCTTACACATTCCTTGTACCTGAAGCAATCTACAAGATGATCAACGGTCATTCCCGCCGCTTGCATAAACGAGTGAACGATCACCGGACCGACTAACCGAAAGCCGAGCCGAATAAGCTCTTTGCTAATGGCTTCTGATTTGGGAGACCTCAAAGGAACACTTCTTGGGTACCTATACTTGTTGATTATTGGCTTGTAGTTGAAGTATTCCCATATGTATCCACTAAATGATCCATGTTCTTCCACAACCTAATTAAATCATAATTTAATTTTTTATAAGCATTTATATAAATTATCAAATGGAAACTTGTGAAATTGATTATGATTATAGATTAATTTAATTTCATGCCTTTTGAATGGCTCTAGCATTTTCAATAATGCATCTGGCTCTGCATTCGGCTAGACCCATTTCTTTGTTGGAGGAAATTTCTGCAATCTCCTTCTCTCCCATGTTGGCAACGGTGTTTGGATCAAACCCATTAAATGCTTCTCTGTTTAATTAAACAACAAATTCAATTAAATTGGTAATTAACATCTAAGAAAAAAAAATCGTTAGACATGGGTCCGGTTTCGATTCCTCCGAAACCTGGAACCGGAATCGTAACCGACATCTAGCCGGTTCCGGAATTCCGGAATCGGAACCGGCCACAAAAAATTGTCCAGCTGAGAACTCGGCCATTCTAGGTGAAACCGCGACCACAGTTTACCGTCGAAACCGCCTGTTCCAATGGGTTCCGAACCACCGGTTCAGAACCGATAAAAACCGACAGTTCCATGGTTTCGGGGGTGGTGGAACCGGAACCAAAGCCGTCCCCATAACTGAACTGACGGTTCCAGTTCCGGTTCCCTACGGTATCGGTTCCAGCAGGTTCCAATCGAACCATCCGTTTTCATTGGAACCGGACCCAAGTCTAAATAATTCTGGTGAAATAATAATCAATGTTTGATTACCTGAGGAATTCCTTTCTCTTGAGGATTTCAGTCCAATTGTAGTCCATAAGCAACCCAGACAATACCAGAAGCTCAAATAATCGACTATATATATCATATCCAAATTGAAACACCATTAATGTTAGATCACAAGAACATTCATTTTTCCATAGAATTTGTGATTAATTAATACTAATGATTGAATAAAAACAAGGCACTAATCAATCACTTACTTGTCATCATAAACTGGCACCCCCCATTGCTCGTCATGAAATGCTACATAAGTTTTATCTGTACCTCACAAAGGACACAGTGTAAATTACTTTACATTTTATAATCACACTTGTGTAACACATCATAAAGGTGAACTTAAGTTCATAATCTTAATTTTCATCTGAACATATTTCATAAGATACTATGACCATACAAAATATGTATATTATGTTAGGGAAAATTGCATTTAACCACCCTTTATTTTACAATTGTTACAATCAACCACCCTTTATATTTTTTTCTACACTTAACCACCCCTTATTTGTAATTATGTGCATTTAACCACCCATTTTAACAAAAAACATCATTTTCTCCGTTATGTAAAGTAAATTACGTTTTTTCCTTTATTTTTAAATTTAATTTACAATAAATAAATAAAGGAAAAACCATAATTGACACTTTCAAGTTCAAATACGTCGATAACTCTGACCTAATTTCCTCCATAATAATTCATACCCTCCATCCAATGGCAAAGAAGAACCACAACTTCATCGATGCAAAGACCATGGGTTTTGGATCTGATTCTGACGACTTTGAGCGTCCCTTGGAGTCGATCGCGTCTAAGTTGATGGACGACGACTCGAGATTCAAAAGGTTGAGATGTAGGCCGAAATCCAATGACATTCTAAGCTCAATTTATTCTTAAATTCTTTTATTTATTGTAAATAGAATAAAAAAAAGGGCAAAATGTAATTTACTTTAATTAAGGAAGAAAATAAGGTTTTTCATCAAAATGGGTGGTTAAATGCACATCTTTGCAAATAAGGGGTGGTTAAGTGTAGAAAAAAATATAAAGGGTGGTTAATTGTAACTAGTGTAAAATAAAAGGTGATTAAGTGCAATTTTCCCATTATGTTACTAGAAACTCTAATAGAATAACATTTCGTGTCATAACTTGTTTCTTAGTGTAAAATTATGATATGATACGTTTTCCTGTATCTATGCATGGGTATGGTACAATAAATCATTTAAAAGCTTAAGAAAAACTTACATACCACTATTTTTAGTGATCCATTGACACCTTCTAAGCTCCTCATTTGCAAACTCATACTCATGATCAATTCCATGAGGACTATGACTTTGAACAATATTATTGGATGAAGCATGAGCCACAACTTGAGTGTCTCTCCTTTGAAGTGTCATCCTAACCCTTCTTAGCGACTCGAGTGACAACACAATCTTCTGATCCAACGGGCAAGAGCTCGAATCAGTAAGAGACGAGTCACTCGAGTTCTGTGACAGAGACGAAGCCAAGGACGACATAGAGAGCAATGAGTTGCTCCTATAGATCCCAAGTGGATACACTTTCTTGAAGTGTTTGTACAAGCTCGGAGTAGGGTTCGGGTTCGGGTTTTGCGAAACCGGGTTCTCTTTTAATTCCTTGTAGCCTTTGCTCTTCTCCATTGCAATGTGCCTTCTCACACCCACCTTAGACATGGCTTATTTTGCTAGCTCTATTTTGGAAAGGGAAAAATAAATTAGAAATAAATTGAAATAAATTAGAAATAAATTAAAGTTTTTTTTTTTTTGTGTTGTATGGAGTTTAGTTGTGTTTCATGAACAACTCATAAGATGTAAGGAAAGGATATATGGGTTGTGAAGATTGTGGTACTCTTTATAAGTACTAAAGAGAAACCCTTGAATTATTATGATTATAGTTTGGTGAAATGTGAGTTTCACTAGAAGATATATTATATGTATGGATTCTCCACTTTCCTCCTTTGTTTACAAGCAAGCAAGATTGAGAAAATTGTCATGGATTGCTTTACTATTTTATGCAATAAGATGCTTATAGGCTTTTCAAGATGATGTATAATTTTGGACCACCCTAAAATACTTAGGTTTTTTAATGGGCAATTTTAAAATTGAAATCTCTATAGATGTTGAGGATATATATTAAATATTATCATATACTAATATCTAATCTCTTGTAGTAGTTGGATTTCAGATGCCAAATAATTATGATGATATATAATTATAATAAGTACCGAGTAATTTTGTCCTATTATATGTATAAATCATTCATATTAATATAGGGTCAACATTTTAATTCCATAGAGTGGTTCATGTTTATTTTATGCCCTACTTGGTGATTGCTCTACCAAAGGCAGCCAATAGCTCTTGAAAAATGTTGACTGCTTACCATTTTTGAATTCAAGAACCCAAAATTGTTATATTAGCTTTCACATGTATTCACTTATTATAATTGGATTTTTCTAATATGTGACCACGGACACATATTAGAGAGTTAAGCTTGGAAAAACATGGCAAGTTCGGGCTGCGGACCGGCCCATTACGCCCTTTCGTAGATACGGGCAGATATGGACAAAGATAATATCAAATTGTTCGGCCATGACCCGCCCCAAACCTACTAATCGCTCATGTTGATTCGGGAATGCAATTCTGTGGCGGACTTCATCGCTGGATCGTTCAGACGTATCTCTTCCGTCTCACTTGCAGTTGATTCGGGTTTTCTTACCTTCATCCGTCAGGATGCTTTAGGGCGACCACTAGTTTGTTAGTGGTCACTCTAATTTCTTTCCTTATCAAAAAAAAATAAAATTAATCGCTCATGTTCGTGCGCCTAAATTTTGAGTCGGGCTCGGCCCAAACCCAACCCAGGCCGCTTTGTACAATTACGTTTTTTGGTGAAGGATACTGCTTATGAGAGTTGAATCAAAAATCTATGAGTACTATTTTTAAAGACTTAACCGCTTGACTAGATGTCCAAAGGCCACTTTGTATAATTACTTGGTTTCTGATACTTAGATTAAGACCTCGCATAAAATTATGTATTGGCAAAGTTAGGTGGCACGGGTACTTTCATAACTAATATATAGTTTCACACCGAATTTTTTTTTAAGGGTAACGAAATTTTGCCGACGGGCAGGTAAGTGAGAGTGGCTGTGCATCTTAAAATTGAGTGATCAAAGTATGCAAGTATATGTTCTTTGATAGGGATTAGGGACTTAACAAAGTTAGAAAATTTCAATTAGTTGTAAAGTAATTTGAGTTGGATGGGGTCCATTTTTAGGGTTCTAAACTTGGAACTTACTCCTATGTGTAATTTTATTTTGTGTGTGTGAGTGAGTGAGGGATTGAGACCAACATATTGCCTGCTTAAGAAAGAGATATGTCATCCATAAACAGTTCTGAAAATGTTGTCATAAAGTAGCACATGATTTTCATGGTTTGATTGACATTAATTTAATGTGTGACATCAAAGTTTCATATATTGGCATCATAAGTTTGTGTGTAAAGGTGTCAAACGGGTCGGTTAGGTCGGGTCCGGGTTCGATTATTTCGGGTTCGGGTCGTAACGGGTCACCGGTTAAATTGGGTCGGGTCATTTCGGGTTGTCGAGCGGGTCGGGTCGACCTAACAGGTCAAGAAAATTGATTTTTTTTACAATTATTAAAATATTTTTTATTTAAAAAATGATATTTAATAATAAATCTATTATTTTTTTATATATTTTAATAATAAAATATATTATAATTTTTAAAATATATTATATATTCTTAAAATATAACAAATTGGGTCAATCCAACGGTTTATTCGGATTTGAACCCAATGGGTTTCGGGTCTATCGGGTTCAGTTTATTTTGGGTTTCGGGTTCAAATTTTCGGGTCTTAACCCTAAATTTTTCGGGCGGTTCGGGTCGGTTTTTCGGGTCGGGTTACCTTTTAACAGCTCTAATGTCAATACTCAAAAAACCCAAAAGTCAGAAGAATTTAAAATTGAATCACCCATTGGACATTGTCAAGATAATCACCTAAGTGGGCTTCATTTTATTCTTGTTTTTGGAATGGCCCAAATCTAGAGCTGCTATTTGGGCCCTACAACTGACCCATTTTGGCACTATCAAGCTAGCCAAACACTTTTTTTTTTTTTGATAATGTAAGCTTTAGGAGGATTACTTGGGACGTCCTAGAGCATCCTTACATATGAGAATTTGAAGTTCTATGTGACTCTGCAGATAAATGCTAGGGATTATGTGGCTTAGTTTAACGATTTTATCAACCACAACGTTGTAATCTCTAGCAACATGAAAATGACAGACAATGTCGAAAGTCAAAACCTTGATGGGAAACCAAGATATCGGACACCAACAACTCATTTCCCCAAGAACATTTACCGGTATCCTTAACTGCATTGATGAGTGTAAGGTAAGGTTGTCACCCTCAATTTCAAGTTTCCTAATCCTTACTTTCCTTATAACCCTTGCATAATAGATCTAATCACCTGTATCGATGCATCAATTGTTATTGTGAACTTACAGCCGTCAAAGTTCAACTTAATTATATAGGCTTGAAAAAAATAATCTTAAGTTGACAAATGACAATCGATGTTTGGTTCAAGTCGTTACACCATACAATAACTAGTATAAAGAGTTGATGGTACAACTCCTCTATTATAATTGTTTTAATTTTTTGATTGAAATATTTTTTTTGATTCATTTTAGTTTTTTTTTTCTAAAACAAAACATTGTAAGTCGATGTACCATTAGACCTGTACAAATTCGGGTTCAGGCCGGATCCGGGCCGGGCTTTGAACAAAAATTATGCCCATTTGTCCGAGCGGGTTCAGGTCAAGCGGGTGATTCGGGCCGGCAAGGATGTCCAAGTCCGCCCGGACATCCGGACCCGGGTAGCCCGTCGAGGCCTGTATATAAATTCATAAATACTTATTTTTTCATGTCCATTAAAAAAGTAGAAAATCCTGATATTATAATTACAATATCTAACATTACTTAAAATTAAGATCGTATTTATGCTAGCTTTTTAGGTGACAAGGTGAATGAACTATAATAATTAACTCTCTTTTGTACTAATTCTACAATCAATGACCCCAAGATATTTTTCGCAAACATATCTTTATTTATAAATATAAATATTTATTTTAAATATTTAATATATTCGGGTATTCGGGCGGGTTATCCGGGATATTCGGTCAAAAATATTGTTCGTGTCCCGCCCATGAATTCGGGCGGGGCGGGCTTATTTACCCTTTCGGGTTAGAAATCTTGCCAAGTCCGCCCATTTTTTCGGGCGGACGGTACGGGTTGGGCGGGTTAGTCCGGCTTTGTTCAGGTCTATGTACCATACAACAACTTGGGGTGTCCTTTTTGGGGGAAATATGGGACACTAGTGGGGCGTCTCCGGGAAAAGCTGGGGGAGGAGGGGGAAATGAAGCGGAATTCCGCTAGAGGGGGAGGATTCCACTAGACACGGATGCTCTTGTTGAACACTGGTCAATGGCGGGCGCTTAATGAATCCGCTCACATTCCGCTCTTTTCCGCTGGTGCCAAATGGGGCCTTATAAGAAGATAGTGTCGTACACTAATAGTAACTTTAACCGAACCTCTACAACCAGCCTATTTCCACCTCCGAGCTTACTTTTGAAAAACAAATCTTTATGTGTCTATCCCCCCCCCCCCCCCAAAAAAAAGGTTGAGTTTATTCATATATTGGTATTTGTTTTGTTTCTATGGCAGATTTTTGGAGTGCGTTTCAAGGTTTACGATTAGCTTGGGATTGGGGGTTCAGAAAGATTTGCTTGGAACTAGACTCACAGTATGTTGGTGTGTCTACTCTTAAGTCGACATGTGAATCGATATCATCCCTTATTTATTTAGCCATGTAGCTCAATACCAAGACTTTCCTATAAGAAACCGGCTTGTTCGATTTCGTCATAATTATTGAGAAATTAATGTTGTGACTGACTTACTTTCTTATTAAGCGTTTTCTTTTAGCGTAGATTTTCTTGTATTGCTCGACCCACCAGATGGTGTTATTTCAATGTTGACTAGTGATGTAAGGTGTAGGACTATCCCCACTTACTTCCTACTTATTTCTCACTTTTATTTCGAAAAAATAACATATATTATGTTTTTTTGGGGTTAAAAACAGTTCAAAAAAGTCAAAAAGAGACTCGTGATATTATTTTTGAGTTGCTTAACTAGATATTTGAAGTGAAATGACATTATGCTTTATACTAGTGCACGTGGATATATGAAATCATTAAAATAAACAACTAACTCAATCCTTCATCAAAAACAATGAGCCATGTCTAATACAACAAAACATTTTGTCACAAAAAGACATAGCACAAACACAAGAAACTAAGTACTCTCTCCTTCTCTCTTTCGATATATTTGATCGAAAAAGGTTTTATACGTTACATAGCCACATTACTTAACACAACAAAACAAACTATTAACCATTTTGAAAGGGAAAATCATATTAGATGCATATTGCCAAACTTCTCAAGTGTTGCATACTCTATATAAATGTATACATATATTGAAAATTCATCGGTTGTTCTTGGGAGGATGATGACGCGGACCAGGATAATCGGCGTAAGATACAAAGGAATCCATATCAGTCGATTTGAATTGCTTACGTGCTCGTATACTTTTAGAAGCCTTTGTTTGTTGCTCGCTTTCTTCATAATACTTTGAATCACTTTTCATGCCTCCTTTGGTTGATGAAATCTTTAGCACTTGTTCATCATCACGATCACCTGTGATTTTCTTAGCCATCGCTCTTTCGTCGTTGGTTTTGATCATTTTCCTTCCTCCAAATCGCGTACTTTGATCAACTTCCTTCATCTCGCGTGAATAGTGTTTCTGTAAAACATTAAGCAATACCCTCAAGTTATATTCATCGATGATCAAGTTCTTCAAATTTAGAAATGATCATATATGTTATAATGTCTAGGAAGTGAGTTCACACCTTTGACATACATATAACATATAGATTAAAACTGATTGACAATATGAGAAATAGACGATAAACTTTATAGGTTTTATATCACCCAACTTTCGATGTGGAAAGTTATATATATAGTTTCATAGATATATAAATTATCTATGACTACATTACCATGCATATTTTCTCAAATTGAAGCAAAATCATGTAAATACCTTGATGCTAGAAATAGTAGTAGAAATGAGCTTCGTTGAGGCGACATTCTCATCTATACAAAAGGGCAAACAAAGGGAATGATCAGAATCTATCCACACAAGAAATGACACTAAGCATCAAATATACTTGCTTTTTCGGTTTATTTTTAACTTCGTTCGATGACCAGAGTGACAGAGTCGCTCTAGGTTTGAATCGGATACTGTATAGCACATTTAAGAGGGAAATTCCACAACAAATAGACCAACTTGTGATTAATGGTCAAGTTATGATTTTCGCGGACGTGCGAAAAAACTTGAGAATATAAATGAAAACATACCATGGATAGAAGGTGCATTTGAGGAGATTTGATCACTTGAAACACATGAACTTGTAAAGATGAAGAACAAAAAGAGCAAAACACAAGAAGAGCAACAAATTTTTCCCATTTATGCTTGATTTTTTTGGACCAAACAATTCAAGCACTTTTCTTTTGCATGCACAAGTCAAACACTAGTATAATTTAGGGCTCTCAACTTCCTTATATATGATTACATGATATTATAATATTCAAATTAGGGTTTAAAACCCAAGTTTAAGTACTCCTAGCTAGCTAGCTTAAAGAGGAGTTGGGTATTGAGATCTTCGAAAGGGTGTCTAGTTTTTTACCACAACATGTTACATGGTTAGTGTTTGTATAGTTTTACGTGTAAAGCCCATGTGTCAGTTCAATTACCAATAGAAAGGCAAATCACGAGGCAAATTTGGAATTATGAAAAGAATAAGGACTTTGCTAATCAAGAGAATTTTGTTGGATTCTATGAATTGATGTGGGATATTACTTTCTTCTACAATAGCATTTCCGATTGAGAATTAATATTATACTCCCTCCGTTTCGCAAAAGATGTCCTTTTGGACAATTACACGATTATTAAGGAATTTTTTTATACCTAATATGCCCTCATTAAATGACTTTACTTTATTAATGTGGCTAATTACATGGGAAAGTGAAAAAAGGGAACCCACTTTTTAGGGGCATAATCGGGAAAAATTGAAAAAAATGGTAAAAGGACAACTTTTATGAAAAATGCTAAATGGCCTAAAAAGACATATTTTGTGAAACAGAGGGAGTAATTTAGTAGGTACGGTCCGGTTCAGAAGAGAACACACCTTTTCGGAGATGATTGAGAACGTCTTTCTGTCGTTCGATCTCGAAAATTCAATGACTAGTATCACATATTAGTTAAATTAAAAAATAAATAAAAAATGTTTGTACATAATTTTATAATTATTTATGCACAAATTTTATAATTAAGTTGTGCATAATTTTCGGATTGATTGTGTATTATTTTGTAACTGAGTATGCATGTTTTTTTCTTACGAGTATGCATGCTCTATTTTAGAGGACTGTATATGACTTTATAATGATTGTGCATAATCTTACAAGTACAATTGAGTGTGTATAATTTTGTTACTAAGTGTGTATGACCCTATAATTTAGTGTGCATTACCCTATACCTAAGTGTGAATAATGATATAAAACCATGTATACTCAATTGCAAAAAATCATGCAAACTTAATTACAAATAGTATCCACATTCACTTATATAATCATGCACACTCAATAATAATATTATGCACATTCACTTATATAATCATGCAAACTCAGTTGTTTAATCCGCACTCATCTAAAATAAAACATGCACACTCACTTATAAAATTATGAACATTCAGTTATATAATCACGCACGATCATCTAAAAATATGCACACTCATCCAAGAAACTATGCCCATTTAATGAAAACGTTGTGCATAGTCCTCAATAACAAGATAAAGTACAATCAATAACAAAATTAGGCATAATCATTTACAATACACGTTTTTCAAATAAAGTTCAATCATATCTTTTTTTTCGATTTTTTCATTGTAAGATGTTTTAAATAAGACCATCTATTTGTTCGAGATTCAAAATATGTGAACAATTCTCTATTATTTTTATAAATATTGCTCTCTCGTACTTCATTCTCAATTTAACAATGATAGTTAACCAACAATCATTACTATTAAAGTGGAGGTTAAAAAAATTATTAAATAATACATGTCACTTTTAGATTGGAGCGCATCACTCTTTTTTAACCAATTTGATTGGTTGAAATTTCATTGGATATTTTTATTGGTTAAAAATAATTGTAGACCCCACATATAATAAAATTATTATTTATATCCATGTGAAATATTTTATCAGATTTGAATTTGGCAATTTTTGGCAAAATAACCATTAAATAAAAAAATATCAAATTAATTTACATTATTTTTTACAAGATTGACAATGATCTATACAATTTTTTTTTTAAATTTATAAAAAAAAAAGATTCTAAAACCTTTTTAACAAAACTACGTCGTTTTTAATATATTTTTTAAAACAAAAAAAAAACCTCAATTTTTCTTCTCTGTTCGGCGTTTCCAATTTCTTCTTTTTTGTCATTGTTAACCTGTGCTATTACCTTCAATCTACTAGTACCCACATAAAAAAAATTCAGGAGTGAAGGGAGGGCACTGGCCCACCCATGCCCTCCCCCAAATCCATCTCTGGTTTGAAGTATGATGTTTAGACATACACTATTTAAATATCACGAATTCTTTGATGAAAGGGAGAACAATGTTGGTCATAGCTCACCGGCTCTCAACGGTTAAAAGTACAAACACCGTTGCATTTGTTCTTGATGGTTTAGTGGTCGAAACGAGTATTCGTAAAGAGCTCCTAAACAATTATGCCATATAAACTACTTTATTTTTTTTGAAGGGAATTGCCTATGAGAGTCGAACCGGAAACCTCTTAGTATCATCCTTGGAATCTTAACCGCTTGACTAGATGCCTGAAGACTCATACTCTCACCATTTCGAAATGTAAGTCGTTTCTAGCTCTAAAAGATGTTTCATAATGTAAGTCATTCATTCCCTTATTTAATGTAAAACTTTCTAAGATAGGTCATTCCTCTATTTAATTTACTTAACATCTCAACAACATTCATTAACTCAAGCAATTCTAGTGGTATTGGAAGTTTACTTTTGTAGGGAGTATTTAGTGTATTTATACATCCAAGATTAAAGAGTTAATAGTGCATGTGATAAAAACAAGCATTAAATTATCATCTTTTCCATTTTAAGTTTGTCTTAATTCCTGTGCAAATTCAAAAAACGATTTACATTGCAAAACTGAGGTAGTATAAACTACTCTAGTGAAAAGACAATTATAAGGAAGCAAAAATAAAAGTTTGTAGCAAAATCATGGATAAGGAATCAAATCCAACTAAAGGTTCATAAACATGTTTTTTTATTGTCTCTTTTTGCCATGCATTTATACATTACTTATTTATATGATGGAATATATATAGGATCTACTATAGTGCTTCATTGACATATGTGGAGCTAGGCATG
Organism: Fallopia convolvulus; assembly: GCA_964016875.1. NCBI lineage: Eukaryota > Viridiplantae > Streptophyta > Magnoliopsida > Caryophyllales > Polygonaceae > Fallopia > Fallopia convolvulus. The sequence goes on along the minus strand of OZ024718.1, from coordinate 81,494,009 downwards.
ATATTCACTCCTATATGGAGCTTTTCTTTCGTGATCGGAGTTGTTGCCTCCGGTGTCTTGTGACATTATATTGGAAGGAAAAAAAGGCGACTGGTACAATGGCGACCTCCATGACAATGATTTTCATGGACTTTAAGGTTATAAGGTAATTTAAATTAGTTAACCCTTAGGGTAATTTAAATTTAGTTAATCCTTAAAAATGTATATTCTTAAATTTTAAGAAATCATTAATTTTATAGGTTTGTCTCTCCACTGCTATTCTACTTGGCGACATGGCTTATAAGTTGGTGGTAGCAATTCTTCGTTACTCAAACCGACAAGTGAAGAAACAACCTTCTAGAGATATTCTTCGAAGAAGAGCACATCATCGTGGATTGGCATATGACGAGGAGGAGTGCTATTTATACTTTGAGAAAAATCTAATTCCTAATTGGTTGGCATTCATGGTTAATGTGGTCTCTTTCATCATTTCTTTTTTCGTCCTCCCAACCACATACACGTGTTTCATGTGGTACCAAACCTTCATCCTCTATGTCATCGCATTCTTCTTTGGGTTTATCAATGCATATGGATGCGGTGAGACTGACTAGTCATTGACAGCTTCATATGACCGCGTCATCATATTCCTCATGGCCAATTGGATTTGTTTCAAAGAGGGAGGAATAGTGGTCAGCTTGGCAGCTTGTGGGGCGATAACCAGTGTACTCTCAACCTCAGTTGATTCAATGCAGGACATCAAGGCTGCTTATCTAACATTGACGTCTCTCATGTCATTATTCATCGGCTAGTTAGTAGGCACATTCAATGGGATCCTTACCACATCATTCATCTTTTTGGATATTGTTGAGTGTCTTTGGAGATATTGGAGTGGCGAGATCAGATTTCCCAACCCCAAGTGCAGCCATTTTTAAAAACATGGAACAATTAAGAGTTGAAGGCTTTGGAGTTTGGAGGCCTCCCAAAGCATTGACGTCTCCCAGTTCATTATTCATCGGCTAGTTAGTAGGCACATTCAATGGGGTCCTTACCACCTCATTCAGCTTTTGGATATAGTTGAGCGCCGCCTTTAGAGATATTGGAGAGGCGAGATCAAATTTCCCAGCCCTGAGTGCAACCATTTTTAGAAACATGGAACAATTAAGAGTTGAAGGCCTTGGAGTTTGGATGCCTCCTAAAGCATTGACGTCTCCGAGGTCATTATTCATCGACTAGTTAGTAGGCATATCAATGGTATCTTACCACCTCATTCAACTTTTTGGATATTGTTGAGTGCCTTTGGAGATATTGGAGAGGCGGGGATCAAATTTCCCAACCCCAAGTGCAGCCATTTTTAAAAACATGGAACAATTGAGAGTTGAAGGTTTTGGGAGGCCTCCAAAGCATTTTCTCCTCCTCTCATTGTGTTCCTTCTCCATGGGTATCTTTCTCAATTTAGCTAGAGATGTTGGAAAGCTATACCGACATTATTGGGGGCTGAGTACGTACCTCTTCCGACACCGATCGCCATCCCGTTCTATTCTGCAGGCTCCTTTACTATCTATTGGGAGCGGTTTGCTATACTTCTATTAGATTAGTTTATTTTCTTTCAACCAAAACAAAAAAAAATTAGTTTATTTTCTTGTTATATAATGTAATTTAACTTAATATATATATTTTTTGGTCCCATTATTTAAAACATGTACCATTAAAAAACTTGGCCGAAAAGAAGGGGCTCAAGCCCCTCAAGCTCCTTGCATCCGTCCATGGGCATTGAGAGATGTTGGGAGGTCACATGTTCAATTCTTGTATCCGCCCTTTCATCCGATCAGTGCAAGTCAATTTACCCAATTCGTATACTTTGCCAGCTAATTTAAAAATTCAGAATTTACCACCAAATACGGGTCCATCGTAGAAAAATAAACTTTACTATAATAACAAGTAAAGATCTCGAACAAGAACAGTCTGAAAATATAGAGGGAGGCCATGGGATATGAATATGTTATTTTAGGCTATGAATATACTACATCCATCAATAGCTGATTATTAAAGCCGACAACTTTAAGGCTATTATAACGATTTTGGAACCACTTCAAGTTGGTTTTTCAATAAATGACATATTAAACTAATTTTTATATATTCTTCTTTTTTTTCAATAAACTAGCATAGTAAGATGCACTTCCGGGTTGCCCTTTCCACATACGATCAATTTTGAATATTTTAATGCACCTACGTACGTATATAACACTACACTTTTAGAGGATTATTTTAATACGCATACAATTATTTTTTATGCACAACCGTAAATCTATACTCATAGTTTTGATGCACATATATTTAATTATTGATGCACATGCATTCAACTAATTAATTTAGACGCACACGCGAATAAGATGCACTTATAATAACCCCTAATTTAATCATATTTTAGGAGTTTAGTATATTTTTAAGAGGCAAATTTACACACATATGTATATAGTCTCGGTGGTTGGGACACCGAGAGGACCGAGGAGTACGGCTGGTGTGGAGTCGGAGTCGGCGTGGACGGGTGAATCGTGGGGAGAGAGCCGAGGCGTGGGGGAGAGAGAGGGTATGATGGATTCGCTTGGGATGGTTGTCGATCATCGACCACCGGAATATATCGGTATCTTCAGAGACGCTCAGAGCGCAAGAGCAGCAAAGACCTCATCTCTTGGAAACCACTCATTGACTCTTCCACTAGTGCTTTAAACTGATACTGCTTTATGAGGACATCAAGGCTGCTTATCTAACATTGACGTCTCCCATGTCATTATTCATCGGCCAGTTAGTAGCACATTCAATGGGATCCTTACCACCTCATTCATCTTTTTGGATATTGTTGAGTGCCTTTGGAGATATTGGAGAGGCGGGATCAGATTTCCCAACCCCAAGTGCAGCCATTTTTAAAAACATGGAACAATTAAGAGTTGAAGGCTTTGGAGTTTGGAGGCCTCCCAAAGCATTGACGTCTCCTATATCATTATTCATCGGCTAGTTAGTAGGCACATTCAATGGGATCCTGACCACCTCATTCAGCTTTTTGGCTATTCTTGAGTGCCTTTGGAGATATTGGAGAGACGGGATCAGATTTCCCAACCTCAAGTGCAACCATTTTTAAAAACATGGAACAATTAAGAATTGAAGGCTTTGGAGGCCTTCTAAAGCATTTTCTCCTCCTCTCGTTGTGTTCCTTCTCCATGGGTATGCTTCTCAATTTAGCTATAGATATTGGGAAGTTATACTGACAAGATTGGGCTGAGTACGTACCTCTTCCGATACCGATCGCCATCCCGTCTATGTTGCAGGCTCCTTTACTATCAACATGGCTATTGGGAGCAATTTGCTATACTTTTGAGTACATATCTTTATTTTAGTGACAAGATTGGGCTGAGTACAAATCTTTCTTTTTTCATGTCAAATATTAGGATATATTAGGAAAATCTTCAACCTCTTTTATTGATCGATCTCTATACAAATATTTTTATTGGTTAAAAATAATTGTAGGCCCCACATATAATAAAATTATTATTTATATCGATGTGAAATATTCTATCAGATTTGGTTTGACAATTTTTGGCAAAATAACCATTAAATAAAAAATATCCAATTAATTTACATCTACCTAATACATTATAAAGCAGAAACCGTGTCTGTTGAAAAAATTGCGCCACGTGGCATTTCTTGAATAAAATAATGTTACATTTTTTTAATAATAAATATTATAATTACTTATATCATTCTTTTTACATATCCAATTTTTTTATAGGATAATAACTTGTTATATATGTTGATATTTTTTATGCATATTTTTTTTATCTTGTAACAAGATTTGGGATCCAAGTATATAATTTTTTTTATCTATATGTTGATAATAACTTGATATAATATTTCTTATATTGATTTTATGCATAATAGTTTTTTTTATCTTTTAACAAGACTCGGACTTCAAGTATATAATTTTTTTATCTATACGCTGATAAAATATGGGACACAATCTTAAAGATTTTTTTATAAATTACATAATTTTATTACAATATTATATACAAGTGTTTTAATTTTATACTAATATCATGATATTGTATAATCGTTAGTAATATTATCACATGAGTATCACGGGGATTCAACTAGGTATGTCTTATAAGATTGACAATGATCGATCTATTTATGTAAAATTTCTTTTTAAAATTGAAATTTGATTTTAAAAAGATAGAAATTTACTCCATATTTTAAAAGATTGACAATTATCTATTTATGTAAAATTTCTTCTAAAAACAAATTATGATTAAAAAAATTGATAAAAACTTTGCTTATATCAAATTTTGGTACAATATTTTTTTTAAAATATAATTTTTATATAAAAAAATGATACGAATCAAAATTACTCTTAGAATTAAATAAATATTTACATTATCTTTGGATTTTATCTATTTATGAAAAATATTTTATTAAAATAGACTTTTGATAAAAAAAAAAGAGATAGAAATTTACATTATGTCTTACAAGATTGACAATTAAATGATTAAATTATATTTCAAAAAAAATAATTACACTATGACTCTCCAAAATCAATTTTTTCTTGAAAAGTTATAAACTTTTTCAATTAAACCATAAACGTTAAAAAATATTAGTTTTGACTCTATATTTTTCTAGGAAAAAATACATAATACAAAAATTTCTACTCTTTTAACTATTTGTTTATTTATTTTATATTTAATAAAACCCGTACAAGGTACTCACCATTACACTAGTCTAAACTGCTAATTATATGTATATGTTTACAATAAAAATGGAAGTTTGAATCTGTTTATCTATGCTAGTGAACCAAACTTGTCGTGGATTACTGCCTCTTAGACTCTTAGTTAGTTTTATGATATTTTTCTCAATCTTATTTGAAGTATAAAATATTGATCACCATTTCATAATATAATATATAACATATAACCACTTCTTTCTTCCCTTACTTATTTTTTAAAAAGACTCATATTAGAGTTCCAAAAGGGGGTGCATCTATGGACATGTGTGGACCAAACTAACTAACCAACTACATATTAATTACTATATTATTAGGGGATAAAAAAGGGGTTATTTATGAATGTGTTTGTACTAAGTTGTACATGGCGTAGAACATAAGGTATTTGGTGTTTTGAGCCTGTCTATGTGAAGTCTCCAAAAGTTAACGCCTTCAAATTTCATTTGTTGGTTTCCCAACCCAACCATTACCCATACATCTAAATCTAAAACCAATAAAAAGAGTAATTCCAGTTAGAGGTGTCAAATGGGTCAGTCAGGTCGGGTTCGGGTTCGGTTATTTCGAGTTCGGGTTGAGTCGGGTTCGGGTCGTAACGGGTCAACGGTCAAATCGGGTCGGGTCATTGCGAGTTGTCAGGCGGGTCGGGTCGACCTAACAGGTCAAGAAAATTATTTTTTTTACAATTATTAAAATATTTTTTATTTAAAAATGATATTTAATAATAAATCTATTATTTTTATATATTGTAATAATAAAATATATTGTAATTTTCAAAATATATTGTATATTCTTAAAATATAACAAATTGGGTCAACCCAACGGTTTTTTCGAATTTGAACTCAACGGGTTTCTGGTCTATCGGGTTCGGTTTATTTTTGGTTTCGGGTTCAAATTTTCGGGTCTTGACCCTAAATTTTTCGGGCAGTTCGGGTCGGTTTTTCGGGTCGGGTCAACTTTTGACAGCTCTAATTCCAGTTAGTGTCCCAAAATTTAAGATTATTTCGGTTGATATAATGAAACTAAGGCTCTATTCGACGGTCTTGGTAACTTTCTATCGCTACCCAAAAAGCTAGCGGAAAAGTTGATACCTTGGAGATAGAAGGGTGCAAAATCTAGCGGATCCTAGGATAAATTAACCTCCCACTCTAAAAAAAAAACCCAAAACGCAAACGGACTCTAACTCTTTTTTAGTTGGGATTTCTAAGTTTTTGGTTTTTTTTTTTTACGGTGTCCCCTTTTATTTGTATTAAATAAATTGAAGTCTGGCATTGTGTTTCTTACCTCAAATAGTTAAATTAGTATAATTCGACTCCAATAATACCCAAATTCATACTTAGATCATCTCAATTTGAATTTCTAAACAATGCACTTTTTAAGTGTTTTGAAGGTTACATGTACTATATTTAGAGCTGTCATTTGTTGTCTTCTGTTGTTGCTCAATGCTTCCTTAGCATGAGTCAAACCGCACCTAGACAATCTCATTCGAGCTATATTTGAGTCGCACAAAGACCCTTCTCAACCATGGTTACAGAGCAAACAAATCCAAAATATTAAAAGTACCAACTAAACAAGAATTAAGTTTTTGACACCAACCCGAATAACCTTAAATTTGGGGCACCAACCACAATTTCTCTATATTTTGTATCCATGTTTTCATTACGTGCGTTATGGGCCAAACTTTAAAACAATATGGGCTTATCTCGTTGGGCTGCTTCTATATAATATATCAAGTAGAGATTTGTTTAAGGCCAGTTAAAGCCCACGACTCTAATGCTGCAAACTCTTGGACCAGAAAAAACTTATGGAAGTAACTTTCAAACATTAACGGGTTTCAAAGTTCAAATTTGGGTAAAAACTTTTTACCCTGTTTATCATGTTCAATCTTCACTCCTAATCTTGGTTTACAAACTTATGTATTTACTCCATTATATTTATTGGTGCCTGTGAAGACAGGTTATTCCACATCGGTAATATGAAGAATAAATGCTTAGTATATATACCCTTGGTTTACTCCTATCACCAATTGGTTTTAGAGTAGAACACACCAATTGGTTGGTTTTAGGATGGAACCAAATGGGCTTATGTGATGGGCCTTTCGCACATGTGCACTGGGACGGTCTCCCCCTCCGTCCGTATTTGACCCGCCGAACTTTGACATGGTATCAGAACGGTTTGATCTTGGGTCCCTGGTTGTTTGGGTCGGGTAAGAATGTTCCTCACCCGTGAAATTGAGCTAGTGATTTGGGCTAGGTGTTTGAGCTCGTCGACGATCCGTCGGCTCTAAGGTCATTATGTTGTCAAGTGTCAATTGAGTCAGGTCAGTTGCCACTTGTCGATAATATGAAGAATAAATGCCTAGTATATATATCCTTAGGTTACTCCTCTTATCACCAATTGATTTTAGGATGAAACCCATGGGCTTATATGATGGGCCTTTCGCGTCTTGGGTTACTCCTCTTATCACCAATTGGTTTTAGGATGGAACCCATGGGCTTATATAATGGGCCTTTCGCGCATGTACACTGGGACGGTCTCCCCCTCTGTCCGTATTTGACCCGCCGAACTTTGACAGTGCCAACTTCAACAATGTTTATAATCTGGAGTTGATATGTCATATGTAATCCCATCAATCTTTTGACCCAGAAATGTGTAATCCCATTCCCCAGTCATATAAATTCCAATGGTGAAAGTAATTTTTTTGAGTTGATATTTGATAATCAAAACTTTAGGGTAATTTCCACAGTATTGCAGTCTAATTTCAAAATTGGAGATTATTTGTGAAGAGGCTTCAGTAAAATTATTCTTTAATCACTGCACAATCATTCAATGTAGGCAAAGAATATGTTTCTTACATCATAAGCCTCAGCACAAAGGGTCAATTTCAGCTGAATTAGGTCCAATGTACAAATTTTACTTCATTAACAAAAACAAGTTAATAAGGCCTCAGTAATCCATGACTTTTAATATCACAATTCAATCATACAATGTAGGCAATACGTCATTCAACATCATAGGCCTCAGCTGAATTTTTGCAGAAAATTCTATTAAACAGTAAAACCAAGATTGTTAAGCAAAGTTTTCACCTTTATAAGTCTCAAATTGCTGTAAGAAAATTGTACAAAATACTAAAAAATGGAAGATAAACCTTAATCAGTCTGAAAAAAAACTAGGATACATGAGCAAAACAGATGAACAAAGTAGTTAAAAAAGTACCATCAAATGAAACAAATTGACAAGGGTAATCAGTAAATCTGTATAAAGATTGTTACCCTCTTGTTCAATCAAGGAAAACCACCATTTCAAAGAAGAATCAAAACACAAGAGAAAAAAAAAACAAATCTCAGTAGCTCTGAGAGGATGGCGGCGTTTGAGGCAGGCAAGAAGAATGCAATTGCAAAGTATCAAACATTTGTTTTTATAATGTTTCCTAATGGGCCTAATTTGTATTTTGATTTTACAATGGGCTTGAAAATGTGTACATACGGCCCAACTCATGCTAAGTGGTGTGTGTGTGCATACAATTACTCTGTTTATCATGTTTTTACTTGGTCAATCCAATGTCAATATCCTAAATTCTTAATAACAACTGGATTAATCATAAAAAACACGGATTACTTTTTTTTTTTAAACGAGAGACCCACCTTTGGGCGTTGATGGTAAATCTCAAGTCCGTAAAATTAGCTAGTAAAGCGAACGAAACAAATAATCCGAATTGCATTAAAAAGTTGTCATGAAGACATTTTGATGACACTTTTTACTTTTTATTACACTTTTTGTCATCGATCAAAAAGGTGTCATCAAGGCATTTGATATACTTTTTGTCATCAAAAAATTGTAATGACGGTCAAAAAATTGTGATTACGGTGAAATTGATGATAGTGATGACGGTCAACGGTCAGTCAAACGTCGGTCAACGATCGAGTCAACACGGTCAACGACCGAGTCAAGTCGGTGGGGTTGGGGGTGGAGGATGGGTTTTTTGCTATTTACCTTATTTTTGGCCTTTGTTTAACAAATGTCTAATTATGTATTTTTTTGCTATTTACTTAATTGAGCCTATAAAACACAATATTTTTTTAAAACGAGAGACCCACTTTTGATGGTAAATCTCAAGTCCGTAAAATTAGCAGGTAAAGCGAACAAATCAAATTAACCGACTTGCACCGACCGACTCGACTTAGTAGAAGAAAAAATAGCGAGACTTGATTTTTCATACAAGTGAAGGGACGGTGACAAGGACAGGTTACTTTTAAAATATAAAAAATGCTACCAAGTTTATGAAATGCCTTCATAAAAAACAATATTTGAGAGGACATCAAAGTCAGAAGTGAGTTTGATTCAGTATGGTTGAAGACAAGTTGCAAAATCCTTAACTTTGGTGTTTTTTTAATTATTTAAAAACAGAAAAAACAGAAGGTCAATAGAGGAGGGAACTAATCATGATACCCACTATTAAGTAAGCTTTCTTATTCATTGCCAATGTCAAAACCGCCAAGAAACCCTAAAAAACTAACCCAAAAAATTGCTTAAAAATTCAACTCTTTCTCAAGTGGATTTGACCCATTCAATCCAAAACAAATTATATAAAAATTGACCTGGGCAAACTAAAATTATGGCAGGAAAATGAATTAGTTTTATAGTAGAACTACCAATTTTCATCATCCTAAATGAAACAATTTTTCTCCAGGATCATATAATTTTGTAAGCATGCTCCAATTTGCAAAGGTATGATTTCCAATGAAATGTCACTTGCAGATTTTTCCTCCTACCTTTATTGTTGGTATTAATGAAGTTTTGTTTACAATGTTTTGCTGAATTGACTTTATTCTTTGCACATGTAGATTAGAACAACTGAATAGTTCATTGAAATTGCAAGCTTCATCATCCATCACAATGCAACAGATTAATAGAGAGATCCCATCAAACACAATCGAATCGCTAGAATCTCTAACCCAAAGACTTCAATCGGCCAAAGAAACTTTGGATGGATTACAAGAAAGTTCAGATTCAATTGCCACCTCTGAATTGCACAATATCATCACCCAGATGGAAGACATGATTCAAAACCTTCAAGAAACTCAGGAGTTTGCGCGGATTACTCCCATGGAGATCAAAAGATCCCAACTTGATGCTTCTCCGAGCCAAGAAACACCATCATCATCATCATCACCAACAACTCAGCTGATGGGATTGCTGAAAAATGCAAGCAAAAGGAGCTCATTAAGCTCAGGAAGAATGAAGAACAGTTCATTAGGAGCAATGAAAGATGTTGCAGATTACGTCGAGCCACTTTATGAAAGCTTCTTCTGTCCACTGACTAAGAAGATCATGGAAGATCCAGTTACAATTCAAAGTGGAGCAACTTTTGAAAGACAAGCAATTGTTCAGTGGTTTGAAAGAGCAGAAGATGGAGCTGAATTCACATGCCCAGTCACAAGAAAGAAACTTTCAAGGAAAGAGATTTACCAAAATGTAGCTCTGAAGGCTATAATTGAGGAATGGAAAGAAAGGAATGAGAAGACAAAGATCAAAGTTATTCATGCTTCATTAGCTTTAGCTAGCTCTGAAAGCATGGTGATGGAGGCATTGAAGGATCTTAAGATTATCTGTCATAGAAAACTTGAGAGAAGGCGAGAAATGCGTGATAAAGGGATTGTTCCTTTGTTAGTTAGGTTTCTAGAGTATAAAGACAGCATAATCAGGCATCTTACACTGGAGATTCTACTCTTGCTGGCAGAAGATGATGAGGGAAAGGTTTGATCATACCTTTTTCTTAAATTTAGAGTGTTTAGATTTGTGATTTGAACTGATTTCTAATAGGAAATGTGAATAATTACAGGAATTGATAGGAAAAACAACGGCGATTGCTTCAACGGTCAGGATGATATCAAGTAGATATCAGCCAGTAAAGCATGCTGCATTGTTACTCCTTGTTGAGCTTTCAAAATCTCAAGTGTTGTCTGAGAATATTGGGTGGATTACTGGAGGAATCCTAATGCTGATCAAGACGAAATACGACAGATTACAAGACGTATTTGCATCTGAAGCAGCCAATCTAATTCTAAAGAATCTAGCAGTGTGTCCCTACAACATCAAATGCATGGCAGAAAATGGATTCTTGGAACCACTTCTTGACAATTTGATAGAAGGTAAGTTCTTAATTTCAAAATGTTATCTTTTCTGAGGTGGTGACTTGAAATTGTGTTGTACTTTTATAAATTAGGTTCTGAGAATATGAAGGTGGAGATGGCAAGCTGCCTTGCTGATATTGTTGTTGGTCATGATGATGGCGATGCCTTTATAGCGAAGAAAGCTTCGCCTACTCTTATCAAGATGACGTGTAGTGGAAATGCTTCAATAAGGATGGCTGCCTTCAAAGCCCTTGTTCCAATCTCATCTGTTCACCAAAATGCAGAGATGCTAACCGAATCCGGGACATCACAAATCATGGTAGAAGAGATGTTCACAAGAAATATATACATTGAATCATCAAACGCGTTAAGAGAGTCAGCAGAGATACTAGCGAATCTCCTGGAGTCGGGTTTAGATTTTCAGAAGATTAAAGTCACAAGTCAGGGACATAATATGGATTCAGATTACGTCGTCTCCAACATCATATATATGTTGACCAACTCTAATGTTGATGAGTTGAGCCTCAGTCTTATCAGAATCATCTCATGTCTCATGAAGTGGTCAATGCCAAATATTGTATCAGCAATCAGGGGTAGTGAAGCTTGTTATACTCTTGTTGAGTTTATCAACAACCCGGATGAGAAACTTGGGATTGCTGCCATGAAATTACTCATTAAGCTTGCTCCACAAATGGGTCAGATCTTAATTGAAAGGCTTTGCAAGATCCATGGTCAACCTCAGGGACTTCTCCAAAGGCTAACAGATTTGACCCAGATCACAGAAAAGCAAGTTTTATCAGTCAAATTTCTGGCTACATTGCCCCATGAGAATATTCAGCTCAATCTAGCTTTGCTCAGTGGGAATACAGTTGAAACAATTATACAAACAATTAAGTATGTCCAAGAAAGTGGGAAGAGAAAAGGGAGCAGAAAAGGAAGTTTTTATTTGGAAGGATTAGTTGGAATACTTGTCCGATTCACAACTACATTATATGAGCCCCAGATGTTGTACTTAGCAGTGAATAATGATTTCACAACAATCTTCAAAGATCTGATCATGGAAACACAAAATGTTGAAGTGAAGATATTAGCAGCTACAGGCTTAGAGAAGCTTTCTGTACAATCAACAAAGCTATCTAAACCACCAAAAGTAGATAGGAGATCATCTACCAATTCATTCCATTCGCCAAGATTTTTTTCACCAAGGTCAAATGGTAAAAACAAGATTTCAATTTGCCCGGTTCATGGAGGTGTTTGTTCTGCACAGAACACGTTTTGTTTGATTGTATCAAAGGCTGCAGATGTGTTGTTATTATGTTTGGATCAGCAGAACATAGAATTGCTTGAAGCGGTACTTTCAGCGTTGTCCACGTTGTTGGATGACCGCGTGGACTTGGAAAAGAGTGTAAGCTTGCTGAATGAAATGAAAGTCACACAGAAGCTGATGAAATTGGTGAAAGATCATACAGAAGAGAGGTTGATGCAGAAAGCATTTTGGATGATTGAGAGGTTATCAAGGAAAGGCGGAGAAGAGTTTGTTGCTGTTGCATTGCAGGATAAGAAGTTTATTTCCTCATTAGTGAACAGTTTTTACCATGGAGACCTAAACACTAAGCAAATAGTAGAAAAGATTCTAACACACTTGAGAGTAATGCCTGGTTCAACTCTCACATTTTCCTGATGTGAGAAGGATTCAAGTAGAATGACAAGTTGAGAAGCATTAAATATGTGTGTATAAATGCTGTATGTATGAGACTAATGATTGTTCTTTATGCACAGGAAAAAGAGAGGTAAATATCAATTTTTAGTCCTTAACCTGGAACAAAAAAAGTGTTGGGAGATTTGTTTCATCAGTTTGATTTATCCGTATGTACATCAATTGTTTCATGTATGAGCCAGGTGTAATCCATGTGAGCATCAGCTTTGATTAACTGAAGAATGATGGCCATAAGCACATCAATATAACATGGAAAATTTATGACAAATTCAGTGTGTAGTTGATTCTTTTTCCTTGCAAAAGAAAGGATTTTTCTTTATAGTCTGCTCTTAATAATTTGTGTCATTCTACATGCTCAAAATCTTGAATCCATAATCCCAACAGACCCAACAATAGTCTACCTCCATTAGAAATGTCAATAGTACAGAATGAAGACCTCAAATTCACATTATTTATATATATATATATATACTATTAAATACATGGCTAACTTGAACTTTCCTGTCATGGAAAGGCCTCCCTCCATATGAAAAGAATGTCAGGTAACTTCATACATACAATACAAGAAGCTGGAGCACTAAACTATAGTGAACCTCATTCATCAACACACAGACTAAACATCATTCATCCCCTCCCTTCATCATATCAGCATTGTTTCACCCAATTAATGGTCAAATCAAGAACTTGCTTACATGACATTTGTAGGCTTTAAGCGGGCTTGGTTGATAACTGGCTGTACGGTATATGAATAGAAAGTCGGTTATTTGCAATCTGCTATTGATAACACATAAGACTCAAAGCTCAACTTTCGTATGATCTGGTGGTGGTAGAGAGCCTGCAGAGTAAAACAGAAAAAAAGGTAAGATTGACTTCAGTAAGAACTTGAAATAAATTCACATATGAGACTGTATTTTTTGGCATGAAACTGTACTCTTTGCGTCTTGATTGTCAGGAGGGGTGCTTGAATTGAAGCCCATCTGAACAACATTGTGGAGTTCATCATCCCACAAATTATGCACCTACAGAAACAAGAATTAGACCCATCAAATACACTTTAATTTGAGCAAATCTAACTCTCCACACTGTATTCCACATTGTGCTATGATCTTTTGAGCTGTTAGACTATAGTGTGGATGGAAGATATACCTGAGGAGTAGGTTCCTTGTATCCTTCACTAATGTTTGTCACCTGAGAACGTATAACAGGGAGATTTGGTTGGATTGCAATTGGCTGAGATGGATGTAACTGTGGATAAACAACTGGCATATCTGCGGAGAATCCCATAGGAGGACCAGCTCTTGCTCCATACATTTGCTATAAGAGGATAAAGAGGTGAAATTAGAATATGGGTCAAATGAATGAATTAGATGACATGATAAAACGGAATTTTCTTACATCTTTTGCAAGGAGACTTTCAATGTTGAAATCCAATCTAGGATTAACAGTTGCAAGTTTCATTGACAAGAACTGTTACAAAAACAACAAAGAAAGGAATGAACACTCTTGATGAGACCCTCAAATGAACAACAAAGAAAGTGAGAATTCAATACTACTATGTACCTCAACTTGCCGTTGGAGTGATTGTACATAGTTGATAATTTCATCAAGCATCACCGCTTTGCCTGTGACCTGCAAAAACTGAGAGCCTTGTTGAAATTTGAATTTTTTTTAAATAAAAGTACTGAGTTTTACTTCAAGAATAACCAGGAGAGAAGATATTGACCTTGCTACAACCAGGTACAAGATCTTGAAGAAACTTCATCCTTTCACTTATCTTTTCCCTTCTGACCTATTTTTTACATACATCAACATCAAACACACTTGATCACTCAGCTCAAGCAGAACTAAACACATATAACAGGAAAAACAAAACATACCCTTTCAGCAAGACTATGACTGTTTGTAGCCTGTCCTCGCCGCGCTCTAATATGTATATATTCCTCTTTTGGAGGATCTGAAGTTTGAGAGCTCTGTTTACCATTTTCCCGGTTCGCCTTTTTGCTCAAAGGAGCTTCAGAACGCTGTTTCCCATCATCTGTAACATCTTCATCCGATGGCTGCCTAGATTGCTCAGTATCCTAAAACCAACAGATGAATTACACATCAGATTACATACAAATCATAAAAAATCATCAAGGACTAGGCAATCATTTGACAAATCAAACAATCTACCTGAGCACCCCTTTTTCTCTTCTTGGTGCCAAGCCCCTTAGCTGATGACGGGTGCTCAACCGTATCTTTTAAGGAAGTCTCTTCTTGGCCACCTCCACTATTTACTGTATCTGACCCAGCTTGTTTAGAGTCCTCATTATAACCTCCATTTTTCTTCTCCGGGCTGCCAGAAGAGCGCGGATTTACCTCATTCTTCGGAGGCTCACCAGAAGACGTTGCTCTTACCAAGTTACCCCCAAAGATGACACGCGGATCCTGTGGCATCATTCCAGTTTGATGATAACCATTGACTGGTTGTTGATTCACACCGAACGGGTTCACCATATCAGCTATATTTCCTGTACTGAAGCATGAGAATCTAGCGGCACGCTCTATAAAAGCGGAATCTGCAGGAAACTGAGATATACTATGTGAATTTGGTGCTTCCCATCCACTTAATCTAAGCTTGTCAAAAGCGCTTGTACCGATATGATTATTTATGCTGTTGAACCCCATGGATTGTGAATTTGCAGGATGATCCCACAAAGATGGAGCTGGAGCAAAGGAATCAACCATTGAAATCAATGGGGAAGTAGTAGCAAGATCCCCTTTGCAAACCGCCATGGAATTTCCATCAGAAACCATTCCCATATTCCCCATTAACAAATTGGCAAAACTAGAAGAACCACTAGATTGCCAATCAGAAACCATTCCCTTATTAGTAGCCACTACCTTATCCCTGTCACCAACATCCATATCAACTTCAAGAGGATAAATTTGCCCAAGAATCACTTCTCAGCTCCCTTGATTTCTTCAAGAAGTACTAATATGCAAAAACCCTTATGATCACAGAACTTGAAAGCTCAAAAACCTAATGGTGAAACAAACGAAGCCCACCTACAAAGAAGTAAATTGACTGAGACTTGTTTAGGCATA
The DNA here is from genome assembly GCA_964016875.1 of Fallopia convolvulus. Taxonomy (NCBI): domain Eukaryota; kingdom Viridiplantae; phylum Streptophyta; class Magnoliopsida; order Caryophyllales; family Polygonaceae; genus Fallopia; species Fallopia convolvulus. Next base: position 81,478,327 of record OZ024718.1, on the reverse strand, counting down.
AGCTATAGAAAAAATATCTACTAAAGATGAACGGGCAGAAACAAGAAAACATGGGAACTTCAATTATGAGATGAAAACAGCATTAATATGGCACTAGAACAGCACAAGTGTAAGAACTACTGTTTCCAAGGCCATCACTGAACTTACAAGCATTCAAACCTCACACAGAAGCAAAAAGAGAGGAAGCCCAACTGAGAAAGTCACAGCAAAAGAATCTAATTCAAACAGAAACAGAAGCAAAAATCCACAGAAACTGTCAATTTGGCAAAGCTACACCATTGATTTCAGCATAATTAAACCCCCCAAAAAAATCTTAGTCAGAAAGAACAGATGGGTCAGCTCTGAATCAGAAGAGTGATAGAAAGAGAGATAGATAGGACATAGCAACGAAAAGGGAAAAGGGTAAAACATCCCAAAATTAAAGATGGGAAGAGAAAGATACCCATTTGAGATTCCGTGCTACTTTTAGTTCTCTTTCCGCCATTGAAAGACCTTTTCTTTATTTAAAAATTGGGTCTTTTCGGTTTCAATTCCACTCACTCCTCACAAAGTAAACACACTGTTTATAAGCTCAGCACTGTTCCTGTACCAGTATTTGTACTGCCCAATTTCTCAGCTCTCGACTCGACCCAGAGAGGGAAAGTAATAGTTTCAAAGAAATTGCTCCTCAAAACAGACGAAAGAGGGATTAAAGCTTGAATCTTTGATGGAGATGGGGCGAAAGTGAAAAGGAGATTAATCACAAAAATGGTCCAAAGCTTACATATTTTATACCCACGCCTGCGTGGAGAAGAGAGCTGTTGATGATTAACCACCGCCTCTTCTTCTACTTTGAAATAAACAAGTGATTTCCCCAAGTATGAAAAGCTATCATTGAGCATTTAATTGTTAAACTAATCCACCATGATTTAGTGTAATTATAGTTTGTAGCAAAATCTGACATTGCCAACTCTGAATTTTGTGGGGATTGCTCTTCATTGCGCCTGAGGAAGAGAGTCCTTGACAGCCCTTTTCAATTTTCATTAAAGTTTTTTGGCCGGTCAAGGAAATCTACTCTTTGACCATCTTTATTCCTCAATTTTTATAGTATTATCTGTTTTTTTTAAATAGGCTATTTGTACTATAGTATCTTGCAATTATTGTGGGATTACAATTTCTTAGATTGTGAATTTTTGTAATACGAGATACCTTTGATTTTTAATTAGTAGTAGAGTCTAAGTATGACTTATGTAGGTGTGTAAGTGTGTTCAACGATGGTTTTTTTTTAATAGACATAGACATCTATGTGGTTTTAAAATGTAGAATATCATAATAACAACAAGGTTTATTGATTTGATGAACAATAAAAAAATACAGAGAGTACGATTTACATTTGATATGATGAAAAAAAAAATAATTAAGTATATTTTTTGAATGATTTAAAAATTTGTTATTTTATTTTTAGAATTTAGTAACTAAAATTAGCCTAAGAAAAACGCGTTGTTGAAAAATAAAAAATTACCTATTTAATCCAAAATCACAATTACCATTACATATGTTTTCACTTTTGAGTTCTAACTCAAGATTGTGTAACAGTGATAGAAAATACACATCTTAATGCAACTTCTACACATGGAAAAAGGGGGACATGTTCCAAATAATACATCAAATCATGTTGTAAATCAATTTAATGTGTCATCAAGGACAATTTCCAGACTATGAAAAACATCCGAATAGCAACAACGACATTTTTCTATCTCCCTAAAACGAACTATTTTCCTCGTTCTCTTTAAACTCCACATAAATGTTTGTTGCTCTAAAAAAAACTCATCTTTTAAAGATGTGAAAATTTATTATATTACCAATCCCACCCGTGAAACTATCTGTTCCTACTTGCTTGGTCTCCTTAGACTAACCCGTTTTCTATTCTACATTTTGTCTGGTATTTCATGCCCTTCGCGGAAATATCAGACTTTAGAGCACCCACATTGGTGAGAGACCCAAATGAGTCTCTCAACAATATAGTAATATTATTTAAGTGAAGGACGGTCCCTCACAGTCCCTCTCTTGAGGGACTCTCACACAATAAAAGCTATTTTTAATAATATTTTATACTTTTTACTGTTGTAGGAACTCCTTGAGAGCCCCTCAATGGAGATGTCCTTAGTGGAGCATTACAAAAGACTGAAGAAGAAGGCTAGAAGAGTTGAAGGAAGACTTCAAGACGTTTTTCAAAAAGAATCCCCACATTTTGGGTCCCACCGGTTGCTTTAAAAACGATAAGTTGTAATTGTTTTGATTTCGTTGTTTCATCAAATTTTATACTCCCTCCGTTTCGTAAAACCTGTCTTTTTAGTTTAATGCACACATATTAAGAAATTAATTTTTACCCAAATTACCCCTACATTTAGATAAATGTGCACTCTTAACCCCTCCTAGAAAATTGTAAAAAGTAATTATTACACCTATAAAGTAAGGGCAAATTTGGAAAAAAGTGGAAAAAAATGCTAAAAAGACATGTTTTATGAAAAATGAAAAATAGGCTAAAAAGACATGTGTCATGAAACGGAGGGAGTATTAAGTTTCAATCCAAGAATAAAGTTATAATAACTTGAATTAAAGCCTCGAACCTTCAAGCACATTTGATGTAATATAATTTTTTAAATTTTTTGACATTATTTTAAATTGTGTTTTGTACTTTAAAGTCATGGATGACCTTGGACGGAAAAAATCCGAGGTCACTAGCGGTAATTCACATTGTTGCAAAATAGAAGTGTTACAAATCTTAAATGTCCCCATTCCATCATAGAAATCATTTATATCTACATAACCATAACATATAAGGCCTCATTCAGGTAAATCAATGATTGGTTTCATATTGCATATACTTTACATTTTTTCCAAAATAAAATAACTTTTAGGAGTAGAAATCTAGCAGTACTACTTAATAGGGAGAATTTTGGGAATTTTTTTTCCCTTAATACGGAGTGTATGTATAAATTTGTCTATGACTATCTATTATGAAACGGAGTGAGTAATACTTATACCCAGTACTCCCTCCGTCTAAGTCTATTTGTCTTTTAAGCATTTTACACAAATATTAAGACAAACAATATTCTTACTAAAATATCCCTATTAAATTATCAATACACATAATTAATTCTCCTCCTTTTTTATTTCAACCAATGAAGTGGAAATTAATTGAGGGTAAAAGTGAATTTTTTTGGATAAAATAGCTAGAAAGCTAAATAGAATTAGACAATTAATTAAGTCTAAAAGATCAAATAGATTTAGACGGAGGGAGTATTTTCTTAATAATATTTCAGAGACTATTGATGGACTGTCGTTCTTTGCTCTTCCTCTAATGTCATTATTAGTTGGCCTTGGAACTTGTGTTCACAGGGTCCCAAGCTAGCTAGTTTAAGGGAATTATCAGAGGAATCTCTAAGATTAATCTTCACTTAATTCCAAATCTTTGAAAATTGATATTTTGCCTTGAAGCCTGTACAAATCGTTTTGTATTGATTGGGTTGTGTTCTCTATGAGCAAGCCCGGTCAAAAGAAACAACAACCAACTTCGGAAACCACCACATCCAATTTGTCAAACCTTGGATTTGGTCAAAAAGCTTAACAAAATTAGGAGTAGCTTACTATGGTAAGTTTGGCAAATGCCCTAAAGTTTGAATGACCAAAATACACTGTTAATGCCTTCGGACATTTAGTAAGCGGTTAAGCCTTCAAGATATCTTTGATTCGACTTTTATGGACAGTGTTCTTCACCAAAAAAAACACCGTTAATTTAGAGAAATCCTTTCTTTTTGAAAAAGGATTTAGGTTGATGTGAAATATGAGATTGTCATGAGATCAAGGTAAAGAAAGGATATATATGAGAATTGATATGCGTATGTATTAACTAGCTAGTTTAAGGGATTAATTTGTGGACACAATGTAATGAACGTATAGTAAGCATATTATGTCAAACACAACCTTAATATTTAGTGGAGCTGTCAAAACTTGACCCGGCGCGAAAAACTAACCCGAACCGCCTGAAATTTGTAGGGTTGAAAATCGATATGAAAATCAATGCGTCATAGAAAGACCCGAACCGATTGGGTTGAATTCCAAACCCACTAGGTTGATCCGAATTATTATTTTAAAAAAATAAAAAATATTTTAAATATTATAATATGATTCATTATTAAAATATTAAAAATACTTTTTATTAAAATTATTATTTAATTAAAGTAATATTTTAATAATCATAAAATATTAGTACTCTTTTGTTGAATTGACCCAAACCCACACAATAACCTGTTATAATTCAACCGATTTGATCCTGTAATCTGATTGACTCAAACCTAACCAAATTGACCCGTTTAAGAGGTTTAAGTGTTTAATACTTAGGCATCCTAATTAATGATCTTAAAAGCTACAGAGTAATACTTCTCTTTTCTTATTTTTTCGACACTCATGAACAATGTCCTCGATAAAAAAAAATTAATATGGAGTTCCAAAAGCAATAAACAAACCAATCATGTAACATTTTAAATCCAACTAAAAATAAAGATCTTTATGATATCAAAATCCAATCATGCCATATTTAGGCAAACAATTGAATGTTCCAAAAGCAAGACTATCATCAAGTTTGGCTTCGAAGTGAATATGACTTGTGAGATTAATTAGGACTATCCCAAACAATAAACAAACCACTTTTTATGATTATTAGACTAAAACTTTCATTAGGTATTAAATGTATTATATGATTACTATTGTAACACGGTACGTGATCACATCATTAGATTAGTTTAAAACATTGAGGTCGTTGTCAAAAATTTTAATGTCACTCATGCACATGTCCTCTCACATATATGAGCTAGTATAGAAAGTGTACATAACCAACAGGTCTAACGGGATGAGGCGTTAGGTTTCCTTAAGTGTTTGTCTAGGAGTTTGGATTTGAATTTCTCTGACGGTGTGTATGGAAAGACTGAATTGGAATATGATCGTGTTGTAAGCGGCTTGCTCCATATCCACGAGGTTTGGGGTTCATCTCTAGTGGACGTAAAAAAAATCCTTTTGGAAGATTCACCCTTCAAAGTCAGGTGTATGACCCTGATCAAGCTGAATGTAGTCAAAAAGAAGCTCTGACAAACCAGCGAGCAATCAAAACATAAGAAAGAAAGTGTACATGTGATTATATTTACCTATACCTTAATCATAATTTAATCTTAAAGGTAACAATAAGTGCCATTCTCATATGGGGTATTTTAGCATTGTCCCCCTAATAATTTGAGGAAAGATAGGTCTTTTGGTAGAAGTCTTTATTCAAAGGGCCACACATTTACATTGCACATATTAAAGTTGTAGCTAAGCTTTTAGATGGTGAGTGGTGGTGGGGGAGTTTGTGAAGAGGGCTTTGCAATAAAGCAAAGATTGTGAACTTAGTGATGTCATTCCATGCTCATATATTGCTCAATCATTTGTCCGACCTTAAACAAAAAGCTACTACCTCGTTTGGGAAAAAAATGTCATTTCAATCTTTAATACAACTATTTGAAAAAAAAATAATCAATGATTGAACTAAAATAATATGAATTTTTTTCCTTAAATATTAATCTACATATAAAGAAATAAAATGTGCAATTTTTGTGATTAATGTTTTGCATGGAAATTGGGCTTCACAAGGGCCGAATAGAAGGCACAGCCCATCTCTTACAATTTTTGTGATTAATGTATGATATTACATTATAATATAGAATTTAATATAAAATTTATTAAATATTACTACATTATAACGTAAGATAATGTATTATTATGTGCAATTCAACCAGACTCCTAATACCCACCTCCTTCCTCACAAACAAATGAAGTTCACAAATTAGTCTTTTCTGTAATCCTCCTACCTGGTGAAAAGGTCTCCGGACGCCAAGTTCCGACGTTCGTCTTCAATGGCAGGCTGGCATATTACCAGGCGTTTATGTTCACCCTTTTTGGAGCTGAGATGGCAATAGATCTCTGTGTTTGGCATCCTGTGATAGCCACCTACAGCAGGCGTCTTGCAATCCTTTCCATGGCTGTGGCTGTCGGCGTGTTTTTGTGGTTAGCGATTCCGATCCTCTTTCAAAGGGTTTGCTTCTCTTGTGTTTTTGGAAATGGCGTCATAGCATGATTGTGTGTCTATCATACTAACCAAGTTCAAATGTGGATTCAAGCTTGGTGTCTATCATGTATAAAGGTTAGTTTAGATGATGTCCATACTCTAACTAGGTCTACCTTTGTTAGCTAGCTATGTTCTGTGGGTGTGTGCTTGTAATGTGGCCTTTGCTGCTTAATCTCAACTGTTAAGCATGGCTTTATATGAATCCTTTATATGAATCCCCCTCTGTGATTTGGTTCCTTGCACCCAACACTCATGGTTTTATGTTGATTTGATACAATTTCTATATTAATCAAATTTGAGAAGCATCCTTATGCTCATTGGCTTTTATATAATGCCTTTGAAATGGAGGATATAACCCCTATATCAATTTTGGCGCATTCTAACTAGATTTAGTTATCATTGTCACATAACTGAATTTTAGTTTTTTTTGGGTCTTTCGGGCAATGATAATACTCGGGTCTTCTTCATACACCCTCTCGATTTTATATTGGGGCAAGGGTGTGTACATCATGGCCCCCCAGATCCCACCTAAGGCGGGTTAGCACTGGGTTGATGTAAGTTGAAAGAAAAATGAAAGGTGCCAAGGACTGTCAATTACCCACGGGTGACCGACCCACCCGCTTAACCCACCCGAAATAAACGGATGAAAACCCAATCAAAGCGGGTGACGGGCGGTTCGGGTGACGGGCGAAACGGGTTATGGGTCGGGTATGGGTGAGATTTTATCACCCAATAACCCACCCAATAACCCGACCCATCAACCGACCCATCACCCGTTTCACCCAAACCACCCGTTTCACCCATCTCGGTCTATAATTTATAATATACATGGGCCCTTAAAATCACATATATAAATTATTTTGGGCCTTTGATAAAATCCTATTTATTTTCCAGCCCATTTATATGCCTGAAATGAATATTGCCTCAGTCCGTAACTTCGTTAGTGAGGGTTAGTCCGTTCGGGTACACTTTCCATTTCCAAATTCCAAGTTTCCAACCCTAGTAGTGGTTGCGCTCTTGAAAATCCAGAACCACCGTCGACCTCCTGAATAGCGTCGCAGTAGTGCATCACTTCTCGTCAACTAGAAGTCTAGAACCACCGTCGACCTTTTGCAGACCTGTTCTACACCTCTTCCGACGCCATTGTTGTCCCAACCGTCGACAACGGTTATACGGGTGAACGGGTCACCCATATAACCAGCGGGTGACGGGTGGTTTGGGTGACGGGTAGAATATTTCACGGGTGACGGGTGGATCGGGTGAGGCATTTTAACTTGCGGGTCGGGTGGTGGAAGTGCTCCACCCACCCATAAACCGACCCATTGACAGCCCTATTCTGCCACTATACTATATGGTGACATCAAAAGTAATCAAGGTCAGTTTTGCAAGATTTTAAGTAAGGATGGTTTAATATGATGTTAAAAGTGTACATGAACAAACTATGTATTTCATATATAAATTGGCGTTTAATTAACCAATTCGGAAGACAGTCAACAACCTAGTGGGAGTGATGAGTTAGTTCAGCAACATTCAAAGGCAGAAGATCTAAAGGAAATCAGAAAGTCCATGCTTATATGAACCATAAAAAGTTGTATGATCATGATTAGTGCTATATATTACATTAGCCATTAATCGCGAAGTAATAATGATCACAGATGCATAAAGTTATATATTCAACAGACCTACTAAACCTCCACTAGAGAGTACTGGTTAGTTCATCATACCCACAAAAGAACCAGTAACTGAACTACACCAACCTCAGCAAAGCAAGTCCTACAGAACACATCACATCAGCTAATTGACTAAGAAGATTACCTATTCAAGAGATTGAGGGTGTTAAAGTTTCATTCTCATAACAAGTCAGAAGGTCAGCCCGGTAGGGAACGATGCGAAAGACGCTATGCCACACAAGTTCACGTCCCTCTTCAACCTCATGATGCCATCTTCTCCCCACTTAGCGCCCCACGAGTTCTGGATCTCCCAAAACTTTATCCCGTCGGGGGTAACTCCATAACCAATCAGTGCAACTGAAAGGAGCGGCTCTTTTCCAACCTCTTCGGTTAAGACTCCCTGAAAGTCTGTTTTGTAAGTAACATAAAAATGATTTTGAACTTGTAATTGTGTCTTTTAAAAGACACGAAAATACTTACCCCGCTATAGTTCTTAAACGCATCCCCTCGAGAATCCACACAGACAACGATAGGATGCTTACAGAGTGCCGCTTGCAACGCCTCCTCGTCATCACGCTTCACTGTACTATATCCACTGATGTTCACTCTTTGGCCGTCCATCTGTGATGTGATCAAGTCATGTGTTAATGTACTTCTCAAAAGGTTTATATCGATGGCGAAGAAAGATAATAGCATTTAATGATCCATTCATACCTTTCCTTTGTTATAATCTTCCTCCGTAGGGACGCCCCCCATTGCATTGATCATGCAGTAAAGCTTTAGTATATCATCCGGGGAAAAACCTGCATCAGCCCACAAACAAACAAACAAACAGAACCAAGTAACACTTAACATCATCTCAGGAAAACAAAGATAATTGCTCTTCTTATTAACTATCAATTAGGCCATAATTAAGGGCATTGCAGTTTCTGATTTATCACAGTACATATTACTTACCTCCCATACGCTTGGTTTCGAACTCATCTCTAGTCATGTCAGTAAACGGGTTAAGCCCGAGCCTGTACGCCATGTTGTCCCTCTTATTCTGAGAATGAACGAGCTGCACCTGCTGCTTGAACGCGGGAAACCTTTTGTTTTTCTCCTCAATGCTTCTCGAGACCTCGTAGTGGGCTATCCAGCGCCCGTAAAGGTCCCAAAGAGTCTCATCTGATTTGACATCTGTGTCATTGACTTGGAGATGATGGAACCTCACTCTATTGTTCTTGCTCTCAAATTCCTCCATAGTCATGTCGGAATTATGGTTTAGCACGAGCTTGCAAGTGTTGCTAGCCGTCTTGTTCTCCTGATGAATGTGCTTGGCGTGCTTCTTAAACGTGGGGAATCTCCTGATTTTCTCATCATGGCTTCTAGACACCTTCCAATGGGTGATCCAACGCTCGTAAAGGTCCCAAAGAGCCTCATCGGACTCCACATCGCTGTCATGGACATCGAGAATCGCCTTAACTGTAAGGGAGAGCCGAGTCATTAGAGGTCTATTCAAATAATCACACCTTAAATCTCACTTGACAAGCCCTAAAAATTGTAAGAACATGCTCAACTAAGCTCACATATATGACATAGAATTGATGAACACAAACAGAACCGAACAAACAATCTCACATCATGTTCTCATTTGGAAGCAATCCAAAACTCAGTAACAATCTACAAGCCCTAAAATCATACCCAAAACTTTAAGCAGATTCAAATAGCAACTCTCACTTGACAAGCCCTAAAAATTGATGCCCCCAAAAATGTAAGGAAATGCCCAACTAAACTAATAAATATGCCCTAGAATTGATGAACACAAACACAAGAAATGAACCGAACAAATGATCTCACACCAATACACCATGTTCTCATTTGGAAGCAACCCAAAACCCACTAACAATCTACAAGCCCTAAAATTACACCAGAAACTTCAATCAGGTTCAAATCGACAACTCCACAGGGTAAATAAGACCCAAAATTGAGCACAAAGATTGAAGAGGGAAATCGCAAGCTGAACAAAATTAAAGCTTAAAGATGCCGCCTTTGAGAAGAAACAAGCTTACCAGGCTGAGACTCCGACGAGGAAGGGGCGGGGGAGGAATGAGAAGACGACATCTTCTTGTTCTGCTTCTTCTTTCTGCAAAAAGGGAGGTTTTTTTTGTGTGTGATAAAAAGCAGAGTGAGGTCTCTGGAGGTTTAATTTCAGACAAAAGGAGAAGAATTGGAGGGTTTTTAGTTTATAACCACAACTTAAGCTAATTTATAACCAAGTCGCCGAACTTTAGCAAAAGTTACAAATGGGGCTCTAGATTTTTTTTAGTTCATCAAAATTCAAAACCCCTTGAGTTTCAGATTTTGTACCAATTTAAATAGTTCATGTGTTTAATTACGAACCAATTTAAATAATCTTCTTTCTTTATTCTTTTCATTGTGAAAATCATTATGTATATAAAGTATACATAGGCATTTAGATACTGAATTTGTTTATAATTCGACATATACAGGACCAAATTGGAAGAAATTCTAAAAAGTTCAGGTACTTTTAAGTTTTTAATGAACAGAAAACAGCTCAGGGGTCCATTTTTAACTTTTGCTAAAGTTCAGGGACATGAATGAACCAAATAAAAGTTCAAGCACCCATTTGTAACTTTTGCTAAAATTGAGGGACTGCGGATGAATTTTACCTGTTTTTTTTTTCTCCTTCCAAATAAGGTCTGTTTGGCATGATGCGCTTATTGTTTAAAAGTAGTTTATAGTGTAAGATGTGATGATTTATCAATCAAAAACTGTGTTGATAAGATAGAAATGTGGGTGGAATAATCAACAATCAATGAATTTATATGCCAAACACTCACATGGATAGAAAGTTATGCATAGGGTTCATAGTTAAGAAAAATAACAATTTCATCGTTACTTTTTTTTAAGGATTAGGAAATCTTTGGAAAGTTAATTTGGTGGTAACGAGCACCCGTAAACGAGTGAGAACTGGTTTACTAATCAATTCTATGAAAGAAGGGTAAACCACTGTCCTGGACACTCGAACCCAAGACCTCTTGTATATGCTCAATCGTTGAGGTATGCGCACATGTGCTGGTAATGCAGCTTGACTAGTTTAGCAAATTAGACATGCGGATCTTTTTGGCTAAACCTTTGAACTCTTAATAATGGTCATAAACTATGGGCTTTAATGGGCCTTAGACCAATATATTTAAAGAAGATAAGGCCCAAAAAATCTAAGTTGATAAATGACCCTGCTAAACCTTTGAGCTTTTTAATGGTCATAGACTCATGGCTATGGCTTTTTTGGCCATTGTTACTTTTTTTTTATAGGTAAAAATTCGATTTACCGGACAGGCCCGGTAAAACCGAGAGACTGAGAAAACGGCAGTCAGAAAGCCGACACTAGCAAAACAGGAAAAAGCAAAACACGGAAAACAAGTACAACTGGCGGAAAAGGCACTAGAACTAAAAGTATAGTGGGAGGAGTGAGGGGTTAAAGATCAATGTCTTTAGCATTCGGGTCAAAAGTGGACAAAAATATGAAGTGGACTGCTGACGTTGCCTCCACCGGGATGAAGGATCTTCAGTAGTCTCGATAACGTCCTGGCGACCACGCCAATCACAACGAGTCAGCGAACCATACCCAATCCAAGAGCCAAGTCTCGAAATTGTACCAACCGTGCTTGGGTCACAACCGGGATCAAACCTGAAATTGGCCATTGTTACTTCGACGAGGAAAATAACTTGTTAAGTAGGACAAGTAATCACAAAACAATTTGAAAGTGTATAAACCAAATAATTACTAATGTGAATGATGTACAAATGGATTTGGGATAAAAAGGAGATAGAACTAGAAAGATGTTTGTTTCCATTAATGAGTGTGGCACTATGAAATTTGGAAGTGGATTGAAGGAGCTAAGTCAATCAAAATAGCACTCATTACCCACCTTATGAGACAATATTTTTTTTTGGTAATATATGGTGCTTCCTTTGCCTTCTCTAGATCTAGAAATTAGTAGTACATTGTGGGACTTCTCCTTCTCTACTTGAACTAGGAACAAGATTTTTTTTATAGTCTTTCATTTATTTGTTTAAGTGCATCTATTCTATATTACTATCATACTATGTGCATGTATGTTAATTTGCTTGTATACATGCATGATGTTTATTTGTTTTCACTCATGTATGTATGCATGTACATGTATAATTTTTTGGTTTTTTCAAGAATGTTGGCGACGACGAAAACAACAATATTGACCCAGTTCAGTACCCCTCAAGGGAGTGTCTGGAGGGTCAAGATGGGTGCATCTCTGGCTTAAAGCCGAGGAGATGCGACCGAGAGACCCAAAAGGACCGAAAACCCACGACTGTTGTAACAAGTAAAGAGGCAACAAACAAGAAGCGAAAGCAAAACAAAACGAAAGCGGGACCCGAGGCAAAACAAAGAGAAAAGAGAAAACACAAGAGCGCGCAAACCGTACGTGCAAGAAACCCAATCTGGCAAAACCCTAAGCGAAAATCGTCTATCCCAGCGGCTAGCTGCTGTCTCTCACTCGGATCGCCTCCCTCCACCTGTCCCTATACCTTGCTGAATCTGATGAAATCCCCAACTGACTGATATCTTGTCTAATACTATCCTTCCATCACTTTTTCGGTCGACCCCTCCTTCTAAGAAAATCTCCCAGGGCCAAGTTCTCACATTTTTGAACTTGCTCACTCAACCTTCATCTCTGTATATGACCAAACCAGCGTAGCCTCGATTCTCTCATCTCTATGTTGGCCACCCCTATCCTGCTTTAAGCCATGGGTGCACGCATGTATATGAATTGATTGTGTGTTTATTAATTACTTTCATCTATAAGCACATCAATTTTAATTTATACTCCGTACTACGTATACATGTACGTCTACGCACTTGTGTGTTTAATTTGTTTTCACCAATGTGTACATCAATTTTATACTATGTATATGTATGTTTGCTTGTAGAGTTTTATTCAACATTAAACGCGAATTTAGTAAAGATTTTAATTTTAATCTCGACATTATAATTTAGTGGTTAGACTATCATCGAGATTCTTTTAGAAACTATAGGTAGAGTACTCTATATGGATTTCCTAAACTCGGTTAGAAAGTCTATTTTAGAAAGTATTACCCTAATTTGATAAAGATAGACCTTATGATCGAAAAATAAAATTAAGTGTTAATAAAAAATGAGTTGAGCTAAAATGGACAAATGGTATAGGTTGAAAAACCAATCTATACATATATATAATCATTTGATTTTCCATGATGCGGTGTCGAGTATATTGCTTTTGAAATGTTGGTGTGATATCATCAAAGAATTGATTCTTATTACATGAATTGCAATTTGTGGTTCTTAGAGGATGTGAAATCACCTTCGCCACTTCCTTGTTAATAATGATATGATCCAATTATGAATTATCAAATTAAGTTTGAAAGCAAAAGACAATCATTTATATGAGGCAAACATGAAACATATGTGACAAGGGTCAACATTTTGAGCCGAGAAAATTAGTAGTTGGCAAATGACTATCAACTAAACCAATTTATTTTTTTAACAAATGGTAAAAATAACAGAAGGTAAAAAGTTTATAAACCATTTCACTACTATTAGGCCGAGCCAGTCGACGCAAGTTAATTTATCTAATTCGTGCGCTTTGCTGACTAGCTAGTTCACAAACCCGGATGTATTAACCATTTCTTTTAAAATAAAAATAAAAATTCCCGCACTATGGAGTTAGGTAAGAAATCAATGAGCAATTTACTGATTTTCTTAATTTATATTTTTTTTATCGGAAAGAGGCGACTATGTGCTAATATATTAGAAAGAGGCTAATTAGGAATTAAACGGAGGTAGTCAAACCCCTTACATCATCAACAGCTAAAGAAGAAATAGAAGGCAGAGGATAAGCAATAGTATGACAACCAATAGAAAAAGAAAAGGCTAAAGTAGCAAGGCCGTGAACCCATAAGCGACACAATTCGCCTCACTTAATTTATTAAAATCATCATTTAAGCATATTTGTTTTTTTTTTGTCAGAATTAAAGCATATATGTAAACTTCAAAAAATCATGCTCAAGGAATCCAAAGAAGTTAAATCCCATCAAACACTGAAAAAGACTGCCATTTAACGGGAAACAACCATGAGATGATTTGATCTGAGAATGTTCTTAGAATATTTTTCCAAAAATAAATAAATTATTTCACCATTATGATAATCTAACGATTCTTACCTAATAAAAAAAATATTTTGTTAGAAAAACATGAATATGTAAAATATGACTTTTGTAGGTACGAGTTGCACCCATTAAAATGTTATAATATTGTTGATACTAATGTTTTCATTATAATGGGAAACGACCTTAAATAAAGGTTTTGTTATTCATCGCTCCGGGGGCGATAAATAAGAATTCTAAAACAGAAATTAGTAGATATAATTTGTAATTTTTAGAATCTATCTTCTTAAATATCTCAAACAATATATTTTCCTAACTACCTACTTATTAAAATTATTTATAAAGTCCCTTAATATTCTCTAACCAGTTCCTCACTAAAATTATTTTAAAAATTAATTAATCTCCTTTAATCTATTTATTTAAAGAATGTATTATGTTAAAAAAAATTATTTGCAGAAATTATAAACTCAATGTATCTTAACATGTATACTATAGTATCATACTTCAATTTTTTATTTATGTAATAAGTGCAAATATTGTATTTGATTTTAACTTGATAAATAATGTTCACACCCTTAATTAATGATATTGTGTATGTGTATTACAGCAGTTGTTTTTAAAATTGTATTTGATTTTAACTTGATAAATAATGTTCACACCCTTAATTAATGATATTGTGTATTAGTGTATTACAGCAGTTAATAAGTTTTGATAGATGTTCTTACGTTTGTAGTTAAAAATTTTTCCCCTCTCTGTTTTTTCCCCTCTCTGTTTGTAGTTAGAATTAAAATGGGAAAAAAACATATAATACGAAGTATAATTAGGAAAAAATTTAAAAGAAAATATATTAAGAAACTTTTTAAATAATTTTAGTGAGTAATCTGTATTTAGTTAGAAAAATATATTGTTTGATATATTTAAAAAGATTGATTCTAAAAATTATAAATCATATCTCCTAATTTCTATTTTAGGATTTTTATTTATCGCCCCGGGGACGACGAAAAACAAAACCCATTTTATATATACAAAAAGTTTATTTGTTGCTGGACGAGAATAAAATATATACAGGCAAACGCACATATATGCTAGCTCGACTTTAATTGCTCAATTACCAAATTAGATTGCTTGATAATCTAGAATCCGACCCGATTTGATGGATTCGGATACCTTTACCACGGTTTTGAATTTTGAAGATTAGAGTATCTATCTATTACTAATAACTAAAGGCGAAGTAATTTCTGCCACCACATTGCGCCACATCACCCCTTTATTAAAATAATAATTTTAAATAGTTAATTATGTAAAAAAAGTTATCTCTAAGTAAACATAAAGATAAAATAATATTTGTAAAAATTTATCTTCAAATAAACAGAAAGATAAAATAATATTAGTAGATTTGACAAATATAAATAAAAAAGGACATTATATTTATTATATTTGTAAAAGATAAATTAAAAAAGATAAGAAAAAATATGAACATGTGATCACATATATATCCTTGAAATAAAAATAGTCATATCTATCTATAACTATATGTTAAAGTTGTAACTTTTCTAGCCACCACATTAATTCTGGCTCCACTTTATATTTAAAAATTTATTTTTATTATTTTTTTCAATTAAATTCCTTTCTATATATTTATGTGGAAAAAATTAATTCAAATTTTAATTAAAAATAACAAAAATTATTTTATCTTTATCTTTTTATCTATTTATAAAAACATATTTATCTTAAATCAAATTTTGATAAAAAAAAGTAACAAATTTTAATATCTATATAATTACTTGACTAAATTAAATATTTATAAAAAAAATATATTATATTTTCCTTAATTTTCTTTTTGGATTGTTTATATAAATATAGAAGATTTTTTTATTTTTAAAAAAATTCTATTTTTTTTATCTTTTCTTATTAATTATCTTTTTAACTTTTTATTGAAAAGATTTTTATAGAATTGAATTTGATTAAATTTTTCTAAGCATTTGCATTATTTTTTATTTTTATTTATTTTTGTATATTTACTTTATTAATATCATATTTGTAATATATTTAAAAATTAATGAGTCGTGGTCGTACAGGGCACGACGGGTCGAACTAGTATATGCTATATAGGGTTCGGTTTAGTTTTATACTATGTGTGCATGAATGTTTGTTTGTGAATTTAAATCTTTTTGTGTTCGTGTGTATGGGTTTTATACTAGAGATCATCATTGATGATCATTAGAATGAAACCGTCGGGAACCGGAATCGTCGGGTCCGGTTCCCGATACGGTTCCGGTTCCTCCACCCCCAGAACCGGAGAACCGGCGGTTCCACCCGCTAATAAAAAAATAAAAATAGCGTAACCACGACCGCGGAATGAAAATCGCGGTCGCGGCCCATTGGATTCAGCAGTGAAAAAAATAGACTTTTTAATTTTTTTTAAATATTTTCGGTTCCGGAACCAGGAGGAACCGACTTTGGAACCGGGCGGAAACGGACCGGAACCGGAACCGGAGAACCGGCCCATGCCTGGTTCCGGTTCCATATATGGTTCCGAGGAACCGGAACCGCCGGTTCCGAAACCGGACCCAGGTCTATGTTGTTGTCGAGCAAGATAAATTGTTGACCATCATTTTTCATGATGAAGAAATTTTTGCCTAATTGAGTGATGCAACAATCAAAAGCTTCACAATGAATTCAAAACCTTACGATTTAAAGAGATTTTTGTGAAAACCTTAATAAAAATGGCAGGATTTCTGTAAAAAGTGGATGACATTGTTCGAAAAAAAACAAATAAATCACATGAACACGTAGCATAAAGCTTGTTAATGCGTTTTGAATCTGTCGTTGACCGGTATTCGTCAAGGGTTCGGGGGCGGAGCCCCCTGACAGGGGGTTTGAGGATGGTGGGCCGGGGCACTGCCCCCGAACCCCCCTATTTAGCCTAGCTCCCTAACAAATAATTCGGTTTCTCTGTCCGTGAACGTAGATAACACTGTGTACTGAATCACGTATATCTATGTGTCTTTCTTTACTATTTATCGTTCTCATTACAATAAAACTAACGCACACTCCAGTTAAAAAGGAGACATGCTCTCTTCCTTGTTTCTTGGATGACATGTAGATCAACAACCCTCGTCCATTCTCACTTCGCGTCTCAACGACTATTCTCACGCGATGCATGCTCTGTAATATACATTGTTCTAAAAATCCTAGACGCTCCTCTGTGCCTAGCATTTTTTAAAACATTGATTATATGTAATTTACTTAATGTACTAAACATGTTAAATTTTCCCTTAATGACTTGCTCATTCATGATTCATCTACTCCAGATTCACCTCTCAATCTAAAATGATCAAATTATTCAAGATAGGATTATTTCTACACGTGTGTGTGAATTCCAAATCTATTGTAATAATGCATGATCAAGTAGGGTTTGTATCAAAATTGAAGAAAAAAAATATAAGAGGGGTTATATGGCCTTTCATTACTTAAATTAATTCTCCTTTGCCTTTTGGCATATTCCAAAGTCCAATTTCATTTCATAATAATAAATACCATCTTCTAAATTTCCATGATATAATACAATTTTCACAAATTTTGAGATACGTGACGTTTTTCCCCTTTGTTGAACTTAGCAAATTAAAGTATAATTGACATGGTCCTAACAACAAACAACAAAATGGTTGGTGACAAAAGCACATGATCTTCTATTAATGGAACTAAATCCATACTTTGTAGTTGTAGTTTAATATATTTGTATATTAAATTTTTAATGTGTGTGCATGCACACACAATAAAGATACTAATTTTAGTAAATTTGATTATTTTTTTATTAATTATAATTTTTTTTAAAAATAGTTCATTAATTTAAATTGAGGAAATAGTTTTGAAATAATTTCTAAAATTAACATAGTTATTATCTGCCATGGACTGACATTAACCGGACCGATAATTTTATATAAGTAATCCATTTACATAATCCAATGTGCTATTTGGATCAACATGCAACCTACTTTACAATAGTTGCAAATCGCATGCTAAGCTACTTAACTTTTAAAAACTATTAAAAACTAAATTGTCACACTAATTAGCCCCACCATGGTGGTAATTCGACTCATCAAAGATTAAATAAACTAAGATGAACTAATTAACTAAATAAAATTCAACTTGTTTATTAAGATGATTAAGCTCTTATACGTCATGTCTCTAGTTGACCTCTGGATTCGAAGCTATCTAATATAGGAACAACATGTATATATAAGGAATCAAATATGATCTGAAAGAAGCTGCATCCCATAAGAGATCTAGATAAGAAAGAATGACATTAAACTGATTCCCTAGCAGGCTAGCTAGCACCATGTTAAATTATTTATCTTATTCTTAAGCCAATTACCAAATGACAAGACATATATAGCATAGCAAAAGTTATGAGCACTAGTTCTTATGTATCAATTTTTTTTATAAAGAAAGAATTTGATGTATCACGTAAGTTTAATAGATTGAGAGACTAAAAAATTGACATCGGAGTAAACTGGGATGAGAAAACAAGCATGTCACCAAGAGGCCGGAAAAGGCTATTAGATGGAGAAATAATTCGATAAAGAATTTTTTTGATATATTAGATAGGTCTGATAGATCAAAAGACTGAAAAAAATCAATAGTCGGAGAAACTGTAATGAGAAAACAAACACGCTATCACAAGGCTGGAAAAGACCATCAGATGGCCAAACCAATAAGAAAACCGCAAAAGCAACAATATCAACATCAGCATCATCACCCAGTCATTGTTCTAAAAATATCCGACCAGCTCCGTCTAGACCCCGCCTAGGTGATGGAAGGTGCTAGCCCGCCTAGCTTTCCAGCCTGTCTAGTAGTCCGTCTAGTTGTCCATTTAGGTCGCCTAGGCGCTAGGCAGTCCCTCTCCACCTAGGGTCCGACAAGTGTTTTTTAGAACACTACGCCCAGTAAAATCCCATTGATGGAGGTTAAGATAGAGACATCAATAGCCTGAACATGTCAAAAGGATACACCCGAAAAGCCCAAAAAAAACAACAACAAACAATAACCAAGGAGCGCGAAATGGTGCTAAAACCGAAAACATCTTGTACATTAATGTATTGCAATGCCATAATATTGTAAACTATAAATTGGATAAAGCAAAGAAAAAAAAAAGATGCATGCATATAATGTTCCAATGATGTAATATTCCATTAAGATCTCCTGTTTATCCTCTAGCATAAGCTCCTCATACTATCAATTCTTCCTTCACTCTTCCTATATATTATATATACACACATGTAATCACTCATTCTTTCCTACCATTCTTCAAACTTCAATCAATCTCCATGGCATTTGAAACCACACAAATCCAATTCCCTTCAGAATTCATCCTATTTAACAACAACAACAACACTACTAGTGTTCAAACCTCAAACTTCAACAATGGCTTCTTGAACAACCTTCCAAACTTCAACAACAACAACAACAACTCTCTCCATGATCAATTCATCCTCCATCTAATAAGCAACAACTCGACATCTGACGAAGCAGAAGACCAACAACACGTGGAGATCATCGACGAGAGGAAGAGGAGAAGAATGATTTCAAACAGA
Organism: Fallopia convolvulus; assembly: GCA_964016875.1. NCBI lineage: Eukaryota > Viridiplantae > Streptophyta > Magnoliopsida > Caryophyllales > Polygonaceae > Fallopia > Fallopia convolvulus. Next base: position 81,458,735 of record OZ024718.1, on the reverse strand, counting down.
GAATCCGCGCGAAGATCAAGGATGAGGAAACAAAGGCAAATTGATGAGCTTTGGTCACAAGTCATGAAGCTGAGGACCGAGAATCAGAATCTTGCAAGTAAGCTTAAGATGGCTTCAGAGTGCCATGAGAGAGTTGTTCAGGAGAATCTTGAGCTCAAGAAGGAATCTCAAGGGTTGAAAGAAATGATCTTGGGCTTGCAGAGTGATGGAGGATCATATGGTGTTTTAGAGATTCCTTGTAATACTGCTCATCTTAGAGTTGAAGGAACAACAACTAGCCAGTTGAAGAATGGGACTTGCTTTTGTAAGCTTGAAACTTGAATTGAATTAATAATAAATAAATGATAGTTATGTTTTGAATAATAGAAATTGACTAATTAATCCTAGCTAATTCCTCCATTGTTGCCTTGAGAAGTTTTGTTTATAACTTTTGTGTTTACATATGCATATGCATGTGTGTCATAAAATCTCACATCGGGATTTACGACAAAAGTTGTCTACCATATATATAAATTTATGGGTTAGTTATTTTCAGTTGGTTTTAGGATGGAATCTTACTAGACTTATGTGCTGGACTTACGACAGACAAAAGCGTAAGTTATACGACAACGGATACGGAAACAGAAACAGAAACGACATAGACGTGGAAGAATGTATAGTTACCATAATTTTACACTAAAAAACGAGTTTTTAATTGGTTTTTGGTAAGAAACAAAAACGGTATATTTAACACTGTCCATTTAGAGTTTCCGGGTAACGTAGGCCTAGAGATGCCATGAGATTTAAAAGAATAGACAGGAAAAAGAGGGGAGAGAGAGATTTGATAATGTGATGGTAAAAATGGGTCAATGAAAAAGAACTAAACATGAAAACAAAGTTGTCCATTTTCTGTAATGGAGAGAGGAGTACAGTAGGCCTTCTGTATTGGAACTCAATCAATGCAGCATTGATTGCTATCTAAGACCTCTTCTATGGCACCTGGGCCTCCTATTTGGTCAATTTTTTCTTCCACCCACATTTAAAAAAAAAATCATCTCCAAATTCAGATTGACATTTCAAGTATTAACACTATCTTTTGTACTTCTGTATCATACCTAGAAAAGTATTATTGTACCATCCAAAAGCAAAATAAATTACTTGGAGTACTTGATCCACTAGGAAATTATGTGAGTTTACTTACTTACTAAAATCCTGTGTAATTTCATTTAAAGCGGAGTCTAGGAAGTCAAGATGTACTTACTCGGTCTCGAGAAACTTGAGAGGATGTTCATGAATCCCGAAACACCCAGAAATGAAAAGAGTAAGGGCTCGTTAGACACTAGCAGAAATTTCGAAGCTGGGGCGTTTTGTTCGGAACGGAAGACATCAAGCTCCTTCTTCCCCGTTCGGCACATAGCTTGTCGACTAACAAGATCGACTTCCGACAACAAAATTCTGCTAGCTTGTCCCTAATAAGCTTATCTAGCTTATCCCCACTAATTTGTCTCAACTAGATCTCTTTTACTCTGACAACCCAACCGAACAGAGTCTAAGACAAGAAAACTGAAATTCAGCTATGCGACAAAACTAATTGAAGTTAGTTAAAATACATCATAAATTGGTATGAGGGTTCTATTACTACAAAGGCACTGTATAAATTGTGATTTTTTTTGGTTAAGATAAAAGAATATGTTTATGACTCTAATGTTTCTTATGATTATGTTTCATTAGATGAACACACTTTAAACTCTCCACTCTAGTGGATGTTGCACCAAATGAACTAAGCATCTTTTTCCCATAAATCATCTGATGACCATTTTAGTATTAAGATTGCATAGCTTGTTACCAATCAAAACTCAACAATAAGGCACAACATTATTTGTATACCTGTTTAACTGTCACTGTTTTAAGTAGTGGATGGATGGTACAAGTTATATAATTTTATAGAAATGCAACTTATCATATCGCACAATAGAGTTAAT